>OY365816.1:609873-852373 GCA_959347315.1 Bimastos eiseni
AATGTACAACGGAAAACAATACTTCTGTAGCGCCCATTCGGAAACAGTACGTATCTCACCTACTCAATACGCCCTGCGTCGATAACTAACGAGTAATTGCAACACTACGTCAATGGTTGACGGCGACTACTATGCTACGTCAATGGCTGACGGCGACTATCGCAAATCTACGACGACTATATCCACGATGACTATCGCAAGCCACGACGACTATTCGTGCTTCCTAGGCGCCGAGACTGCAAGGCCGAAACCGAATCTGCAAGGCTCCCCGATGACGATCTCCGAACGACGACGACGACGGCGATTCTCAGGCGACGACCACAATCATACTACGACTACGATCATACGACGACGACGATCATACGACGACTACGATCTTCCAGGCGAACTCCTTTTATACTAATTTGCTGTAGATAGTAGATGATACACAGTAGATAGGAGACAGTAGACAGTAGAGACTACACAGTAGATAGAAGATAATACACAGTAGATAGGATACAGTAGATAGTAGATGTCTACAGTAGATAGTAGATAGACTACAGTAGATAGGATACAGTAGATAGTAGATATCTACAGTAGATAGTAGATAGACTACAGTAGATAGTATACAATAGATAGTAGATATCTACAGTAGTTAGTAGATAGACTGCAGTAGATAGTAGATAAGCGTATATACCAAAGTAGAAAGATACCAAAGTAGAAAGAATACAGTAGACAGGTGTACACAACAGGCAGACACTACAGCAGGCCGACACCAGGTAGGCGTACCTCTGAACCGTTACACGCTTCCCGCAGCAACATCCCAAAAGTCTCATTTTGGGAACGCCTAATCACAAGATTTCCCCTAATTAAAGCGTACATCGGCTTCAATTCAGATAATAGTCCACAAAGGGAATTAACAGACTTAACAGTCAGATCCTATATAATGCAACATGAAAATCACGTGGACTCAATCGTCCATAGCTAATCATGAAATTAGAGATTGTCGAACAGTCCAAAAAACTCATAACAACTATGCCTACTGCATAACAATTATCGCATAACAAACCAAACAGTAAATCATACGAAACCAGTCAGCTTGACAATTCAACAGAAAGCAGGCATGACACAATAACATTATACAAAAGTCAATGACAGTTGTCTGACGAGAACATTGTTCGTTCCTGAAAATAAAAGTCCTTTCGACGGTTAACAATTTCTTTGTACGGTGTTTCATTGCTTCCATCGTCCGTTTGTTTTCTTTACCAAATTACTGCAGCGTCTCTCCATTTAATCGCTCTGTCTTCTCTCTTTATCAACAGATGTCATATTCATCTTTTGCTCTTTTTCGGACGTCGTATTCGTCTTTACGCTCTTTTTACCAGCGATACGTCACGTCTGCCAGCCGTCTTGTTCTACTGAAATTGCACAGGACGACGTATGCATCGTCGAGGCCGATTATCTGCACCTGAGGCCGAACTTGGCATACCGTTTCCCTGTTCATCCGTTCCAGGGTCTGACGATAACCTCAGATTTTCGCCGACGGACAATTGTCTCGTTCCGTCCTCTGCCGTCGGAGCTTTCTTTACTTGCGGCCTGTTCCGCGCTCGCTTCGTGTTACTTCGCCGCAAGTAACCGTCTTGATCGGCCAGTACGGTTGCTGTGTCTACCACTGCTTCGGACGCAGCAGGCAACTCCCACTGTCTCTTTACTCCCCCATAGCAAATCCGTAGTTTATCGACATGCGCTACAAAACCCTTAGCTTTGGGCGACTTCTGCAATAGAATTTCCTGCAGGTTCGTAGCAGTATCCTCGTCTTGCACTTTCGGAATGTCTTTTTTCGTACGAACGACCGAGGTTACCTCCCGCAGCAACAAGACTTCGGGGCCGATATCTTCCGGACGACACTGGCCGCAGGGCTTCTTCGATAAAGCGTCGGCATTTCCGTGTTTATGCCTCGGCAGGTGCAAAACTTCAAAATCAAATTCTGCCAACTTTTCTAACCAGCGTCCTTGTTGGCCTATCGGCTCCGGAGTTTTCTGAAGCCACCTCAACGCCGCGTGATCCGTCCGGAGGGTGAACCTCCTCTCCAACAAGTACTGTCGGTAAATCTGAGTGAAGTATACTATTGCCAGTAACTCTTTTCTTGTGACACAATAGTTTCGCTCCGCTGTAGAGAGTAACCGGCTGCCATAGGCGACTACACACTTGTGTCCATCGACTTGCTGCGATAACACCGCACCAATTGCTACGTCGGAAGCGTCGCAATCCAATGTACACACTGAATTGTCACTGGGCAGGCTCAGTACTGGAGCAGTAGTGAGCGCTACCTTCAAACGATCGAAAGCGCTTTGACATTCTTCTCCTCACACGAATGGCTGATCCTTCTTTTTGGCTAACACGACATTTGCTGCCCATTCACCAACTACCGGCTCCACTACTTCGCTTGCTACCATTTGTTCCAACTGCGCGTCTATTTCTGCTTGGTAATGCAATGGCTTCCTTCTCAAAGGCTGTCTAATCGGCCGATCATCCCCGGTGTCAACCCGATGCTGGCAAACTTCAGTGCTCCCTAAATCTCGGTCGCTTGTCGAAAATATGTCGCTATAGTCTGTCAGCAGGATTTGCGACCTTGCTCTTATTTCCCCGGGAACATCATCCGGTATACCTTCCACGAGCCTCTAAATCAACTGACTAGTCATCGGCGAGCTCGGTTTCGGAGTGATCTCATCTTCACACTTTATTTCCACAGAGTGGAGATCACCGATCAACTGATTGACCGACAGCGTAGCAGGCTGATCGCTCAAATTCAAAACTGTTACACTCGCTCGGTCTGCTTCGTTACTCAATACCACTCGCGCTAAATGTACTCCTGGCTTAATCTCCTTAGCTTCAGTCATCCACGCCTGAGCCGTGCTATTGAGATTACTGTACTGAGTTCGAAAAGGAACATCACATTGAGAATTTGGCAAAACAGTCACTTCTTCCGCGACCATCACTCGTCGGCACCACAATGAGCCATTTCCCTTAATTAATGGGATGCGTCGCCGTCCAATGAAAAGCGCACCTGTCCCAAAACCAATTCTACATTTATGCTGCCTCAACCAATCCATACCGAGCATTGGCTCGCCTACTTGATCAGATACCAGAAAATTAGTCTCAACTGCAAATCCTCTCCAAATCTGAATGTGCACACTAACTTCGCCCAAAACCCGTATTTCCGTGCCATTGGCGGCCAACAATACACGAGTGCTAGGTTGAAGCATTAGCCCCTCTACGTCAGACAACGGTACCAGGCTTACCTCTGACAAAGTGTCCACTAAGCAGGTCCTCGAGCGTCGATTTATCGTCCCGCGTATGTAGATGGCATTGTTCGTGTCCCTGTTCTGTCCCTCACGTGGGGTATGGTTGGTAACCGTCGTTCCGTCGTTTTCGATCTCCGATGAAGACGAAGGCCGTGCGTCGTCAGGGCGGTGATAAGGCCGTTGCCGTTGTCTACACTGGCGTGCGATGTGTCCGATTCGTCCGCAGTTGAAGCAGGTTATTCCACGTCCTGGATTTCTTGTGCGATCTGCTGGTGTGGCGAAATTCGGCTCTGCGTCGATATTCGTTCGACGTGAGTTTCGTAGGTCCTCTAGCTGCCGACAGAATTTCTCCTCCATGCTTTGTTGCCACTTTTGCTGAGCAGCGATGAAGCCTTACAATTGCGATTGAAACACTCGGCCGTTGTCGCTCCCTTGGGTGCCTCGTACTCGGTTCGCTGGCCTTCGTCGATCTTCTAACTCAGACGTGTGCTGATACGCGGCCAGGCGTAAGGCCACTCGATACTCTTCGTCGAGCGTCTTCGGTTCGCGCTCCCTCACTTTAAGAGCCAGTTCTCGATCTCTAATCGCCTCGAGGAACGCATCTTTCGCAACAATCTCCGTCGTCTCATTCGAAGGCACTGGGTATGCGAGAACGACGAGTCTCCGGATGTCATGTAATTGATCGCTGAGACTCTCATCGCCCCTTTGTCGACGATAATAAAGTTGGGCGCGAAACTTTTCCGCCTGCCCCTTCGTTTCATATCGTTGACGCAGTCTCTTGACGAGTTGTTCATAAGATACATCCGTACGGGATCCAAAATCCCATAGCAGCTGCGTGGCCGCTTTTTCCAGAGAACAGCGCAGAAAGTCCTCTTTATCGCTATCAGTCCAGCGATTATGCCAGGCGCAAACTTCAAACTGAGCCATAAACGATTCCAATGATCCCGTGCCATCGAATTTCCCAGGTTTCATCGATATCACCCGACTGGCGGGAGGAACTGCAGGGCTCTCCATCCGCGGAGGATCGTTGCGCTTCTCGACGTCGAACTTGATCGTCTTCTTCTCTCGAACGCTCGTCTTACCAGACCGTCGAAGTCTATGCTCTCCAGAAAACTATAGTCCGTGCCTCGTGCTTCGGCCGTCGTCGTCTGCCCCGGTGCGGGTGTCGAAAAGCATGGCTGGCGAATTGGCGTATCAGCAATGTCCAGCAACGTATAAACGATCGAATCGTCCGTTTTCGCGATATCCATTTTCAGTCGTCGTTCGTCTAAATTCAGAGCGTCGAAACATAAGAATTTCGTGTTCTCCGAGAATCAGGAACGGCAGAGTCTCCAAAAACAAACGTACGTATCACCTCCAACGTAACTGCGTTAAATCCAGCGTTCAGAAGAGCTCGTCAAACGTTACTGCATACTCCACTTCTGGTACCAGTTTTGTAACGGAACGGGGTCTATTCGACAGTGACCAGGATGACGACTTGCAGCCCCGTCCGATATGGGGGTAGTTCGAGTTGCAGTCCGCTGAGTAAGGCTTCAGTGGTTTGTTGAAGACTAACCATTTAAGGTTTAAATAGCTCCTTTCTGGATGACGCTTGGAATAAGACACGCTTGTTCGATAATCCTCTTTTAATGTACAACGGAAAACAATACTTCTGTAGCGCCCATTCGGAAACAGTACGTATCTCACCTACTCAATACGCCCTGCGTCGATAACTAACGAGTAATTGCAACACTACGTCAATGGCTGACGGCGACTACTATGCTACGTCAATGGCTGACGGCGATTATCGCAAATCTACGACGACTATATCCACGACGACTATCGCAAGCCACGACGACTATTCGTGCTTCCTAGGCGCCGAGACTGCAAGGCCGAAGCCGAATCTACAAGGCTCCCCGATGACGATCTCCAAACGACGACGACGACGACGATTCCCAGGCGACGACCACGATCATACTACGACTACGATCATACGACGATGACGATCATACGACGACTACGATCTTCCAGGCGAACTCCTTTTATACTAATTTGCTGTAGATAGTAGATGATACACAGTAGATAGGAGACAGTAGACAGTAGAGACTACACAGTAGATAGTAGATAATACACAGTAGATAGGATACAGTAGATAGTAGATATCTACAGTAGATAGTAGATAGACTACAGTAGATAGTATACAATAGATAGTAGATATCTACAGTAGTTAGTAGATAGACTGCAGTAGATAGTAGATAAGCGTATACAGCAGGTAGATACCACAGTAGAAAGAACACAGTAGACAGGTGTACACAACAGAGAGATACTACAGCAGGCCGAAACCAGGTAGGCGTACCCCTGAACCGTTACAGTAGTACGTTACAATGCGTGATATTTTTTTATTATTTACACGAATGTTATTCGATAGGTGAACCTCCTTCTTAACGGGTTCTGAAATGCTCACACGATTATACGACAAAACATTCCTGGCACTGAGCAACAGTGCGTGAAGGACTCACTCCTCAGGGCCTAACTAGTGTTCCCTCTAATTCATAGAGGGAACATTGGGACTCCCTACACGTTAACTGCCTCAGTGGTGGGAACGAACGTGGAGTCTCAGCGTTAAAGGTCGAGCGCTCAACTATTCGACTACGGTCCCATAATACATTTCAATTGACAATGGGATTGTGTTTGACGACAATAAGAGGACTCTAACACAGGCGACACTTAATCGCAGCGCATAGGGGTGGTGGTCACACTGTTCAATTAAGTCTACACATTGGTATCGCCAGCATAGAAGGAATAATTATTGGCGTGAACGACTATTATTCAGAGATATTCCTATAGCGTTAACAAAAGAGGACCAACCACGAAGTTACGCTGGATCCAACTTGACAAGAGACACTAGACAGAAATTATCATTTCAATAATTGCACTCGTATAGCGTAAGGACTGAGCTGCCATTGTTGGCGATGTTTTTAGGCTATTGCTGTGGACAATCAGCTTTGAAAATGCCCTGCTATTGATCTATTGACCTATCTCTGTCGATTTTCGCTTCGGTGTTTAACATAGGACAGTGTTAATCCATACTGAACCGTACCTTTGCGCTAAGATCAGATTTTGGTCAGCATTTTTCCGAACCCAGCAGTTGATTGGGAAAGGCCAATTGTTAAGAGATAAGGCTGCTCGACTGTCCATAGAAAGGCTGGGAGATGATGATGTTGATGATGAAGATTATCAGGCAGATGAGAAAAAGGAAGATGATGATGAAGAGGAAGAAGAAGAAGTAGCAGTAGTAGTAGAAGAAGAAGAAGAAGAGGGAGAAGAAGAAGAAGAGGAAGCTGACGCTGATGCTGCTGATGTTTTCAAGGTTCACCTGGATTGTTTTGATTCTCGCATCAACTGCTCTCTTCATTTATCTGATCGCAACGAAAGTGCTGCTCGTCTTCTCCTACCAAAGGAATGTCCAACTCGATATTCTCTACAACGACACCATTCGCTTTCCAACGGTCACCATCTGCAACCAGAACCCAACACGGTTAAAAATCTGTACAAACATCCGAACTGATCATCCTCCACATCTTACATTTTTTTCATCACAATCTCATTTCCAATCATATCTGTCTCTGTCTCTCTCCCTGTCTCTGTCTCTGTCTCTCTCTCTCTCTGTCTTTCTCTGTCATTCTCTCTCTCTCTCTCTCTCTCTCTCTCTCTCTCTCTCTCTCTCTCTATCTCGCTCCCTATATATATCTCTCTCTATCTATCTGTCTATCTATCTATCTATCTCACTCTTCCATCGTCGTATCCTCTCAATTCTTCTTCCTATCGTAGTTAGTTAGTTTCAGTTTAACGACACTGTGCAATTACAAAGATCATTGTCGTCGTCCTCCTCTCTTATCCAAACTTGTGGCTTGCACTGTCAGGGAGCGAGCAGTGATCTTAATCCTGTTTCTTCTTCTCATACTCTCCCTTCTCATCTTCCATTTGCAATCATCTTCATCCGTTATCTTCTCAGGCTTCTTCTATTCCTCCTCAATTTCCTCCTTCCAGTTCACGTCCTCCTCCTAGTTATCACTAAATTTAACACCATTCTCCTCTTCTTCTTATGGAAAACCTAGGAATGCATTGAGAAAAGAGAGAAAGCTGCGAATTTCTTACCACTTTCCATAAAACATGTTTTAATGTTTCTCATCCAGACTATCAGCGCTGCAAGAAAACGGTTTATTCGAGTTATTTGCCGCTCACAACGGCATCGCCAACATAACATCAAACTCGAACGACAAAGGTAAGAGAGAAAGAGCGAGAGAGAGAGAGGGAGGGAGAGAGAGAAAAAGAGAGACAGACAGACAGAGAGACAGAGAGATAGACACGCTAGAATAGCTGCACGAAATGAACTCTTTTCAGCATCTTGTAAGTTCAGTTGAAAGGTTCTGCACGCAACAAAAACCTGTAAATGAGTTGAAAAAGAGAAAGCGGTTCTTCCTTGAGGAGACAAGAATTCTGTGTAATTATTCATGCTTCAATATGCATTCTCACTCGTAGCTGAATTTGAAGGTGAAGAATAGAAGTCAAACGACGCAGCAGATGGGAGGAGAATGGTCTATTGAACTGATGGCAAAATCAAGGAAAGATGAACTCATTCATTCATTCTAAGCATTTATATAGCGCTCCTTCAAGAACCGACACAGCGACGCTCCCAGTCCAGCTACGACTAAAGCAAAAGACATGAGAGACTTGTAAACACTTAACGATTGGGCCACAAGCAATGAGCGGAGCATTAGGTCTCTCGGTTCAAACCATTCTCTTTTCATATTGTCTCTCTGATTCTTCTTCTGTCGATAGCGAATTGTGACGAATACTTGCTCTACTCTGGCATCTGTGAGATTCCGGAGACGTTTTCGCTGAGTAACATTCTAGTGGGAGAATCGACGAGATCCATCTGTCGTCGACTCTGTTCCACCATCTACGACATCCAATGCAGTTCCTTCCTTTACAACCGAACAGATCGCACTTGCATCCTAAGCACCTACACGGGTGAATGGCTGCCACGCTCCACTGCACCCGACTCAACGGATGCTACTGCTACTGCTGCTGAGTTAAACTGCTCATCCGGAGCAGACAGGGTCGAATTCTACAGAAGAAAACGATGCCTTAGTAAGAGTCTCTTCTTCAGTCAATTATCTCAGAATGTTAATAAGGAACGTCAAAAACATTGATTAGGGATATTAATAGAGAGCAAGCATCTTGTGAAATCTTTGAAAGCAATCCCTATGTCAAATTTTCAGTTTTTTGGTAATAAAATCACGCTTGCTTTATTATGATCTCTGACTTTGATCTCAATTGCGACAATGGCGCTACAGAAGTAATTGAATTTGGATCATCACATTGTTTTAAAGGATATGTTTTATGCAGGAAGAGTTACGCCTAGGAGTCTGATCCTAAGATGAAGGGGTTAAGTGTGATGGAAGGCTTGATAATTTGTTGTTAGAATATTGTTTCTTATCTCCTGATTCATTATGTTTGACCTTGCACCCTATGAGTGAAGGTCAGTTCAGTTTATCTTCAACCGAATGTCTGTAGGGGATCGCAGGAACAACGGAGCACATATAATCACCATGACAACGGGAGGAGAAGTGGTGATGATGATTCTTATCTGTTTGGCTGTTTTAGTGTCGCCTGAGTTCTTCTGCAGTTTCGAAGACCATCTGTGTCCTCTTCTGAATGATACGACGACCGCCAAAGAGACCTGGACCCTGGCACAACCCTATATGCTTACGACCATTCCAGTCGATAACACTTTGAACATAGGTAGATGCTCCAGCCACCAGTAATGAATGAACCGTTCGTCATGTGCCATTCAAATCGAAATGGTTGTTTCTAAGACAGCTGTTAATAGATTCCGGTCGGTTGGTTCCTGTGCGCCTGGAATTGGAGCATTAATGCATAGGTCTACGCAGATTAGGTTAAGATAAAAATAGAGTAATGCCAACATCTTGCTTGCAGCACAATTGTAAACATCCTTACCTTAACTTAGCATCTCATTTTCATGTTAAACAATTTAATCACGTAAATGCAAATGAATGATTTATCTCTTCCGATTGTTTTTTGCACCAGAAATACTTCAGTCGCTGAATCTGAGCTGTGTCGATGTGTTTTGTTGTAGAAACCGGTCATTTTCAGATGATGCTAACGAGTGACCAGCGTCTCGGATACTTCGCTCGTCTTCAGTCTCCTTACATGAACACATCGGGTCAGTGCGTTGAACTCTTCTACTGGATGGATGCTTCAGTTGACGTGTCTGTCCTGTCAATCATCGTCATCTCTGAGGAGAAGGTGGAGCAGGTGGTTGCGAAAACCATAGGACAACCAGTGGCTGGATGGAATCGATTATTCACCCAGTCTCCTCTGCCCAGCGGAGTCTATCAGATCGTTATTGAGGGAAGACGAGGAAACGTTGGATTCACCGGATTGGCTGTCGATGACATCATCGTACAACGATGTCAGAAATTTGGTTAGAATAATATTATAAGCGGTGTCTTCAGTCTTATAGTGTTAGTTTTTGGCAATGATGGACACTTTAAACTACTGTAGTTATTACTACTATAGAAGTAGTTGCCTAGTAGCTATAACTAGTTGTGGAGAAGTAGTTAAAGAAATAGTTATAACTACTTTTATCAAGTAGTTTTAAGTTAACTACAATATTTCACATTAACTACAGTTTTTCCTATTTACTATTTCCGTCTTACAGGAATTTCTGTTACTTCACAACAAACATGAACATTGTCCATTGTAGTCTCATGGGTAAATTCGCTATGCAATTGTTTCAGTCTAATATGCCCATACTATTGTGAGGAAGTGCGTTCCTCTCAGAACTATAGAGAAAGCCTGAGGCATTATGCCTGTTTAATGGCATATCTCGAGATTGTTGCGCGATAAGAACTAGAGTAAAGCGGTGGGGTGGTCCTAGAGGGTTTGAGGTTTATGAGCCAGGGTTAAAGAATGAGGAAAGCAGCAAGTACGCGGCTGGATGACCACCAGTCATTGTGGGCTGCTAGGTTACAAGTGGGCCTGAGAGAGAGGTGACTGTCGAGTCAAGGACGACAGAGGTGAGAGAGACAGACAGACAGAGAAAGAGACAACGGTAAGAGATTGGGCGCTGGCTGGCTGGATAGGCCAGGTCGAGGAATTCAAGAAGCACAGTCGATGCAGACAGCAACAGATGAGATATACAGTGATATTTTATAGAGCATAGGGAGCCATTTGCCAGACATGATTATTTGGTGCCCCACCGGATCATTCTAGGCTTTGTAGGCTAGACATTTTTGTAGTTGTAACAAGTTGGCATATGTTACTGCTAAAACTGTTCCCTAATAATGGTGCTTTTTAGTATGTGTTAGTAGTTCTAGCCCTTAATTGTTAGTTTACAATTAGATATGTCATTGTGTGTCTGATCTTTTTTATTGCTTATGTTGAACATCAGCAATTAATACTGACAATAAATTTGCATACTGCTTGGTGACTATCAACATGACATAACATTAGCAAAGTAGTTATAAAAGTACTTAACTACTTATGTGGTAGTTACAAATGTAGTTATAACTACTCGTCATCTAAAGTAGTTAAATAGTAGTTATAACTACATATTTTGAAAGTCGTTAGGAAGTAGTTTTAACTACTAGTCAAGTAGTTGGTGCCCATCACTGGTTTTTGGAAAGGTCAAAGATTAGCGATTGTCTGGTGGCGAGTGGACAGTGGACTGACTATATCAGCCAAGAGGTCGTGGATTCAAACTCCTCAAGAATATGTTTCAAGACTTCAAGAGAATAAAAATTATAATTAGATTATAATGTTTAGGTAATAGGCAGAATCATCTAATTAATTTTTAGTCAACAGACCAACGTTTCCTTCCTCTTTTCTTCATCTGAGTTGTTTGTTTAGACTCTGATCGTGAATGTCGAGTCAATCCAATGGGAACCGGTTATTTAGGAACCGCCAATCGATCTGCATCAGGTGAACCTTGTCTGCCTTGGGCTGACATTATCGTTGACCACGCGGACCTTCTTCCAGACGTCAGGGCCAAAGACAGCCGCAACTACTGCAGGAACATCCTTGGACCTATTGCCTGGGCTCGACCATTCTGTGCGGTTGTAACGACCGTTGCGTCATCTGAACTGGTTTCCCGATGGGAAATCTGTGACATCAAATACTGCGGTCAGTCAAAGCATTCGCCGTTTGTTCTGTTAAGCTGTGAAACTCCAAGTCACACTTTACTAAGGATCGGCTGTTTCTTGTTCGTGTGTTTTACATCGTACAATACAACCCTAATCTGATATACAACTCGCTCTTTAGTCCTTTTACAAGGGCATATTCATATGTGTTTTCATACATGCATGTCTTAAGGTCTTAACTGACCAATGATACGTCAGATCTTCTATAACGATAGTTGCGTGTTAATAGCTGCTGGGAAAGAAGCCTTGGTGAAATGATGTCCACCAGAAGTAAATGTCGGATGACACATGTGGATATTGTACGATGGTAAATTAAAATTATTAATCATTTCTATTCAGTGATAAATGGAGAACAGTCCATGATTGAGTGTTAGCCAATCATCTTAACTATGACATAAGCATTCATCGGAACAGATTGTTTACTGGTCTCAAATGAATCTCAGCGGTTCATCTGTTGTTCTGCTCAATTATAGAATGTCGAGACCAGAGTCACTTTCGATGTCAGGATGGAATGTGTCTTCCACTGGAACTGACGTGCGATGGATTCCAACAATGCAACGATGGAAGCGATGAAGATTCCGATCTCTGTGGTATCTTTAGCTTTCGATCTGGAACATGAAGATTAAGATTTGTTGAAATATTAAGGATCTTGCATTTCTGTTATTACTTGTGCAATAACCAATGAAGTCTAGCTTCAAGCATAGAAGCAATCGATGATTGAATGAAAGCTCTTTTCATTCTTCTGCGAATCTCGATGATGCAAGTGTTGGGTATAATTTAGAACGCCGTCGTTTCCTTCTTATGCATCAGATGTTCTATAACATCACAGTGAAGCATATTCTTCAAATAAAATAGACCTATTTAAAATAATTATATATTTACATCGTGTGGCACGATGGCCGATTGGTTAGAGCGCCTAGTGTGCGGGTTCGACCCTCGTCCGAGGCGTCACTGTTTAGGGACCTTGAGCAAGTCCTTCGCACACAATTGCTCTGTATTACAACTGCAGTTGCGCCGTCGAGGTGTGTGTGTGCACTTCTGAGCAAAAAATTTTGGAAGAAGGGCGGTATCAAACTTTCAGTTGCATTTATATAGAGAGATGTAGACTAAGATTTTAAGTTTGAATCTTGATCATGAATTTCGCATTTCTAAAGCGCTTCTCTTAAGAAAATATCCTGGCACCAGCTTATTCAGAAGCTCTACAAAGTGATTAACACTGATTTCAGCTAAAAAGAGAAGCGTCAGCTGTGACTTTGAGGACCCTTACCTGTGTGGATATGAAACGCCGCCTCTGACTGGTCGATCGTGGAAGCGAAGGACAGCCAGCGACCTGGATGATATCAGTTTCCAGGGACCACTGACAGACGGAAGTGGATCACTCAATGGTACGTCTCTTCTTCCTATTCTTCCATCGTTCATTTCCATGATGCCATTTACATTGCTAAGCATCAATTTCAGCTTCTAGAGCAGAACCAGGCCTATAGGATGGAGCAGCATCTGTTGAAAGGTTGGATTTCATCTATGGATTGAATGATGGATTAAATCTTTCAACCGGAAGTTTTCACTGGATTTGTCTTGATTGAAGTTACATTGACTTAATTCTGTTCTTGTTCTTCGTAGTTGTTTTATCTGAGATATTAGAAGCACTGAATTGCGGTTATTGAGTTGGGAAATGCAGGTACATTAAAACTAACTTCAGCTGATATTCATTTTCCAAATCAAGATAATATTATTAGCTGGTTAGATTCGTTGATGGTGTGTTTTTTGCTGTTAACTGTAGGTAATTACATGATATTCAACTCACGCCTTGGCCAACTGGGCGACAGAATGCAGTTGATCTCTCCATTGATCACCGTCTCTCAGTCGACTCAACTCCAGTTCTCATACTACATGTCACGCAAGCAATCGGACGGAGGGTCCCTGCTTCAGCTGTTCCAGGTCTCCAAGTTGGGCATTCAAGTCCAATCACTGTTCGAGAACAGCATGAGTATGGACAGTTCTTGGCAACTAGCCACAGTCTGCCTTCCGCTCGGATCCTACTCTCTCGTATTCCAAGGCACGATGGGAAACCCTCTCGTGTCTAATTTAGCCATCGATTGTGTCCAAATCTCGACGAACAAAAAGTGCCTGGTTGACTCAAAGCCAACGACCAACAACAAGAACGGTTCGTATGAAATTTCTCATCCACGATTCCTGCTTTTCACTGAATTTCCTACGATAAGAGAATTAGTTGCCTGGTTTGAAATTAATTCCTGATCCAACCGCATTGTAATCGTGATTGTAATCAAGAAATTTCTTTAGCGCCTAAACTATTAGAATTGTGATGCTTTATCAAAACAGATTCGAATGGCAGAGGGTGAAGATGCAAGGGGTGGGGTTTGCAAATCCGTTAACCCCTCCCCATCAGTCAGTGATTTATCTTACCACATCATACTATGATATATGGAAAGAACGTGTCGAAATTTATAGAGTTTTCCAAAGAGATCACAGAGAAGAGGAATGAAGTGGAGAAATGATCCAAAAAGAACTGAAAGAACAAAAGAGCTGCTGGACAAAAGTGTTTTTGATTTTATTCTCAAACATAGAAGTTACTTCGGCTATTTAGGTTTGAGTAAGTAGGCCTACATGTAGCTTATAAGCCTAATTCAAAATACAAATGATTGCCGGTTGCAAAAGTCACTTCAGCCTGTAATCATAGTATATCGTCAATATCATACAAATAATAGGTCTATATATTCACATATAATTATTATTATTCACATTGCTTCCATACTTTCTGATTTGCTACAATCAATTCATGCAAACGTCGAAATGATTGGCATGTGCATTACGCTGACTGTTGACGATGTAGTGTCTGTGGTTTTGTGGGAATGCATATCTGTGGTTTACCGTCAGTGTTTTCATGCTTAGGAACATCGTCCGCCAACTGTACGTTTGCCGGTAGCAACTCCTGTGGATACACTTTGGTTTCGTCTTCATCCAACCTCGAACTTTCCTATAAATTGAACGATCAAGCGAGTGAGTGTCTTTCAGTGCAATTTATGAAGCGTAGTCGATGTTGTCTCTAAGATAACTTAACAGAAATCGATGAGTTGTATTGAGAAGAGCTTAAAGTGAAGATGCTGCTGATTTATCTAAGAGATTGTCATCGCTATGAATCGTTAACTTGTCTTAACTAAGCCTATCAGTTCGTTATAGACAAATTCTGATCAGGCGCTCTATAAATTCGTCATTACAATTAATGGGTTATTGTTTTTATTTTTCTACCTTATTAATCACTTAAGACAATCCTAGCTTGATCAATCAATTATCAATAAATACCCAATCAATGACCAATCAATTATTCAAGCAATGATCAGTCAATTATCAATCAATTTTTGGGCTTCTCGTCTAAATCAGCAAATGAGCAAAGGAGTAACAATTCTGAGACACGTTGTCTTTGTAGGCCTCGTGATTAATGACGCTGATTATTGTAACCGAGTGTTTCAAGACGCGACTGGTTTCATCGTCTTCATGACAAATTATTGGGACTCCTGTCCTGTCTTCACGAGAGAGATTCGAGCTTTGAACGGAAGCGTCATCACCATCACTTTCTCCTACATAAATCTCTCCGATAACTATGACAACGAGAACATAGAGGTAGTCTTCATTTTTTCAATCATTGCCCTGTTGAATTATGAATATTATAACTTCTGTGGATATTGATATTAATAAAAGTTAACTGCGTAAAGCGTCCTTTCTTTAGTGTCCTTTATAAATCTCACATAATTATTAAATAACTAAATGTATCCTTGCTACGACCTTCTAGACTTATACTGAGTATATATATTGCTCTTATGACCCTAATGCAAACCAACGAGTTTATGAATAAATATCTCAACAATCAACTACCTTTGCAACTTGCTTTACCTCGTTCCTTCAAGTCAATCCCTTTAACCTTCGGAATGCCAATATCTTAAGACGCGTTTAATTTCGCACTGACAGCCGTCAATTTTTGAATCGGTCTGCTGGTCCTAATTTACTAAGCCTGGAATAATTTACCGGACAACATATGCTGCCTACCCAATATCAATTTATTCAAATGAAAACTTTGTGAATACTTGCTCTCGTACTAACTTCCACTGGCTATAACATTAATAGAGTCCAACTACCTACCTTCGTTAGTAATTCTCTAATTAATTAGCTAAGGCTTAGGTCTCTTAGGAGTTTTTTCTTGATCTATTGTTAACTACCAATCCTCTGTTTAACTTTACTGTTGTGATACTCTGTTTAATTGGTTTCATCAGTTACCAATAAAAACTGTTCGTTATTATAGTTAACTTCGTGTAAGTCTATTCTTGTTTTCAGATACAGAGATATGACGACCTGAAAGGCATCTGGACGACTCAGGAGATGGTCTATGGATCGAATCGACCGCAGAAGATCTCAGTTAAGACGAAAGCGTTGAGACTGATTTATACGAAACATTACGTCAATTATGAGGACTATCAACTGATCAAATACAACGTCACTTATAGAATCTCCCTTCCTAAAAACGCAGGTAAGTGAGAGCGGGAATGCGGGATATACGATTCATCCGTCTTTGGAGGGGGTGAGAGAGATAAAAATAAAAGGTTGAGAGAGAGAGAAAGAAAGAGACTGAGAGAGAGAGAGCGAGAGAGAGAGAGAGAAAGAGAGAGTGAGAGAGAGAGAAAGAGAGAGAGGAAGAGAAAGAGGAAGAGTGAGAGAGAGAGTGAGCGTGGAATGTGCGTTAGTTAGTGATCACCATCTAACCATCCAGACGGTGTTCGTACGCCAGCACGATACTCTGAACATCCAGGCCATATGTCAGCTGTCGATGAGAATCAGTTGGTTGGTTCCACGCTTGTGTGTGGGCCCACCACTGGCGACTCTTTACAGCTTACTGGGCATTGTTTTGCTAATTAACTTTTTACTTGTTTACTGACATTTGTGGCAAGGTGGCCGATCGGTTAGAGCGGTCGGCCTGTAGCACTCAGTGTGCACTGAGTGAGCAGATTCGACCCTCGTCCGAGGCGTCACTGTGTAAGGACCTTGAGCAAGTCAAGGTTGCAATTGCAATTGCGCCGTCGAGGCGTGTGCACTTCTGAGAAAAAAATGTTGGAAGAAGGGCGATATCGAATTTCGGTAATAAGATTTTTAACATCCTTTAGGCCAGCGCAGAGAGCGCCTCTGAGTAGATATCTTGAAGGATCGCTATATAAAAGCTTGACTGCATTGCATTACATCACTTATGGTGTTCAGTGGTTACCCTCTCCATTTTTCTACTTGTTTACATGTATACATAAAGGCACTTGCTTGGGTCTTCATTGTAGATCTGCTATTGGTTTTGCGAATGAAGTCGCAAACTGTGGGACTTGGTGAACAAACCATCAGACTAATGTCTCCAGCATTCCAACTGAGCAAGACGAAGACGTCTTGTCTCCTCGCCAAATTCAAAGCCCTGGCTCCCCTTAGAGTCATGCTCGGATATGTGAACAGCAACAGCGGTAGATACGAGGAAAGACTGCTCCATCGAAATGTGTTTCCGCTCTCTTACGTTGACTTCTACACACTTCGAAGGGACGTCGGAGGACAAACGGTCGAAGGACAAGAATTTGTCCTCATCTTTGAGTCGAAAGGGACACCGACGAACGAAGATTTGGTCCTCATCAGCCAAGTACAACTTCAGAAGAACCAGTGCAACTGTAAGAAGATATCCACTCAATCGACAATATACGTTTTTTCTAACAGATCATTAACACTACTTATACAGTAGTTTAGACTCGACATTACGAACAGTGGCATGTAGGCAGACAGAGAGACAGACGTTATATTAGAAAATGTTAAAGACAATTATATGAGAGCCATTAAAACATTTCGCGGTTGTCTGTACAAAAGAAGCAGAAAGAGTCTTTGTCTTGAAAAGAGTGAGACAATGATGATGATGAAGAAGAAGAAGAAGAAGAA
Source organism: Bimastos eiseni (assembly GCA_959347315.1). NCBI lineage: Eukaryota > Metazoa > Annelida > Clitellata > Crassiclitellata > Lumbricidae > Bimastos > Bimastos eiseni. The sequence continues at coordinate 627,332 of OY365816.1, forward strand.
GAAGAAGAAGAAGAAGAAGAAGAAGAAGAAGAAGTAGAAGAAGAAGATGATGAAGATGAATATGAAGATGAAGATGAAGAAGGAGATGAAGAAGGAGAAGGAGAAGGAGGAGGAGAAGAAGAAGAAGGAGAAGAAGGAGAAGAAGGAGAAGAAAAAGAAGAAGACGATGATGATGATGATGACGACTATTATTATTATTATTATTATTATTATTATTATTATTATTATGAGGAGGAGGAGGAGGAGGAGGAGGAGAAAGAAGAAGAACAAGAACAAGAACAACAACAACAATGAAAACAAAACTAACTTGATGGATTTTTATATAATTTCCGTTTTGTTTATTCGTTAATTGTAAGAAACGTTTAACTTCAGATTTCTCCTTTGACGTTTCTTGGAATGGATCCTGTGACTTTTCCTCTGCCGACCCATGTCCCATATCTGACCAATCAGAGCTCGGCTACAGCTGGGCACCTGGTGTGTTACGTTCCTCAAACCTAGGTAAGCAACCGAATAATGTTCATGCCTTCACTCTTTTGTTTAATTATACGAATTATTTTTTATTGCAGAAGCTCGTGGGTGACAAATTATGCATTCTTTTTACTAACTATTTGGAGGCTATTGTCGACGAAAGTCGAGATTAGGGACTGAGGGCGGCTGTCGATAAAAGTCGAAATATAGGAATGGAGAACTGAAATCAGTGTTTAATAGACGCCATATACGACACCGCTGATAGTAAAAGAATGGCTCTAAATGAATAATGACAACAGCAAAATAATGCTCATATTGATGATGACGATGCTGGTGCGCCATCAAGAGTTATTGCTCTTACTAGGCATCGTTCTATCGTATTCATTTATTGTAATTTGAATAGGTATAATTACGGGTCTTCGTAGTGAATTCGACGGCTCTAGTAGAGACGAAATGTCCACATTACAAACCGCTCCCTACATTTCGACCGCAGAGAAACCGTGTCTCCTGCTCTCTACCACTCCCAGCTCAGTTAACATCCGTCTCCGTTTCTATCTGTTGTCTCCCAACGACTCTTCTCCTCTTCCTCCTCCAGAGGTCATTCAGACGCCCTTCCGAAACGGAAGCGAGGTACTCCAACGATACTACATCCACCTTCCAGTTGGAGCTCCAGTTACGCTGTGGATAGAGGCTTCCCAGTTCTTCTCTGGATCGGAAGAGTATTCCGCTCTCTTTCTACGACGCATTGAACCGAATTCGTGTCAAATCATTCAACCTGGTGAGAAGTCATTGTAGGCTATAGCGATGAAACAGGTCTATGCTATATCAGTCGTATCTGTCTATGTCTGTTACGTAGGTATGCCCCCTTTTGTCTGTTTTCATCCATCTCCGACCGTATCTAAATGAGTCATCTACTTACTTTTGAAATGGATTGCTTAATCCAATCATTGCAAAGAACCATGACCCGACAAAATCACCCCGACAAAATAGCCCCCGACAAAATAGCTCCGACAAAATAGCCCCGACAAAATAGCCCCCGACAAAATAGCCCCCGACAAAATAGCCCCCGACAAAATACCCTCCGGCTAAATGGCCTCCGACAAGATAGCCCCCGGCAAAATAGCCCCGCCAAAATAGCCGGACAAAATATGCCCCGACAAAATAGCTCTGATAAAATAGCCCCGCCAAAATAGCCAGACAAAATAGCCGGACAAAATAGCTCCCGACAAAATAGCTCCGATAAAATAGCCCCGACAAAATAACCGGACAAAATAGCCCCCGACAAAATAGCTCCGATAAAAGAGCCCCGACAAAATAGCCTCCGATCAAGCAGCCGATGTGGTTCAATGTTTAAAAACATAGTAAACGAAGACGAAAATTAAGGTATAACTCATAACCATCAACAGAATTCTTTTTATTGGTCCGTAAAGTAGATGAACAGAATAATTACATAATAACTACAAACAAGGAAACGAAGCGCAATACAGTAAAAATGCAATACAATACAACTAGGCATTTATAACGCGCTTTGACAAGACAAGTCTTGCACAAAAGCGCACGGTGCTGCATTCTTAGTCATAGATGAGGGAGAATAGGTAGGTCTTCAGCTTTGTCTTGAATAATGTAACGGATGTGGCTTGACGAACTGTAGTTGGGAGACTATTCCATTCTGTGGGTCCTGCGACTGAGAATGCACGGTTCCCAAACTTCTTATTGGGACGAGGTATGATAAAGTCCTCTGCGTAGACGAACGGAGTCCTGTTGAGGTAGAGGCAGAGCATGACGCGACCATGGACGTCATGCGCGAGGTGGAAGTTCTGTCATTAATGTGGTAATTAGTTTAGCTTATGTGTCCATTACCAAGTAAGTTTTAAAAGTATTTAAGCCTTTTGTAAAAGACGTGAATGGTTTGAGGCTTAACTTATTTGTGAATTACTAAGTAAGTTTTAAAAGTATTTAAGCCTTTTGTAAAAGACGTGAATGGTTTGAGGCTTAACTTATTTGTGAATTACTAAGTAAGTTTTAAAAGTATTTAAGCCTTTTGTAAAAGACGTGAATGGTTTGAGGCTTAACTTATTTGTGAATTACTAAGTGAGTTTTAAAAGTATTTAAGCCCATTTTACATTCTCTACGACACTTAATTGATTTATAGGTAAAAGAACACGTGCAAGCGTTGATATTGTCATTCTAAGAAAACACAATTCCAACAATATCCTCCAATTGCGAAACAAATTGGCTGCTTGATCGGAGATATTTTGTCCGAGGCAATTATGTGACTTTTGTCTGGGCCAAAATGGAAGTCGGGGGCTATTTTGTTGAGGTGCCGTAAGGAAGCCTTTGTATCTTTAACGTTCTTTCACTGGTTCTAATCTGCAGAGAGTTACTTACTGCTTGAGCATTATTATAGCGACTCTCGAGAACAAAATTAAGGTGTAAATATTATGTACAGCCGTCGGTGCATGCCAATGGAAGACAAGTACAAAACTTATAGTAATACATACAACCAACATGAATATATATAATTGTGTGAATTTATATTTATACAGATATATACATAATATATGGGTATATGTTGGGCAAAATAAAATGTTGTATTTGAAGCTTTAGGGCATTTGACAGTTTGAAAGTATTGATCAGTGTTGTAATCTTCTTCAGGTTCGGTTGAGTCGATGAACTGCACCCAGTTACTGAAATCGTGTGGCTATCGATTTGGAAAGGATTGGTTAGACAGCTCCAGTTACTTCTATCAGGATTACGAATTGTCCCCCAGCAATAAACAAATTAGTAAGGCAACATCAGCTCATCACATCCATCATCCGTTTATAATAACTAAATAAGCTATAGGTTAAGTTTAGATGAAGAAGTCTATCTACATTATATCGATTAGAAAAGATTGGGAATTCGAATAAAATGTTTTCACTGTTTCTCATTTGATGTGATCGTCATTTTTTCTTTGACCGGATATCCTGATATCCAATTGATTGAATGAATCGAAATGCTAGATGAATGGCTTGATTTATTATGTTGTAGGTCTGACATGGACTCCCGGAGCTAGAAATTATATTTCATCGACCTATTCATATCTTCAGAATCTGGCTTTCACTCCGTACATCAACAACAACGACAGATTCGTTCTGATGACGCTTGAAATACACTTCACAGAAGCCACTGCTACTCGTTCCAGAACGAGGCTCCATTTGGATGTATACAGAACGTCGTCATTCGGTCTCCTTACCACTAAACTGGCCAACTACCCTGGAATTCAAAATGAATCCGTTGAACTGTGCCTTCCCATTGGACGGTTCCAGTTGGCGTTTCTTGCTTTCACCAACGCTTACTCTGTTTCGCCGTCGCTCATTCAACTGACTGAACTGCAGTTAACGAACACGGAATGCACTTCGCCCACTCAGATCAGCTACTGTGAGTCTGATTTGATGTATTGCAATATTGACTGTACGTAGGAGCCCCTATGGCTAGCCCCTATGGGTCAGTCGAGGGACCCCTACACACCATTTTGTACTTGAAGGTTGACTGTTATATTCATTGTATTATTGAATTAGTGATGTAAGCTATAGGCGGTTCATGGAGTCTATCTGACAAGAAGAGTAAGATAGTGTCAGATATGCAATTTAGTCCTCTTATTGAATATTTCGCCAAACAAATATATGGGTAGATATGTTTAAAGTCATATACGTGGAGAGTGCCACGATTTTCCTAAATGAGGTCATTGGTTGTAATGTCCTCGGCCTACGTGTGAATATTGAGTATCAGTTTGTATAAATTGGAGCAATTACCAATGAGATTACCTATGAGCACTATATATATGTTCCGAATGAAAATGTATGAATAAAGAATTTCACACCTAATTGTAATTAACAATTTTAAGTAAATCCGTCTGTGAGAAATTTAACTGAAAAGAAGTTTATAAAACAGAATTTTGATTTGTGACGATTCTCATTTTATGTCCCATTTTGTCCGTTTTAGTATGTGCGGACGACAACGTCTGTCTGTCTCGGGTGATTAGTCCGTCTCCTCAATTTGTCTGGAAATATGCGACGGACATATTCACAAGAATCGAGGGCGATGGTAAGATTCGGTTAGGAACATAATCGAATGCAAAGACGAAGTGTTGTAGCAATCGCTCATGACGACGCTCTAAGCACCATGTGGCGTCCTCAGTAATGTAGTTCATATATGCAATTTATATAGCGTCACTTCAATGGGTAGGCTATTAGTCAAGAACTCAGGTTCTTTCTGCGGTTGATTCTTTTCTTCACCAGTTTGGCTTCTCGTAGAATTCTAGGCAGTGCTTAAAATGTAAAAAAAGAAGTGCCTGGACGCTAGGGGAGCCGTCCATAAATGATGTCACGCAATTTTGGACGATTTTTGACCCCCCTCCTTCGTCACACGTCGTCACAAATGCCATGACCCCTCAAATATGACGTCGCGTCACAAGCCCTGACCCCCCCCCCCCCCCCCAAAAAATCAAACCAGATGTCGAGAATGTAACGCAAATTTCCTTATAATTATCAAAAAATGTATTTGTAACTATAAAATATTTCATGTTATAATAGTAGACCGAAGAAAAATGGAGAAATTATGTAGCCAATAATGATTACAATCTTATGCATCCTCAGGATGAAAGACTATCATACTCATAATTAGTGTTGTTTAAATGTGGTAACAACTACTGCTAACTAAGTGGAACTTGTTTAAATGAATGTAAGGTTTTAATAAAATTACGTATTTTGATGCGATGATGTGACGTCACATTTCGTTGACCCCTCTCCCCCTTGTCACACATCGTCACAAATTTGTGACCGCTCTCCCTATGCGCGTGAAGTCACATATGGACGGCCCCGAGTGTCAAAAAGTAAAGAACTATAAATTGTAAAGGCAGAGCACCAACATGTTAAGTCGACGACAGATGGTTCGCGCACTATGGTCCACTGTGTTCGTTAAAATAGAAGTTGGAATGGTGATATTAATGATGATGGAATAGAAGTTGGATGGGTGAACGAAATTCTTCCAAAACAGATGCTATTTAGATAAACATAATGCCTACTGAAATAAAAGTTAGATCATTGAAAAGAATATTTGCCTGAATAGAAGTTGAAGTAAAAAAAATGGTTCTTGCGGAACGAGAAGTTGGATTTTAAGACGTTATTATTATCAATCCAACTTCTATTTAATAAAATACAATGTGCGAAAAATAAAAATTTTCATAATTCGTTAGGCTTTTGTTTATCAACCATTATTTAGTCAATTATTTGCTGGTGAAATATTTGTTGTAATTTAAAGCGTAGGCCTGCAGAGAATTGTTTTCCTTTGTGAAATTGTCGACAAGGGGCCAGTGGCGTGGGCATCGTTTTGATACTTGTAAAAAAAGTTTGTAAACGCGCGAAGTGCGAAATTTTTATCCTCCTCTTTTTCCTGTTGATAATAACGTATGCATATAGAGAAATTGCACTGCTGCATGGACGCTCATGGACGGCGTCCAGGCTCTGTTGGCCAAATAAGTGGCAGGACGGCGTCCAGCCTCGAAAATGAGTGCTGGACGCCGTCCATGACGGTCCAGGCACACCTTAAGCCCTGATTCTAGGCCTAATTAGAAATTTTAAACCGTTGAATTTCGCTAATTTCATGGTCAAAGTAATAGTACTACACCATTAAAAATTGTCTAGTTAGCGCCAGGGACGGCGATCCCGGGGAATCGAGGGGGACAAGTCCCCCACATTTTACAAAGAGGAGACACGCTATACGTTTGTCCCACCCCACAGTTTCTACCCCTCTCATTGGGAGTTCCCCACCTGTCAAACGAGATCGCTCCCACTGGCTAGCGAATTTTGTCGAGTATCTTCTGCATGTGGTGAACGGGTGTTGAATGCGCCAGAGTCCGATTCATGTCGATGGTTCAAGCATAGGAAAGTTCTCAGAAGTTTTCTGCAGTTCAGAAACCAAGACTCTCACAGGGAATGTCATTTTACACACTTAAAACGAGGCTCTCATTCAACCACGGTTCTCTTTTTATGTAGCGCATGTGTTCGATGGCAAAACATACTCTTGTAGCATAATTTTAGCTACGGTTAACATTAGTCATAGATTTGCTCAAAATCGATATCCACGATCTTTGACAATGGAAAGTTTTTCATCCGTTGAAACGGAAAGCGACTTAGCAATTGACAAGGTTTACTTTGTCAGTATTTTTTAATTCTCTTGCATTTTCTATTTTCTAGACGTCTTGATTTTCGTCTATGATCTTTACGGAGCGATTGACCTGACGCAGGTCGATAGAGTTACAACGATTTACTTGAATTCTCCTGGAACTTTCGATGTTAAAATCCAAATCTCTATTGCAACGGATAAACGTGGTTGCAGCGAGCCATCCAAAATCAACGCTGACGTCAGTCTGCATGCATTCAATTTCAAAGAAATATTTCAGGCTTAAGATATCCAGAGTAGTATCTGTTGCCATACTTACATGCATTTGCAAATCTTTTTAATTCGGATCGAAGACGAATTATTACATGGTTCGATCAGAGAAGAACGTCACAATTCAAAATACTTACTACCCATGATCCTGCATACTTATTGTGCTGCTTACTGCAGCACGTGCATTTATATATGTGTGACGTATAAGACATATATATATATATATATAATATATATATATATAATATATATATATATATATATATATATGCACACAACTCCCACTTTACGTACCAAACAAGCGACGGTGGTAAACTTATATAGTGCCAAGATAATCATTCATCACCCGCATCAGCTGAGATGTGAGAGTTTAACCTGAGGATTGTTAGAAGTTTAATTGATGCGATGAAGTTGATTGGCAGATGGGAGTGCGGAGTGAGAACGGACGAGTGGACGATCTGCTCAATTCCAGCCTCTCAACAGCCTCCCTCTGGACTTCTACAGACGTCCTTCAAGTCCACATGACGGCAGAAGTGGCTCGTTGTGTTAATCGCTTCATCTATGACATCCACAGAAACAGTTCTGTCCAGGGTAGGATGAATCCTGCTTCGATTCGTGTTCTGCCCAAATCAACCTCGGTCCTGACTCCTGATTGAACCTAATTAATTATCCAGATAGAACTAAAGAGTCAGAAGCTGATTGTAAATACAAGTTTCATCTGTTCACCATTTGGCTCCACCTGAGCGAAACCTGGGAATACATAATGATTTTTTCACACATGGACGCCTGCAAAAACAACGGCGGAAATGAATTAAATCTCACATAGAATGTTGAAGTTATTTCAAGATTCTGTTAAGGTTTCCGTGTTATTTCTAGGTCTAAAATAAAATATGCAAAGAAAACAAGAGGATTCACCAGGTATTATTACTATTTCCAAAGTGTTATGTTGTCAATTAATTCTGGCTGACTTAACCCTTTTCCTGTGATGAACGTACATATACGTTCTAAATCAAGCTATTTCCATATAAATTCCACAGGAAAGGGGTTAAATATAATCAAAAAAATAAAACTCTCTTGCTTCAAAGCTATTTCTAACTTGTTTGTCCAGGGTATTCGCTGCAATTACTAAGGAACTGGGAAAGCGATCTCACAGACTCAGACAATCTCACGGCTCAGTGGACATCGGATGTTGTTAGTGTGACTGAAACAATTGTCTGTCTGGCAGTGGACTTGGTTCTGCCATCTAGCGTCCAGGCAAAGCTCTTTCAGGAGTCGCTGAACGGCACCGCTTGGAACCAGAGCGTCTTCGTCAGTGGCAGCGACACAGGAGACAGAATTCGAGGAAAATTACAGATGTCACTCGACCGAGATACTTCTCGGATTCAGGTCGCTCTTTTCTTCAACGAAAACGCTACGATTAATAACATCAGCGTGGAATTTGGATCCTGTCACCATGGTAACCATAAACACATTTGAGAGACTTAAAGAGGCGATGCATTGAGGGCGTTTATAAGTAGAGACACGTTTGGTATAGACCTGACCTACATCTTGTATTTAGACGAAGCAACTTATCACTCTTAGGATGTAACGCCTTCACGACGAGAGTGGAACCGACCTAACAACTGTGCAAACGATTCTCGTTGAGAATTCAATTTTTGTCGGCCTCACTGCACCGAAACCCGATGGTTCAGAATCTCAACCTCTTCACTGCATTCAAATCTTGGATGGCTGCATGAAGTTCAGTTTGATTCGCATTTATTAGTCCTTCCATTCACTAGGGAATTGCTAATGCGACTGTAAGATGATTTAGGGTTGAGCATTTATAGCAGAGGACTAAACAACGCTTTTTGTCTACAGATCCCTCACCGATGATCGACTCCTTCAACATGACTTGTTACTTCGTCAATTTCAACACTTGTGGATATTACGACGCATCGGAGAAAGAGTCGAGATGGGTGGCAGCTGCTTCACATGCAAATTCTACAGGTGATGATGCACCGTCATCATCCCTGTGACGTCATGATGACGACAACGAAATTGATGATGACAGCAATTATTATTATGATGACGATGACTGTAATGGAGGAGTCTACTAATGAGAGGGAGGGGTGGGTGGGTGGGTGGACGGATGGTTGGTTGGTTGGGAGAACGATCAGCAACGGCCGACCCAGAAGTGAACCTGGACAAATAAACTTGGGTTGCTGATTTCCGAGTGGGGATTTGCTCTCCCTCCCACCCAGGGTAGGCGCAACGTTGATGACGTAGGCGATAATAATGACGACGATGATGACGATGAGGAGGACGAGGAAGGTGGTTCCTAAGTAATTAATAAATGGATGAACAGATGGTAAGTGATTGTGGGCTGTTGTAGGCTTCGGAAGGCAGCAGCGTGAGTGTGTGTCAGACGCAGATGGTAGAAGCTACACAGGAACACAGAACGTGACGTTCAGTGGGAGATCTTGTCTGCCTTGGAATTCACAGGAATACGTCGTCCATCCTTTCGACGACGTCTCCTACTTTCCAGATTCTTCCGTTGATTCTAATCAAGGTGGAACTGAGGTTCGACTAGGGGATGTCAGCAACTATTGTCGAAATCCTTCATTTGATGGCTCTTACGAAATCTGGCCTTGGTGTTACGCCGATGGGGAAATATATCGAAAGGAATACTGTCCCATTCCTCTATGTCTAGGTATTGTAGCATATATATATATATATATATATATATATATATATATATATATACGTAGTATATACTATATATATATATACGTGCATAGTATTAATATGAATATACAATTTTGTCCACTTACCAACAAATTCTGTTCTGCTGATTGTGTGGCTAATACTGCGATTTACCAGTGAACTCAATGATTCTGGTCACTTTGTTGAGGGGACGTCATTTAAGAGTAGGTCTACACGATCAGACAGGTTTTGCGAGCATTAAATGAGTGAGAACATTTTTTTCTCACTCTCAAGGTAATGAGCTGCTTGACTCAAGTCAATATACATGTATGTACGTATACATACATATGACACTGTGTATATAGGTGTAAATGTCTTTAATCTGGATTTAGTTGTCGTTGTCGGTGTAAAGGAAGATTCAACTGTTACGGTTTGGTTTCTCTTTCAGTTTTCTTCATGAAGGCTGTCTTTGGCCAGAGTCTCGACTCAGCGGTCCTTCTAACTCCTCCAACTCAATCCAATGGATCAGTCTGCGTTCAGTTTGAATATCAACTGAGTCATCCGAAGATCATTCTAACCGTGGAGACTGTCAACTCCCACTCCACTCAGAAGATAGTGGAGCTGAATTATCAGCTCCAGACGAATGCATCCGACTGGAACGCAGTGAATGTTCAACTGAATTGGGCCGAAGACGAAGTGCAACAAGTGGCATTTGTTGCTGAGAAGATTGGATTCACTGTTGGACTGGAATACGCAGCTATCCGTAACATAGTCATCAATAGTTCGCTGTGTCCTCCTCAACCAGGTAACCAACTCTTTGAAAACGTTGCTTTGCTTCACTCTGAGGCTAAATTGTTTTGTTGGGTCTCCAGATGGTTTTAAAAATACGTGAAACTAACTCACAAGGTCGTATCTTAACTATTGTAGCGCTAGCACAAAATTACGATGTTTCGGACGTTACTTGGTAATTCGTCAGTTAGATCGTGAATTTTCGTAGAAACTGTGACACAGTCAATACCAAAAAGCAGTGAGCATCAAGGGCATGTAATATTCATTTGACCTTTAATCGTAGTCACCCGATCGAAGCGTACGATCTCTTATCATTGACACTGCTAGCATCAAACAGCCTAAGCAATTTTCACTTGCTCAAAAGTGTCTCAAAAGAGTTGCTGTTTGATAGAACCGAAGAAAGACCTGGAGGAACTGAGAGTGGATTACTCTGGAAACCGTCTTCCAATTGATTCCTTCATACAACTTGTTCTAAACGACGTCGTTCGTGAGTCACATCAGATATCTTCGTCGTTTTCACTTTTATTAATTCAGATAATTATTACGATCTATCGAAAAGAATGTTTTGTTCAGGGATTCGTCGATACTTTATTAGTTTCTGTTTAACTCTCGCTCATTGTCTTTTAACTCAATATCTTTTAGATCACTGTTTTTTCACTCATTTTATTTTAAATCATTGTCTTTTAGCTCATTGTCTTTTGGCTCATTGTCTTTTAACTCTAAATTGTTTATAGAGTACAACATGGGAGATATACTCACAGTGGTCGGTCGCCAACGTGATAACCTCATCACCAGGTAAGCTTCTACATTATATATTTCGAGGCATCTGTGGCTTCTCTTCCTCTTATTCACATAGTTGCTGAAAATTTCCTCTCAACAATAGTTTTAACCTTAGAGTGTTCGGAAATCATCATTATATTCATGGGATATAATTATGTCTGTTGGTCTAAAAATGATCTAATTTTGGACGTCCTGTGATATTGTAAGTCACTTTGAGTTGGTCCATATATAGATTACATAGGAACTGAAGTCCTTGCCATCGTAACAAATCTCACAATTAATTGCCTCATAAGTCGACCTATGCAACGTTATGGCCTATCACCATAAAGCCTCTCGCACAGACAATAAATGCCTTAATATTATCAGCATCGATTTTTTTGTCGAACATCTTTAAAAATTAGCCTTATCTTCGAATAGCTTTGTAATTATTCTTTTGTCCATGAAACCACGGAGTCGACAAAGCAAATCCAGGACAAATACTAAACAAGTACAGAAAAGCTAAATAAATGAAGTAGGACGATCATAGGTAGCTTCATATATATATATATGCTTACATTTCTTCATAACTTAAGATACAGTTACGTAACCGATTAACCGGTTTTTTTAGATGTGTGTGGAATAATGAAGTGTGCAGTGAAGATGTGTTTCGAAGTGAACTCACGGAGCTCGGTCTTTGCTATACTTTCAACGGACGAGAGGAACAGATCCTATCATCGAATAACACTGGCGTGTGAAAATGAGCACCGCCATCACCAATGACACCGGCACCACAATTACAATGATCATCATCAATCATCATCATCATCATCATCACCAGCATCATCATCATCACCACCATTACCACCACCACCACCTCAACCACCACCGCCAACACCATCACCATCATCATCAGCAGCAACAACAACAACATCAAGATAATCATTATCATCATCATCGTCGTCGTCTACTAATTTGATCAGTCATAATCTAATGAAATGACTTCAGATGTCCTATAATAATTGTTATGACACGGATCAGATTAAATTTCCATCAATCAACAACAACAACAGTCTCGTACTCTCTTCTATTCATTCTCAATTGTGATCAAAATTAACCCAGAGCTATACTGTCATTCCAACATTATAACTGGAAAAATAATATATATGCATGTATAATATATACGTTTTATATATTATATAATTATGTTTAACTTGTTTATTGTTTGTATTTAACAGGCACAAAATTTGGTCTTTATCTTTTGCTGAATATTGAACAATACGACAATGTTCCAGTATACAACGAAAACCTAGGCATTAAGGTGGACCAGAATATTGTTGTAGTTCATCCATAACCATTGCTGCAATTACTCATTCATTCAGCCATTCATTCATTCATTCGTTCGTTCGTTCGTTCGTTCGTTCATATCGAACATTTCGATAGCGCCTCTGGCATAAAACCGCTCAGAGACGTTCCCAACTCCAGCACGGCTGTTTAGAAAGAGCAAACTGAGGTGAAACAAGTGAAAGTAAAAGTATGGGCTTTTCGGGACCCTCTTTTATTGACTGTTGGTAATCTGGTAGATGGCGCAAACGATCAATTTACTTAAGAGATCATTGATGATGTAAACTTGCCGGAGTGGAGCTCGTCAAAGAGGACTTGTTCGAGTGGTTAAACGATATTTAATTCTGTGCATTTTTTTCATTTCTTTCTCAATTTTTTAGTTCTGTTTATAAACATTAGATTCATTGCGTTGTCATGCAAGCGTGACATGTGTGCAAAATTTCAGCTCTCTAGGTCGACGGGAACATACCGAAAAAAGAGTTGAAAGAACTGCGACGAACCGACGATCCAACGTTCATGACAGACTTTACGCAAGCCAAGTTAAAGAAAAGAGGGTAAAAATAACATGGGAAAAAGTCGAGGCTCCAGATGAAGACCTTGTAGAAGATCAAGATGATTAATGTGATTGTTAGTGATTTATTATCAGTTGATTGTCTTGTCATTGGTTTTAGATTCATCTCCGTAACTATGACGACATTCCTCAAGTCGCAGACGCCGGTTTCAGCGTTGCCCCTGGCTATCAGACGTTGGCACCGCTCGATTACACGACGGTACCATTCATGCACTATTATATGAATTAATGTATTCAATATTTTCTTTTGTTATCCAACGACTCTACAGTTAATTTCTGTGAGATTATACCTAGATGGGGCAACAGTGTGGGGGTCGACCCAGATCTGTTGAAGGGAAGTAGATGGACTCTCGCCCAAAGGTCCAGACTAATTCTCCACTGAAAATTCTTTGTCAAGTATATCTGTATCTAGCTCCTCCCATGCCACTCTCTTCCGTTCACTCCTAGTCCCTAGCTGCCAAAGAACAATTTACTTTCTCTCGACATGCAAAGCAGTTAATTGAATATTGACAAGTTCTCTCTCAACGATTGCATGCAGGGTGACTGGAACGATTGATTGATGTTTGAATGGAGGCACAAAAGAGTTTTCATGTTATATGTAGGACCTAGTGTTCTGTTCATCGCTTAGGTGGAGAATCTGGGTCCTCCGTGGGGAAGATGCTCTTCAAAAGATTACGAGTTCTTCAACTCAACCGATAGATACACAACGGCCAAATGTCAACTCGAATGCAAAACTAGATCATTAATTACCAGTTGTGGTTGCAAAGATTTCTCGATGCCAGGTAGAAAACCTGATCCAGACTCCTCAATTTTATTTATTCGCCTACAGAGACATTCTCTGGATTTCTGATCTGTTTCTCAGTTTTCACAATTTCAAGATTACTCGAAGTTATTATATTAAAACGAGGTTAGTGCTTGCATTTGCAAGTGACAAAGTTTCTAACTATAAAGCCATTAAGACACAGCCAACGCTTGCGATGTGTATGGTAAAGTCACGAGCTTTTGCCTTCAATGGCTCCTCTGTGCTATGGAACCATCTCCCACCTGTGACACACTCCATCCTACTAACTGGTGAGCCAAGTGACTCTATCCTCCGTCTCAAGATTACTTTCTTTTTTTCTAAGTCTCTCCTTCTGGAAATCAATCTGATCGATTGGTTCGCACTGCGAGAGGTGCTATATAAATTTATGGACACAAAACAGTGTTGACGAGCACCGCGGTTCGCATATTTCAAAGTCGCTGTTGTGACAAAATACGAACTGACCTTAATAAATGTTAATAAGTAAGAGCAATTGCAGATTATTTATCCAAGATTTAAATGATGTTGTGTTTAATGTTTTAGGTCCTTTTAAAATCTGTCCACTCGATACTTACCTGTCTTGTGTTGACTCATTCAACGGTTAGATATTCAATTGTTACTCTGTCTGTCTGTATGTATGTATGTATGCATGTATGTAGTATGTATGTATGTATGCGTATGTATGTATGTATGTATGTATGTAGTATGTATGTATGTGTATGTATGTATGTATATATGTCTGTCTGTATGTATGTATATATGTATGTATGCATGCATGTATGTATGTATGTATGTATGTATGTACGTACGTACTTATTTATGTATGTATGTATGTATGTATGTACTTATGTACTTATGTATGTATGTATGTATGTCTGTATGTATGTATGTATGTATGTATGTATGTATGTATGTATGTATGTATGTATGTATGTATGTATGTATGTATGTATGTATGTATGTATGTATGTATGTATGTATGTATGTATGTATGTATGTCTGTATGTATGTATGTATGTATGTATGTATGTATGTCTGTATGTATGTATGTATGTATGTCTCTATGTATGTATGTATGTATGTATGTATGTATGTATGTATGTATATATGTATGTATGTATGTATGTATGTATGTATGCATGTATGTAGTATGTATGTATGTATGTGTATGTATGTATGTATATATGTATGTCTGTATGTATGTATATATGTATGTATGCATGTATGTATGTATGTATGTATGTATGTACGTACGTACTTATTTATGTATGTATGTATGTATGTACGTACGTACTTATTTATGTATGTATGTATGTATGTATGTATGTATGTATGTATGTATGTATGTATGTATGTATGTATGTACGTACGTACTTATTTATGTATGTATGTATGTATGTATGTATGTATGTATGTATGTATGTACGTACGTACTTATTTATGTATGTATGTATGTATGTATGTATGTATGTATGTATGTATGTCTCTATGTATGTATGTATGTATGTATGTATGTATGTATGTATGTATATATGTATGTATGTATGTATGTATGTATGTATGTATGCATGTATGTAGTATGTATGTATGTATGTGTATGTATGTATGTATATATGTATGTCTGTATGTATGTATATATGTATGTATGCATGTATGTATGTATGTATGTATGTATGTACGTACGTACTTATTTATGTATGTATGTATGTATGTACGTACGTACTTATTTATGTATGTATGTATGTATGTATGTATGTATGTATGTATGTATGTATGTATGTACGTACGTACTTATTTATGTATGTATGTATGTATGTATGTATGTATGTATGTATGTATGTATGTATGTACGTACGTACTTATTTATGTATGTATGTATGTATGTATGTATGTATGTATGTATGTATGTATGTATGTATGTATGTATGTATGTATGTATGTATGTATGTATGTATGTATGTATGTATGTATGTCTCTTTCTTTCTATCTCTTAAAATATTGCTCAGCGAATTTCGGTTAGCCACCCTGATCGAGCTGTTTGCTCTGGACTTCATGTAGTGCTAAATGCCGGCTGAAGGGACAATAGCGCCACATAAATTGTAGCAGTTACAATTACAAGTAACAATTGTGGAAGCATTGTGACAGAGAAACGATCAAACTTCCCACTGGAGTCTGGAGCGCCCCACTGTCCAGCCCCCCCTAACGGCGGATCGCTGGTTGATAAAAGAAGATTCTGGAATTATTCTTTACTCTTTTTCAATCATTTGTCGTTTTTGAGGTAAGCATTAGGCTACATGAAGGCCTCAAAGGTTCACAGATTGAATATATTTTTGAGAAATGGCCAGATTAAACTCCATATTGAGTCCGATTTATGAATGAATGAATCAATCAATCAGTCAATCAATCAATCAATTAGTCAATCAATCAATCAATGCAAATGCATGTAGCAGTCGCTGGCGCTCCCAACTCATGCCAAACCAGCAGGTAATCGAGAACGCCTTTCGTGCAATAATAATGGTTTATGAGATAAACGTGACTTCAAAGCGACAATGATTAACTGTCTATTACTTTCATTTCTTGTAAAGTTATCTCTTCGAGGTTTTCATTCTGCGCATCTCTCAGCCGTTAAAGTAATCTCCGTCAATTGTTACTGCATAGCTGTGTAATCGTTAGTTCACCCTATTTGGATGAACATGTTTCTTAATGAGGCAAATAATCTTTGAATACTTTCGCAGATGATGGAGTCTGTAGTTGTCCGGACGAATGTAGCGTCTTCTCCTACGCAACTGCTCTCTCCTTTTCTCAAGTCTCTGGTTTTGGTATAGCGAATATCCTCTGGAACACAGAAAGCAACGCCATACGAGAGAGTTACTGGAACAGTCTGGAAATCAATCACAGAGTGGACGACACTAAACTGATGCAAACCATCTCTGGCTTAGAGTATGTGATTGACAGCCACCGAAAGCTAAAGACCCTCATCTATGGGACTATTCTAAATCCTGATACATCGCTGATAAACATCGTCTTAAAGGCCGTCGAAAAACTAATGGAGATCGTGGTCAGCGATGTCGACTCCAGTCAGCCATTCTTAGACAGCTACCAGGATTGCTACAAGAAGAACGTCGCCTTTCTGCTTCAGAATATATCAGGTCAGCTGAGCTACGCAAGTCAGCAGCTCGCAGATTGGAGCAATTCTATAATCTATTACATTTCAGCCAAGCAATATATGGATCTGAAGAAGCTACTAATACAGTTTAAGACAACTCTGTCGTCAGCGAATGACTCCCTAAGTAACGCAGCATATCAATATCACTGTCCAACGAACTCTATGGAGAAGTCCTGTTCCAGTTTCACACACAGCTTAAACGATAAGATAGAAGCCATGCTTGCCCTGATTCCCTCAGAGAAATGTCTCTCAACGACTCCTACGGATGACAGCCAAGTAATGTCAATTTCTGACAGCGACACCCCTTCTGGCGATTCGTGTAACGATGAATATTTACTTTACTACAATCTATTCACCTACCTGTCGGATGCGCAATTGCTTGTCTCCCAGGTATTGAGCTGCATCGCGCAATACGCAGACGCGTTGAACGCTTTTCAATCGTTCCTCAATGCCGTTGATAGAACTGTGTCGAGCGTTGATCTGGCGATGGCATCTCGTACGATGAGCACACTACTGACGGATGGAAACTGGTTGGAGACGTTGTTGGTCGCTTATCAGAACGGGAGTCAAACGAAGCGATGGCTGTCCGATGGATTCCTACGAGAGGCGAACAACAGGTTGTTGCTTAACGTTGCCAGCGCACTGTCTGGTCTCGAGTCTTCGGTTCTGTCGGATGCGACGTCCATCATTAGTTCCGTTGAGACGAGAACCATCGCCATCTACTCTCAGCTGATCACCTACTTGTATAAGATGCAGACATTTATGAAAGTCGATGACACATCTGTTAATTATTTCGCCAGGCAAATTCTTCTGTGGAGAAGTCCGTACCCGATGTTGCAAGACAAAACTGTAAGTTAGAGAAATTCTAATCTGTCCAAACACACATCGCAGATATGTAGTTCTCTCGCTAACCTCTGCAATGTTTAAAGCTACTTTAAACACAGGGAACCATTAATTTTGTCAAGCAGTTCCAACTCTACAAAAAACAAGACCAATTCACTAGTCTCCTTTCTGATCCCGTAGAACTCTCAGCAAACTTTAGCTTTCAAAATTTCAGACATTGTCCGATATTCTAAGACTCGCTTAGGACTTGAAAAGCGATGATTTAAAACCGTAATTAATTAATTAACCAGTTGCTATTTAGCGTGGTCCATCTACGCATTTTATGGTTGTGAGCGTTCCTGTCGTTCCGTTGTGTTCCTGTAGCTTGCAGGGTATCACCTGACCTCCGATCGAATCCAACAAACGTTGGGAGTTGCAATGACCCTCGCAGATCTCGTCAACCGATCGGCCACTCTCATTCCAACACTCGTTCGTTCTTACACGACGAATCTCAAGCAGACGATCAGCAATGCACAGTCGGAGTTGAGATCAGCACAACAGGTGTTCGTCAACAGCGTCGATGCTCTCAGCCAGCAGTTCACAACCTTCAACGATTCCACTGTCATTGGAGACAGTTTCGTCAGGTAGGAATTCATGTCACAGCAGCGACTTCAAAGAACGTTTCAATGGAAGTGAGCACTTTCTTCGTCGCGCGTCTGAAATTCGATGCCCAAATCAGTTATGTGTCGATTCAATTATGTCATTCAGATCCAAATCTGAATCTAATCCCTTTGAACTTACTAGCCCAGATCTGTCGCACTTGATCTGCAGTCGTATTTCTATCTTGCTTTTTCACTGGATTTTGATCTTTGCTGGTTCACTCCGAGCGATCGGTGACTGCATTGAAACTTAATGGGTGTTTTTCGCTTTTGTGTAACGACGCAGGAAACAGACATAAGCAAGTATCAGATTAGAACTTCGAATGATAAGCGAAGTCTTCTTGAAGTTCTTTCGAGGGAAGTCGTTTCGCTTGATGGAATCTGGTCTAATCAACCTATTAACACTTTTCATTGGTCGAATGATTTCTTGCTGACATTGAAATATTGCTGTTTCTGTTTCTTCAGGAACAATTTCCTTGAAATCAATATTTTCTACGGAGAACTGAAATATCGAACCATAAAGCAAACGACCGGATACGACATCGTTCAGTTTCTAAGTGAGTCCAAGACCCCTATATAAAACATTATCCAGTAATCAACTCTTATTATCATGGATAAACCTAACAACTATTTTGACTTTGAAACATTTCGCTTGTTTCAACTTTAAATAATTACTTGGCCTATTCAAAGATAATGTCATTGTAAATGTCTTCTACCAGTTGGCTACTCTGCAATCTTTCTCTGTTCTATGCTACGCACCGCCTACCACGAGATAGATAGATAGATAGATAGATAGACAGACAGACAGACAGAGAGTGAGAGAGAGACAGAGAGAGTGAGAGACAGACAGACAGAGACAGACAGAGACAGACATACAGACAGTTGCCATCAGCTATTTGTAAGGCTGACCTTATAAGTATGTTTGAAGTAATAGCGATATGTTTAACTGTTGCAGTTTAATTTATTCAGGTGATTTCGGCGGATGTTTCGGGTTATTCCTCGGAGGAAGCATTCTTTCCGTCTTCGAATTTCTCGATCTTCTCATCTACAATCTCCTCGTTAAGATGTCGACCAGAAAACCTCCTCGAAAGTTGCCTACAACGACCACCAGAGTCGGCGTTCGACCACCTCCAGGAGTCCCAGGTCTCCGTCCAAGATCAGGGTTTCAAATCCATCCGATGTCGGACACCGAGAGTCCATTTGAATTCAGCTTAGATTGAATCTATAAACTTTGCTTCGAGCAGGTCTTCTGCTTTTCACCTAAATTAAGAACTGGTTGCACTTGAACTTTTTCTTCAATATTCATACGGACAAAATTGCTTAGCAGATCTCTATTTATATTGCATTGTATTGAAGCATTTATAGAGCGCCTCTAGTAGGCTGAAACGTTCAGAAGCGATGCCAGTGCGCAAGGCCTCGCGAGATGAAACAGGTTTTGAGAAAAGCGAAAGAGGATGAGAGAATGCCGGATAGAACTTAGAGCGAACAGGAGAAGAAAGCGCATTCCACCAATGAAGGAAAAGGTCGAGACTGTTCTAGTTAGAGGAACCAAGAGGTAAAGTCTATTGAATGAGCGAGGTGGACGGAGGGTGGAAACTGAATGAGGCTGAAGTATTACGTCAACCAGGTATCTCTGAGCAAGACCCGCTGAGCCTTGAAGAATGGAATGAGAATTTTAAATGTAGTAGACCTAGAGTTGTGTTAACCAGATCGACGATACATTTGCTCTAGTCATCGAGTTTAGCCAAATTTAAGCACATTTTATTAACTATGATGCAGACAGTTTTATTTGTTAATTGCGCGATTCATCATTAAAATAATGCATTAAATTCGTTTGTTGCAACCGTCAAACCTGAGGTCAATGAGGACAGTCCTAAAATTCCGTTAAATTGCCCCAAATCCAATTTAGACCTGTAGCTATGAAAGCCTTATCTGTTTATGTGGCCTTCTATAAAATGCATCTCTGGAGTGACTGCGCAAACGTGTCTAAGAGAGAGGATTGACCCTGCTCAGTCACGTGACCTCCTTTCAGCCAGTGCAGAGCAACAGTGCAACAGCCTTTGACGGTCAATTAGTGGACGGAGAAAGCGAATAGGCCTAATTCAATGACATCCATGGGCGTCCGCAGGAATTTTTCCAGCGGGGCGCAAACTTTCAAATAGTTATCACTGGGATAATAAAATATCGAGGGCAACCGATCACAACGTGCACACTGGATGCTATAGCTCCCTCGGCTGTGCCTCCCTCTTGACAGAGGGCGCGGATCCCAACATCAAACATGCGATAAAATTGGCGCCTATGACATACGTGCATGTAGGTCTAGGCCTACACAGCCAACTCAAACAATTAAAGACGCTAGTTGATCATTAGATTATTATATTTTGCTTAATTGCCACGAAACTGGAGGTTAAACACCGGCACACAGTCAATTTTATTATTTTACTAATAACTTTATTTTATTTATGTAAAAGAAGCTGCTGTCATTACTTTATAAGATTATAATAGCTTCAGAAAATTGAAGCACAGTTTGGAGTAAATATTAACTTGCTCTATTCCTTCCCTCAGAGTGGGCCGTTAGGCAAACCTATACGTACCATCCCAATTTCGTTCATAAACAGCAAGCACGGTGTAAGACAAGAACCGTGAAACGGCGACGTAGATAGACTTTGTTGAGCTTTCACTTTTAAGAGTCGACCATCACAGATCTGATGAAATTGTGCTACTCAAAGTGCTAGTCTTCTCATTTCGATCCTATGATGCCAACGCCTGACTCACAAAGAGTGGTAGTAGAAGTTTTTATTTGACCAGAGTGACGACAATGATCAACGGATTCGCATTCTGCCTGCATCCAGGTTTTGGACTGGTTCCGAAGCTAGATGGGGAGGGGTGTTTATCTAAAATGTTTGACAGAACGCGTGTTAGGGAAGAAGTGGTGACAATAAAAATGTTACCAAGAGAGGACTCTACGTTACATTTTTTTAAATACGCCAACACAACGAACACGTACATATAGGTCCAACTTGCACAGTGTGATGTATTTTAAAGGACCCACAATTATTAATTGTAGGCTTCCATTGCTAATTTTAAATAATTGGCTAAAGAATGTAGTATTTTTCGATCACCATGTTGAAAATTTTGTTGTAATAATCACAACAAGCAAATGAACAAAGTCTATCTGCATATATTTGCACAATCCAGAGGGGATGCATATGAGCCCTCTTGCGCCCCGCTGCGGCCGCCCATGACGACATCAACTCCAATCATCTTTATTTATATTGTGAACGCGCCTCTTATCATAATTAATCGATTTGCAAAAAATTCACAGGGTGCAACACATTTCGCTCATTCAAAAGCAATTCTCTCTCATGCCGACAATTTCGAAAGGAGAAACAGACGAGAGACATAATTATTCAGACATAATACAGAGTCACAATGTCAGAGGAGCTCACTTCAGATCTACAGCTACACAATGTCAGAGGAGCTCACTTCAGATCTAAAGCTACACAATGTCAGAGGAACTTACTTCAGATCTACAGATACACAATGTCAGAGGAACTCACTTCAGATCTACAGATACACAATGTCAGAGGAACTCACTTCAGATCTACAGCTACACATTGTCAGAGGAGCTCACTTCAGATCTAAAGCTACACAATGTCAGAGGAGCTCACTTCAGATCTACAGCTACACAATGTCAGAGGAGCTCACTTCAGATCTACAGCTACACAATGTCAGAGGAGCTCACTTCAGATCTACAGCCACACGTGTAGCAACCGTTTGGATTTGACATCGTCATTATACAACCAATTACTGCGAGGAATGCATAAACACATTATTATTGGCAAGAATCGTTCAATATTGAATTAAATTTCAAATACTTTATGGAGTGTCACAAAATAAAAGGTGCTAAACCAAAACTAAATTCTTTTATATTTTGTCTAATTGACATTGAAGTATTTCGTCGGAACAAATGGAAGTTTCACGATTTCTGCGTCGATCTTCGTCTTCCTCACTTCCAGTTTCACCGATTGACCGACTGATGACCGATTGGAAGCGACATAACCAAGGGCAACGTTCTTCCTAAGCGATGGAGAGGGACAACCACTTGTCACCTCACCGATCTGTTCAGATCCAGTCTCGTCTAGTATTGAACTACCACCTGTTAAAAAGCAAGTTTTTCAAAGACCTAGCTAACACGAAGAACACAAAAACGGGTGATGAGGTGATACGGGTTGGCCACTCCTACTTCGTGTACCATAGATCAGCCAATATCGTATTATCCTAACGATGTTTGACACAACAGCTATATATCAACCATTTACCGGAAAATACCATATCAAGCACCCGAGTTTTGGCATCAACAATGAACACTCCTGCAATGTCCAGGAACTAACAAGTCCATTATAAGTACGTAAGTGCTTCTTAACGCACATGACTAGCTTGGAAAAATTATTCCAGAATATATCATAGCATGATACTAGTTAGTACTTAAACCCCATCCAACGTCTTGCGCGGACTCCAAACTCCGCAACAGTTCGCACTCTTACAGTACCAGTTCCAAACCCGGATAAAAGAGGAGGGCGCCGCTAATGATCCTTGCTATCACACAGTGTCGTTAGACAGCAACTACACATATGACATGGATTCCAAACCATGCAATGAGACTGACTCGATTCCTTTGAACTCTCGTCCTCCTCCCTTGGGTCAATTCACCATTGACAGCCTTTCAGTCTCTGTCTGTCTGTCTGTCTCTCTCTCTTTCTCTTCCAGCCAAATGATTTTCTAGATATCTACCCGATGTCGTCATCAACCGATGCTTTCTCTTGTAGATATCGGCGACATAGACGTTGTAAACTGTAATTAAAAAACAAGAGCGTTTGGCGTCGTTGTAGTTGTGAGCTGCCTACCTCTGGCTGGAGCCCCACTTGAAATGATTCCCACTCGTCTTCTCTGAGGTTTTTCTCTCAACTGCTTCAGAATAACTTTGGAGCCAGGAAAGTTGGATTCCTGGCGACGGCGTTTACCTGCAAAAACCGAGGATTACAGTCATACGAGGCACTTGATTCATTGAAACAATAATAATTGCACGACCACTTCTCCAGACGCCAAACGTCGGGCGTTGGATGTTGTGAGCCCTTCTACTTTAAATGGCTTTTCACTTCCCCTATGGGCAGAGCTGACGTTTTCCTGCAACACTGAGAGCGTCTCTGAATAATTCATACCGCAAGCGGTGCTCTAGAAATGTCCAGATACGATCCAAGATAGACATATTGATAGATAGATTGATCGATAGATAGCCTATCAGAAATGTAATACTTAGTCGAAAATCAAAATGCCTTCTTACAATTTAAACTTATTTCCAGACGGTTGAAGATGCTTCATTTATATGCATCATTGCATTTACAACGTTGTGCTCCCAGCTCCTCAATACGTCTGCACTGTTTTATTAAATGTTGCAGCCCTGTTACAGAGCTACAGAGCAGGCGCTATTTATATGTAATAATAAATTGTCTTGATACATGCATACCTATTGTCCAGACCAGACCCGCTTCTACAGGTGTTGTGCTGTCATCGATGTCGTTGCCATAGAGACAGAGTCCTGCCTCCAATCGCAGACTGTCCCTCGCCCCAAGTCCAGCCAACTTCACGCTTCCCGTCTTCACTTTCAGCAACTGCTCAGCCACATCCACTGCCCGCTCAGGCGGAACAGAAATCTACAGAGATCAATATTAATTGTAGGCCCATACCAATTCAATCTGATTAATCATTCGCCTTAATTATCGACTCGAGCGCTACTACTTGTCGTTAGAAATGCCGTCATTTGTAAGTAGTATAAGAATCCTGATTGAATGTTGATTGAAATAAACAAATTTCTAAAATAAAAGTTGAGAATTCAGCTCAAATGTTTGATCTACTTTCGAAAGTAACAACAGGAATTTTTGTCAGCGACTCCAATCATTGCAACGACTCTGAAGGTCAGCGTTGTTTCTTTTCTGCATCGACTGTTTCTATTTCCTGTGGTTTCTCTTGTATAAACAGAGTTAGGCCTTAACTATTTTTCTTTAATTCCCAGATTCATTGAACTCGCGTTCTATGTATCTCTGCCTTTATGGCCCGATTTTCTCGATGTTGACCTGATTAAGACTTGGTTTTGGAGAGCCATCGGTTGACGCCTTGTGTCTGAGACAATGTGGCGGGACAGGGCGATATATAGAAGTTTCTACGGATGTCAGTAATTACTATTTACTACTATGACTCGCCTCGACGCCATCCTCTCCTGTGTAGCCACATCTGGTGATTCGACAGTTCGGAATCTTAAAGACCGATGCCAGTGTGCTCGTCATGAATGCAAGCTTTGAGAGGTCGACGTCAACCACTGGCTGCAACGCTTTCATCATCTGAGGACCTTTGGAAGTCAACAGAAAACTACATTGTAGGCCTGTAGGCTAATAATTATGTGGATTCCAATTAATTGACCTTACAAAATAACCTCCGAAAGATGAGACAGGCTCCTTCGCAAAATAGCATTCCAATGGGCGGATGAGAGGTGGAAGGTGGAAGGACTTAGACACCGGTTCTCGTCTGAGTTAAGAGCTCCAGCAGATCTTCATCTTGTGACTGAACTTCTTAGTATAGAATCAGTATTTGTAATTATACTTGGAACAGTTCTTGTGCGCAAGATGAACAGACGCCAATGCAATAGACCCGTCCTGCTTTCACCCTTTATCTCTTTGTCCCACTTAGTCCTCTGTGGCTTAAAAGTCAAGCCTTTGCCTTCAATGTCCTTACACTATGGACCCAACCCCTCCTTACGAACTGGCGAGTCAATTGGCTCTTTTTTCTGTCTCGAAACTACAGCTTTTCTCTGGGTCTCTCACAGTGGAAACCACTCTGATAGGCATGCACTCTAACAGGCGCTATATCAATTTATAGATGCGATACAATACATGGCTTTACCCTTTAACGATTAGCACGGTATCAAAAACGCCGGTAGCTAAAGGGTTAACCATTACAGATAGAGTGTTGGTGAATTCTGATTGATTTTTTGAAAGTAGGGCTACTAGTAAATTGGTTTAATTTACCCTGCAATGCAATGAGTGCATTGTTGATGATTTCGATGCTGACATCTTTTCCTTTTGATTTAAACTCATCCACTTTCGCCTATCAACAGAAATTACACAACTCAACAGACAAGAGAAACCTCAACACTATGTAGCCTATAATAGACTCTGTGTACATTGTAGATGTTAAGATATTAGTCGGTCTTAATACATACTTAAACATTCTTAAATAAAATGCACAAAGGACTTGCAAATAACAAGGCTCTATGAAATATATGTGGTATAAAATATATAAATATATCCTATAATTCGCTGTTATGCTTTTTGAACTTAAGGTGGCATACCGTAACCCATCGGCTTACCATCGGCTTACCAAAACTCCGCCTCACTCCGCTCCAATCTTTACTCAATGCAGCTGCTCGTCCGATCGCCCGTCTTCCTCGTTTCTCACATATTTCTACTTTCATGACTCAACATCTTCATCGGCTTCCCTGACTGATAAGATTCAGTTCAAAATCCTCTTTCTTACATGCAAAGCGTTTCTGGGTCACGCTCCTTGCTATCTTTGTGATCTTATCAGGCAACCTACTTCGGCTAACTCTGGACGTCCTCTCCGCTCTTTAGATCGTCAGGACCTTGTAGTACCTCTGTCTAGAACTGCCACAGCTCAGCATCGTGCCTCTGCCTCTGTTGGCCCTTTACTATGGAACAGCCTTCCTGATGTGACTCATGCTGCAATCTTATCTGGTAGGACAAGACTTTTCTTTTCCCTAGGGGTCCTTCGCACTGGGAGCGCCTCTGATTAGGTAGTACAGTGAGAGGCCCTTTATAAATCCGTAAATAGAATAAAATAGAATATAAAATTTGTAAGCTGCTTTGAACAAATGCCTTTGCAGCTTGAAGGGTTGCAACTAACTGCAACCTTAAGATATTAATTGCACCGACTGCAACATGCCTCTGAAGCATGGTACTGATCCTCGTACAATGGTACTGAATACTACTGATCTTCCCACTGTGGTACTGATGCTCCTACTATGGTACTGATCATCATACTGGACATATGCACTCAGAGGGGAGTCAGGACAATAGTGCAAAACACCTATTAACAATGTGTACACTGACCCTCATGTGAGCAAGGTCTTTGTCAGCGCAGCCAGCATTTGAAACGACGTAGAGGTATCCAAGCGAAGTCCTGGTGACGATCAGGTCGTCGATGATTCCTCCGCTCTCGTTCGTGAACAAGGTCAAGGTCCCGTGGTCGTCCTTGAGGCCAGCGATGTCTCCTACGACGAGGCTCTCGATCAGCTCCACCTGATCTCGACCACTGATCTTCGTCTGGATCATGTGAGAGACGTCGAACAACGAAGCGTGTTGCCTGAATCAAACAAGAGAGCCTCATCGTCGCATTTGCTTCGTCGTTTAACGGTGTTGAACTGTTGCTGACCTTTTCATCTTCCCTCGACATTGGATCCCGATTTCGGTTCCTTCACCATCACTGCCTGTCATCAAACGTCATCTGTCCCAAGCTCCCATATCTATCACCTTCGGGCTCTCCGATCTAAACCTATACGAGTCTCACCTTTTCAAGAACACTTACCTCGACTCCTTACTTGACCGTCCACCTTCCAATCTTCGACTAAAACGACATTCGCCTCAGCAGCTACTCCTCTCCTTCTGGAAATTTTATCTCCCACGGACTACCCTTTGGACAACCCCCTCTGATTCGATACAGCGCTCGTGAATAAGCTGGTGCCCTTCGATTGGCTTTCAAGTGGCGTTTTGGAAGTTAGGAGATTATTATTAAGCGATGATTCCGATTTAAGGATCACAAAGACAGTTTTCAAAGCATTGAACTCAAAGGTTCTTTAGATAAAAGATTCTAGCTAGTCATTTGACCAAAAGACAAGTTGGCAACTTCATAATTATGATGGACATACGCAAGGCATATGACATTATTCCCCACTTGGGCTGCAAATGAATCAATGAGACTTGATATAGCATTTCGATGAACTTTCTCGCCTCTCATTTTAGACACATCATAGATTTATCTCCAGTTCTCTTTCGTTTCTCATTTGCTTTAAATATCTTTCCACGTACAAGTAAACGATTGCCTCCATGGCATCAATCAGACTCCAGTAGAAGTCGAATTAACACTTTCATACGTTCAAACTAATTTATATCACTGCTATAATTAGCAGAAATCAGTCACTCAGTCAGTCAGTCACCCACCCACCCACACAACCAGCCACCCACTACCTACCCATCAACCTACCTACCTACCCACCAACCCAACCACCCACCCAACCACCTACCTACCTAACTAATAAGTTAATTAACTAATAAGTTAATTAACTAATAAGTTAATTAACTAATTAACTAATTAACTAATTAACTAATTAACTAATTAACTAATTAACTAATTAACTAATTAACTAATTAACTAATTAACTAATTAACTAATTAACTAATTAACTAATTAACTAATTAACTAATTAACTAATTAACTAATTAACTAATTAACTAATTAACTAATTAACTAATTAACTAATTAACTAATTAACTAATTAACTAATTAACTAATTAACTAATTAACTAATTAACTAATTAACTAATTAACTAATTAACTAATTAACTAATTAACTAATTAACTAATTAACTAATTAACTAATTAACTAATTAACTAATTAACTAATTAACTAATTAACTACATAGTTAATGCATGAATTAATTAGTTAATTCATTACTGACTGACTGACTGACTGACTGACTGACTGACTGACTGACTGACTGACTGACTGACTGACTGACTGACTGACTGACTGACTGACTGACTGACTGACTGACTGACTGACTGACTGACTGACTTCTGGGTACTCATATATATATATATATATATATGACCATTAGCACCTCTTCATAAACCTATCCAAGAGTGCTTCCAAACCCAGCTACGGCAGAAGTAAAAAGACTTCCACTGAAGTCTTTTTTATAAAACCCAGTTTGATATCAAGGGCAGTAATTCCGACGGGAGGTCATTCCAGATTGAGGGGCCAGCAACCGAGAAAGCTTGCCTTTATCTGCAGAGGACGAGCGATCATCGACCCTCTTCAACTATAGCAGTAATTCAATCTTTGTTGCTGAGCGAAGTAATCGACGCGCAGCATTCAGGAAAACCTTCACGCTCTTTCTTACGAATCTCTATCAGTTAATTCACTTTGCCCCAAACAATTATTTACCAGTGCATGAAGTGAAATCCTAACCAATTCTTCTATTCAGAATTGCTGTAAGATAATAACATTGAGGACATAGCATGTGTTGTACCTCGTGTGTAGATGAGAGGCTGGAATTCCCTGGTCTGCGTATTGCACTGGCATGTACCACCCGGCAAATGGAACCATTTTCCCTCCTTTGGCAACATGGAAGTCATAGAGACACGTTTTCTTCACCGTACCAGAAACCTTTGCATACGAAACACTTCATACATCAATTATTAAAGTTAGATTGGTTTCAGCAGGTCTACAACATCGGTTAGGTTAGCCGAGAAGTGCTTTGTTAGTAATGTAATGTAATTGAGCATTTATATAGCTCCCTTAACATATAGCAGGATCGACTTCCGAGTCCCTCCGTCAGGCTTTTCCCTATCCGTCCGAGATCTTGGCCTCTTTCTTGACCCTACCAATTCCCTATCAGGTCATGTGAATGCCCTATCGCACTCCTACTTCTATCGCCTGCGCCCGATCCGCTCTATTAGACAGTCGCTCTCATTACATGCTGTGTCCACGTTTGTGCACGCCCTGATCTGTCCCAGAGTAGACTTTGGAAACATTGCTTTCATTGAACTCTCCTCTCACAACACCTCTAAGCTCCAGTCCATCCTTAACGCTGCTGCCCGACTAATAGGTGGAATTCCAAAATTTGGCCACATCTCTTCATTCATTCGCGAATCCCTCCACTGGCTCTCAGCACCTCAACGCATCGGTTTCAAGACCCTCGCGCTGATGCACAGCTATTTCCTTGGCTCTGCCCCGCCTACCTTCTGGCCCTTCTGGGTCTCCTCTATTCCGCACAGGTTATCCCTTCGTTCCTCTTCACGCGAACTTCTGGTGGTTCCCCGCATGCGCTCTGCCACAGCCCAATCTAGGACCCTCGCCTATGTGAGATTGTGGGTCCTACCAGCTGGAACAGCTTCCCCTTTCTCTTCGGGAAGAGCTGGGCTCTCTCACCTCTGCCACATGTCGCAAGCGCCTTAAGACTGTCCTGTTCTCCGCCTAGCTCTGTGTTGTGTCGTGAGCGCCCCTGATTGGCGCTATATGTTTTCAGTTACAATTACAATCTACTCAGAGTCGCTCTACACGCTGGCCTAAATTATGTTAATGCACGAGTAAAATACGTATGTTTGCAAAACTATGCACAGTAAGTTGAAACGAGTCAACAGTGGTGGGCCCACGCAGGAGCGTGGAACCAACCAACGAATTCCCGTCGACCACTGGCATTGATGTTCAGAGCCTATTGGACAAGTCGCGTAAAATTAATAGGGTGAAGGTGTAAGAGAGTGCAACTGAGAGGTCCAGTTGGGCACACGATGAAGGTAATGGATAGATGTTATACAAGCGACACATGTAACACATTTTGATGGTTAGACTAAACCGTGTTGTTAACAGAATCGTAAGACGAAAGGTGTTCGCTTAATGACCCTTAGTCTCGAAATACCTCTGCGCAAAGCCAGCCATTTATGACCGCAAGAGTCGTCCTTGTACTCCATTCAGAAAGTGGAGGATAGAGGATGGTGCCAAATGAGGACAAGGACTAATGTAGGCCTATGAGGATCCAGAGTAGCTGTAACAGACGTCCGCTCTATTCGTTTCCTAGGATAGAGATTGGCTTTACAAACGAACTTACATTAGACGACAATCGGAGGATGGATGATTGACGACCGAATCGAAGCAGACACCTTCCTCCTCCCTGTGCAATTATTCCCTGCATCTTTCTCTCTCTCTCCTTCTCTTTCCAGGCGTTCGCTGACCTTCTCCTTCCTACTGGACTCCTGTGAATATCCGATGCCTCGTATGCTAATGAATGCGCAGCTGGCGTACACTAAATGTACAAATGTATGTATGCATGTGTCGGTGTGGATGTGTTGAGTACAAAGCGGTTCCTTTGCGACTGACAGTGTTTCAAGCGATTTGCTTTCTAGTCATAAAGTTAGAGCAGAGAGGTTAAAGTTCAACAGCGGTGTTGGGTGGCTTCTGTTTCAGACCGTCCACAGCCAATTATAGTAGAGTGCAGATGAGGTGTACACTTGTGGGGGGAAGAAGTACAAGAGGAGAGGGTGGGATGAGACTGAGGGGGTGGGAAATAGATGGAGAAGGGGCAAATAGCCCAAGAGGAGCCAAAAGATAGACGAAGGACAGCACATTATCCCGGTATAAGATTATCTCCTCTTCTCAATTATAGGTGCAATCACTCCCGTAGAATAATACACGAATGGCCCACGATTCTCCTGCTGATGATACCAGCAATTTAGATGACTCATTTTGTCCTCCGAAATCAAACAGATGCCATGGAGATTTAAATGAGGAGCCATCACCGTCCTCTTTTCTTCCTCTGTCAAGCGTAGAGGTGTCGGTGAATAAGCTGGTCTCCATGACGAGGCTTTTGTGGGCGCTGATTTTTTTCCCCGAAGATTTGCACTACATTACAGTCAAGATCAGTAGATATAAATGCAAATTGTGAGGTTCTTTGATAGGAAATCATCCTTTAGCGGAAGTACTTTTCAAACGACAATATTACTATTACAATTGTTTTTGTTACAAATTTAGTATGAAATCGAAGTGAGTTGGTCGGAGCGTGCGCCGCAGTTTCAGGCTTCGACCGTTTCGGTTGAATAATTTCGTTTTTCTGGTCATTGGGTAATGATTTTAAAACTACCATCTCCAACTATGTTCTAATTGTCTTCCATAATTGAAGCGACCAATTGAAGCACACATTAGGCTTACGTGTAGATAAACTGGTTGTGGTGTTGGAAATGGAGGCCTGGGCTTGTATCTCATTTAGAATAACAAGTCAAGCAGTGTTCGATTTGTCATGGGGGGTGGAGGGGGGTCAAGTGTATGGCGTATGTTTGCTGTCTTGTTTGTCGGCAAATAACATTCAAGCGAAAGAGTCCGCTAAGACAATTTGGGGGAGCAATACGAGAATTAGAGGAACCAGATGGGGAGGACTAAGACAAGGAGGAGGAGGAGGAGGAGCTTTTGGAGGAGAAGTAAAGTCCTCAACGCATTCTATTTACATCTGCTGTTTAAATTGAAGTCTCTGTCTGTCTGTCTGCATGTAGGTATGCATGTCTGTCTATCTGTCTGTCTGTCTGTCTCTCTGTCTATCTGTCTGTCTCTCTCTGTCGTTCTCATACGCACTGCACGGCTATAGTGCTGCGAAATCTGTTTGTCTGTCGTTAATCTGTCGTCGTTGAATTCGTTTTATGAATTGAGTTTGAATGAAATCAAACGGGCTATGGTGCTTGCATTTTACAATAGGCATCTATTATATTAAACAATAATATTATTATACAATAGGCCTATAAACGTATGCAAATGCATAGCCATATAAATTGAGAGGAAAGAGAACGAAGGGAGAGGGAGAGGGAGGGTCAGGGAGAGAGGGAAGGAGGGTCAGGGAGAGAGGAAAGGAAGGTCAGGGAGAGAGGAAAGGAAGGTCAGGGAGAGAGGAAAGGAAGGTCAGGGAGAGAGGGAAGGAAGGTCAGGGAGAGAGGAAAGGAAGGTCAGGGAGAGAGGAAAGGAAGGTCAGGGAGAGAGGGAAGGAAGGTCAGGGAGAGAGGGAAGGAGGGTCAGGGAGAGAGGGAAGGAAGGTCAGGGAGAGAGGGAAGGAGGGTCAGGTAGAGAGGGAAGGAGGGTCAGGGAGAGAGGGAAGGAGGGTCAGGTAGAGAGGGAAGGAGGGTCAGGGAGAGAGGGAAGGAAGGTCAGGGAGAGAGGAAAGGAAGGTCAGGGAGAGAGGAAAGGGAGGTCAGGGAGAGAGGGAAGGAAGGTCAGGGAGAGAGGAAAGGAAGGTCAGGGAGAGAGGAAAGGAAGGTCAGGGAGAGAGGGAAGGAAGGTCAGGGAGAGAGGAAAGGAAGGTCAGGGAGAGAGGAAAGGAAGGTCAGGGAGAGAGGGAAGGAAGGTCAGGGAGAGAGGGAAGGAGGGTCAGGGAGAGAGGGAAGGAAGGTCAGGGAGAGAGGGAAGGAGGGTCAGGTAGAGAGGGAAGGAGGGTCAGGTAGAGAGGGAAGGAGGGTCAGGGAGAGAGGGAAGGAGGGTCAGGGAGAGAGGGAAGGAAGGTCAGGGAGAGAGGAAAGGAAGGTCAGGGAGAGAGGGAAGGAGGGTCAGGTAGAGAGGGAAGGAGGGTCAGGGAGAGAGGGAAGGAGGGTCAGGGAGAGAGGGAAGGAAGGTCAGGGAGAGAGGAAAGGAAGGTCAGGGAGAGAGGGAAGGAGGGTCAGGTAGAGAGGGAAGGAGGGTCAGGGAGAGAGGGAAGGAGGGTCAGGTAGAGAGGGAAAGAGGGTCAGGTAGAGAGGGAAGGAGGGTCAGGGAGAGAGGGAAGGAAGGTCAGGGAGAGAGGGAAGGAGGGTCAGGTAGAGAGGGAAAGAGGGTCAGGTAGAGAGGGAAGGAGGGTCAGGGAGAGAGGGAAGGAGGGTCAGGGAGAGAGGGAAGGAAGGTCAGGGAGAGAGGAAAGGAAGGTCAGGGAGAGAGGAAAGGAAGGTCAGGGAGAGAGGAAAGGAAGGTCAGGGAGAGAGGGAAGGAAGGTCAGGGAGAGAGGAAAGGAAGGTCAGGGAGAGAGGAAAGGAGGGTCAGGGAGAGAGGAAAGGAAGGTCAGGGAGAGAGGGAAGGAGGGTCAGGGAGAGAGGGAAGGAAGGTCAGGGAGAGAGGAAAGGAAGATCAGGGAGAGAGGGAAGGAGGGTCAGGGAGAGGGGAAGGAGGCAGGCAAATTAGACCTGATAAGTGATGAGATATATATAAAGTACAAGCAAATACTATATTGTCTTATTTTATACTAGTTGGGAACCCGGCGTTGCACGGGATGAGACAGGTTTTTGGCCCTGGAGAGCAGGAAGACAGCGGCCGCTTGTTCACCAACCCCTCTACTGGGTGTCCCTTGGTGTTGTTCCACGAGCCAACGGCGAAGGTTTCGAGCCAATTGCTCTAAAACTCCAAATGCATAGCCGGACAGACAGACAGACACACACATACAGAGAGAAACAGACAGAGAGAGAGACAGAAAGAGAGAGCGAGAGAACAAAGAGAGAGCTAGAGAGAATCTTGTCTTTATTTATATAGATAACACTCGATCTGTCGATGAAAAACTAGATATATCCTCCACAACGAAATCCTGTTTCTTCCAAGTCAACAAAGTCTGAAAAATTGTCTCCATGCATTAGTACATGCCTTGGTCACATGACATCTATAGAATCGATCATTGCCTCTCTGTCCTGTGCTGTATTTGGCTTCCTTGCATCTTTTTCTAACTTCATACCTCTGTTCTCCATCAAGCCGCAAAGTTTATCAATAACCTGACGCCATGTGATCACGTAACCCCATCGACGTAGGCCTATAATACCCTTACCCTTCGTGAACTACACTGGCTTCCCGTAAAAGCCAGCAAAAACTTCATAAATTTGTCTTCTTATATACGGAGTTCAAGAAAATTCATCTCGATCGTATGTTTCTTCACTAGTCACACCTTTATCGTCTCTCCAATCCAGAATACGGCCTTCCTCTCAACCTGACTTAGCTGTTACACTCTCAGTTTGAGTTAGAGAGAGATCAGCAAATCGTAACCTACATTTGCTCTAGGCGGCCATAATAAATGAAATAAACTGCCGGACTTTATTCGCAAATCTTGACATTATCGCTCCTCAAAATTAACTATAAGACAAACTTTCATGATTTATTATGATTAAACCCTTCTGTTAAAGTGCTTTTGTGCAAGACTCATTGTTATAAGCGCACTATAAATGGCTGCTTAATAATAATAATAGAAAATAATGCGCTCCATAATTGCAAAATTCGCAATTCCCGCGAACGATGCGTGATCTTTGCGAGATAATTTCCGGTTAATTTGAATGGTTAAAATCCTCCCTCAACCGTTGTGTTAGTTCAAGACAGTTTTACCGTCGAAGTTGTTTGGTTTATATGTCGACAAATTTTGGCTGTTTAAGATGGCAATTACGCGCTCTATTGCTGTAAGTTAAACAGTGCAACCTATAAATGCGCGGCTAAAGCTGACGCAGTTTTTACAACATTTTTTGTTAAGCTCTTTTGGGTCGTGTCTGAACTTGCTTCGTGGACACTGTTTGTTTCCTTAGTCTAAATGCAACCAACCTTTTCTCGGTTTTTGGTTCGAAAAGAATTAAAAGAAGTTATCAAACGAAAATGTTTTTGAAAGTAATAAATAAACTCAGAACGTAACAATATTAAGTTTAGTACAACGTAACGGCAGCGACTTTTTACTTTATTTTTTTTACTTTGTTATTCGGATATACATCAAATTTCATGTGGATTGACATGTTAAGCTTGTGTTGAATAAAAGTTTGTGCTAATTATACAGTGTGTTAGAATTTATGTGGAGTGATTTGGGATAGCAGTTGAAAGGCATTGAATTTATGACTAAATGTTGCCAGGCAAATTATCGAATGTTATGTGACATTTTGACATTTTTTCGCCAGCCTACATATACAAGAGTTTGAAATCTGAAATATTTTATCAGTGATAGTCAGTGTCTTATAGCAACAGGGAAGAACTGCTTTATGTGGCTATTGGTGTGTTCTGAAGTGATGAGTTGCACCTCTTTTACTTCAGTGGTCTGTCTAGATAACTGGAGTACTGTAGCAGACTCTGTCTGACTGGAGACTCGACGAGTGCACAGGGGCCATCTGATCGGAACACACCAGTTCAATCCCAAATTAATTAAATCCGTTGGATGTACAAAGTGAAAGGACTTTGTTGTGTCGTTTTGCTAATTACCAATTAGTTAGTTTTTGTTAATTGTTTGATGCGACAGTCGTCGAACTTGATGAATGCGGTTCAGAAGAAGAATGCGGATGGTCCTATCGAGAAGAAGATGGCGACGACCAGGAATGGACTGCTGCAGAGGGCAGCACTTGGCAACATATCCAACAAAGGTGCCTTGTTGCAGACTAAGGCTGATGCACAAAAGGCAAGTCTTTTTGAATAAAACAATCTTTTCAGGATTTTTACCAGTTGGCTTTTAAAGATTTCCAATATAATGTTGTGATGTTGTTAATAAATAAACATTATGCATGAGTGTTCTATGCCTTTACTGTTTTTATAATTATATGAATTTTAATGGATTGGTACCGAAACTAATCTTGTGCTCCTGAGTAGTAGCCTTGAAGGGCTCTATATAAATCTCTGTAATGAATGAATATTTGTCAAGTTTGATTTTGCCTGTACTGAAGTTAAATTAAATTCATCGGCTATCTACTATTTAAAAAAATGTGATATTGAAGGAAAGAGTGTCTGAACATACAATTAGTATGTGTGATTGAGATGCTGTTGCCAGAGTGTGTTGATGAGGATGAATTGGTTTTGGTGACAGGGTTTGAAAGAGAAAAAGGTCGTGGAGAAGGCGGTATCGAAAAAGTCAACAACTGTGATCAATTCATCGAATAACCATCCAACAGCCAAACAGATTCAGCATGTGGAACCGGTGTTACCTGTGGCACCAGTCGTTCTCGTAGACTCATCTGTTTCCGCGGAGCCGTTTATACCTGTGGTAGAGAGGCAGGAGTCTGTGGCAGTCTGTGAGGCAAAGAAGCTGCCTGTCCAACAAGAGACCATCATTGAAGTGGAAGAGGTAGGGCTGATCTTTCGGAACGTCGTTCACTTTGTTCCCTTTTAGGTTGTCACCAGTTAGAGTTAGGCTTGACACATGGTAAAACCAGTAGCTGTGAAACATGCAGACAATGAGGCTGTATAAGCTGAAATAGTAACCTCATTCCAGACAGTTGTCGATTTCTTTGTGTCTCCATAGACTGCCACTGCTTTGTTTCTTGCAGTCGATATGTTTTTGTGTCTGCCGTTTTTAAAACAAAGTTTCTGTCACAAATTTATTTGATAGAATTCTAAGAAATTGTCCTATATCTGCTGTATTTAAATTGAGGAGTGTTGTGGTAAAATGTCTGGTTTGCATGGCTACACAATAAGATCCATACTGAAGTTAGGATAAGTTATTGTGGATGGATGTTGTGTATGCTGCTAATGTCATTGTTTTCTCTGATTGTCCCAGTCACCTGCAGGCAATGAATCATGCATTGAAATTGATGCCTCTGCCTCCTCCGTTTCCATGGATACCAGCGGCCAGTCGGAGGCAATGACGAAAGAGGAAGCGTTCTCCAACCAGATGTACACCCTGATGTTGCGTGACATAGACGAGGAGGACGGCGACAACCCTCAGTTGGTGAGCGAATACGCCAAGGACATCTACCACTACATGATGAGCCTCGAGAGCCAGATGCCGATTCGACAGAGCCACCTGAGCAAGCAGCCAGAGGTAAATGCACGCATGAGGTGCATTCTGGTGGATTGGCTCATCCAGGTCCATCAGAGGTTCCATCTCCTACAGGAAACACTCTTCCTTACTGTCACCATTCTGGACCGATATCTCCAGGTCAGTCCGGTTGTTATCTCTTGTTGAATTTCTGTGCTTGGACAATCTGGTTGTTTCATTTTACTGCGTGATTCTGTGGCGTTCAAAGGAGTACTGTGACTTCGGAGCAGAATGCCAATTGTAATTTGCAGCTTCTTTAGCATGCCTTGTGTCTAAATGGAATTATGGTTTTTGGTTTAGAAAACAGTAACCAGTTTGTTACTTGCAAAAGGTATTTGATTTTAAAATTTGTTTCACTTTAATATTTATTTCACCAATCCCATATTAATTCCCATAGAAAGATGCTCAAGTAAGTTGGTCAACTTCAAAGGTACAGACTGCGGCTAAGCGAAATATTTCCCGTCCGCATCTTCCAACAAGGTAATTAATAGC
Organism: Bimastos eiseni; assembly: GCA_959347315.1. NCBI lineage: Eukaryota > Metazoa > Annelida > Clitellata > Crassiclitellata > Lumbricidae > Bimastos > Bimastos eiseni. The sequence continues at coordinate 664,926 of OY365816.1, forward strand.
TGCCGATTGCTAACAAAAGGCCCTTTTGTTGAGACAAGCCTAACGTGGAATGTGAGCAAGGGCAAGGGTAACCCGAGCAAGGGTAACCCCACGAAGATAGCAGCTCTCAGACGGAAGATCTGACTTCAAAGCACCCATTTAAAGACTTCGAGTGTTGACGCTGCATTGCGATACGTAATACTGAAATAATGTGCAGAATTCTGTTATATTACAGTTTACAATATTTTTATAGGAACACCAATTAAAACCGGGTTTTTAAATCCTTTAACCGGTTTGCTCCAAAATACTGTAATAACCTTAGATCTGATCCCTAAAATTTTAATTTTATTCCAGAATGAATTTGTGCCGAAGACAAAGCTGCAGTTGGTTGGCGTGGCATCAATGTGGATTGCTGCCAAATACGAGGAGATGTACGCTCCGGAGGTTGCTGACTTTGCCTACATCACCGACCACGCCTACACGAAGGCCGAGATTCGTTCTATGGAGTGTGCCATCCTTCATTCCCTCGACTTCTCCTTTGGTCGTCCACTTCCAATCCACTTCCTTCGAAGGTTTTCCAAGGCTGGAGATGTAAGCTTTCCACATTGATAAAGTACAAGTCGTCTTAAATTGGTTCTTTATTTCATGTTGATTTACAGGGGGTGGTTTCTATGCAATGCTCTATTTTCACTATTGGAATCTTCTTGTCTTAAGACTTTCTTGTAAGCACCACTGAGTAGATATCTTGAATGGGTGTTATACAAAATGTTTTTGATTGATTTTCATTTTATTTGTGTTTAATTTCTCTAGAGCTTAAGTTCTGTTTTCTGTGGCTATTGGTGTGTTTTGAAGTGATGAGTTGCACCTCTTATTACTTCAGTGGTCTGTCTAGATAACTTAAGTACTGTAACAGACAACAATTTGTCTGACTGGAGACTCGAATGAGTGCACAGGGGCCATCTGATCAGAACACACAATTTAAATCACAAATTTATCAAATTTTCAAAATGTCAGATGTAAGTTCTGAATGTAAATCATGTCTCTATAAAGCGTCAACATTTAAATGTTTCTGTCTTGAAACTTTTTGATTGGTTTCTTTGCAGTCTGGTCTGCATAAGGCCTTCAGTTGGCATTTCATTGTGATAGGTTTCTTTCACCAATTGGTGTTAGCCGCTCTGGCTCGCATTGATCTCTAAGAGCAATACGTTAATGAGTTCTGTTATTGGATTTGCAATTGTGTGCTTATTGTGTGTCTGTGCTTGTATTAGGTTGACGCCAGAACACACAATCTCGCCAAATATTTCATGGAGCTTGCGCTGATTCCGTGCGAAACCGCTCACGTCAAGCCTTCATTCATGGCCGCTGGTGCACTGCGCTTGGCACAGAGACTGCTCGGGGACTACACCTGGGTGAGTAACGTTCTACTCAGATCGCTCGCTTGTTGAATCTGAGGGAGTCCAAGGGGCTTAGAATAAGTATCGGATGCAGAAATTGTCTGTTTAATGGCAAGTTGGAATTGTGGTCGTAGCTCAAGAACTTAGTGAACTATCATATAACATACTTATTATTTCTCTAAGAGACTCATCTGGATATTATGTTGACCTGAATGGTCCTGAATTATGGTTTTTGGGTGTCATTGGTTGTGCATTAGACCCCATCACAATAGTAGCTACTTAGTACAATTACTGTCATTCATTTTTTTTTTAAACTTTGCCTTGACCATGCTGCACGTGTACAAGTAAAAGACTTGTGTGATACCAGTAACCTTACCTGGTTTCAGTTCAAATCTGTCTGAAGTAGATTAAGCCTTATACTTTGAAGAGCTGTTTTATCTGGTATTTTAAAATTCATTGCATTTTCTGCTTCTGTATTTTTGTAGGGTTCTCTGATGACCTACTACACTGGTTACGATGAGGCTACCTTGGCCCCGCTGATGTCCAAACTCGCCCAGATTGCCATGACTGCTGGCAGTGGCAAGACGACTGCAGTCAAGACGAAATACCAGAGCTCGAAGCTGATGAAAGTGAGCGTGCTCGACGAACTCAACTCCGAGCACCTCCACGAATTCGCCAGTGTGCCAACGACTCCTGTCTTTCCAAACTGATTCGAAACAAAACTGACTTGTCTGTTGTCGTGGGATTGCAATCGGCATATGTTTTTATTGTAATGAAATGCCAAAAAGAGTTTGTTTGAGACAATTTGTGGGGCTGGTTCATTGAGAATCGGTTAAATGAAATTCTTTGTTTTAAGCAAATGATGAGGTTTTTAATGCAGTATTTTGTTGCAAGTGTCTGCTAAGTGCATTTCAATTACAGACGGTTTTTTAGGGAGTGACTGCCTGTCATTGTAATTCCGAGTATCTTCTTGATTCTGTTGCTTTGGTTTTGATTTCTAATCTCTTTTCCACTTGTGTGTCGGTATGTACACATCATTTTTGGAGATGGTGCAATATATGGCTCCATTCAGGACGTTTTTAAAGGCATACGTTTTTATATGATTCTTAATGCTATGGTTTTATATGTTTTTTGTGAATCCATTAGTTTGTCTTTGCGAATAACAAATGCTATTAATAAAAGCGATGTTTGGAGGGCGGGACAATCGCAGAAAACCTTTGCTATACATGCATGTCAGTCTGTTAGATTGAAGACTCTTAAATCTGTTTTAGAATAAGGTTGAGATACTTTTGACATTTAAACGAGTTGGATTTTTTGCCAGATAGCTGGAATTAAAGGAATGTTTCATCAGAAGTGATGCCTTGCAAATGTAAGAAGATGATATGTAAACGTAGCCGGTCTTAGTAACTGAACCACTTATGTAAGAAAAGGAAGGATGTGTAGTGTAAAAATTGTTTATTTTCGTCGCAATTATTCGTTTGTCGTAAAGAAAGTGTCAAAATGTACTGAAGTTGTTTTTTTTATTGATTACTAAGTGCTTTGTGGTCTTATGCTTCAAACCTGATTCCATTGCACTCTGGAGCCTTGATTGACCCCATGGATTTCAGTTACTTATTTCTTATGATTTCTGCCCTGAATTGTATCCAAATTATTTGGTTGAGGTGCACACAGTCTTAATTAATAATGGTTCAAAATCCCTGCTAGGGAAGAAAGAAACAATTATTTCCTTAGAGAAATCTGCTTTGTGTGGGAACCTAGCTTACTTTGCCAACATGAATCCTCTTTCTGCTGTAATGCTTTTACTGGTTTCTGGGTCTCTGATTAGGCACCAGCAACAGAATTGTTGCACAATTCATTGAGACTCCCTTCTTGTCTAACTTTGTCTGCACTGCAATGACCTCCCTTCCTCATAGCGGACGTCCCTTCTTAACAAGGGGTCATTGCAAAATGACCATTTTTCGCCCACTAGCGTTCGGTCTATGTAGTTATAATTATGACCCCACAGAGGGACAACGTGTGCTTCTGCGAATGTTTCTTCCCGCGTGCTTGAAGAAAATGACTGTTGATATCCACATATAATATACCACAGTTACTAACCACATTCACCCATTTGCTCAAAAACACCATAACTACATCTACTCCACTTAATTAGACGAGCGAACATAAATCTACTCACAACGTCATATTTTGGTCCTCTATCAATTAATAGAATAGGGATGACCTCAGCCGCTCTGGATATGCAATGTACGGAAGACAGAAAGAGCAAAAATACGAATGCCGATTCTTGATTTTTGAAATTCCCTACGAACCTACACATTTGGTGGTGGAGACCGCACGCACATCCACCGTGTGTTCGTGTGATTCCACCACCAAATGTGTAGGTTCGTAGGGAATTTCAAAAATCAAGAATCGGCATTCGTATTTTTGCTCATTTTGTCTTCCGTACATTGCCTATCCAGGGCGACTGAGGAGAGCCCTAGTAATCTGATAGTCTCGTATAATTAAGTGAATTAGTGAAGGTGCCGTGGGTGTACTTTTGTGTCGTGGTGTTTTTGAGTGAATGGGTGAATATTGGATAATTGTCACTGGGGTTTTAAGAGTAGCAAGTTCAATTCAGCCTGAAAATACGTTCTGTCTAGTTTCATACCACAGTTACTTCGGTCTTTCATCGCTGAATTGGAGTTCAATGGCAGCTGGTGTTCGAAGGAGATTTTACGGAGACTAAATGTGTGATTGGGGGGGGGGGGGGGCTTTCTTCAAAGAAGTAAAGTCTAGCTACTCTAGCAAACCTCGCTAGAGAAACATTCCTTGTAGGTTTTACGAACGGTGTGTCTGTTCAGTTATATCGGATCTCGAAGGAAAACTGGCCAACATACAACAGGAATGCAACCTATGTTGTAAGCTGGTCAATTTGTCATTTGTTTGGAACATGAATTCACTCAACAAATATGCATTGTTCGTAAAATCTCAAAGGAACGTTCCTCGACTTTTCTTCAATAATTTCTTCTACGCTGTGTTTGATAAAATCTCCTTAGAACACTTTGTATCGAAATCCTACCTAAAACGTCCTACGACAACTTCCACAGCTGAACACAACCCTTTCCTTTGTACACTGTCTGAAGTGAAAGAAGTGCTTCTATTTTAACCGCCTACAGACACTACAGCCTACTTCACACCTGTCATAGACAACCTCCTCTGCACTCATCCCTTCCAGAGAGCGGCCTGGTTGTGTGACGGTCGTTCGACTAGAGCGCCACTCCTACGACCCGGCTCGTTGATTACAGTTCACACACACGCACATCCATCACATTGACAAATAAGTATGTAGAATTGTATATGTGTCGATTCTTTGCCTCCTCCTCTAGTCTCTAGAACAAATCCCTTCAAGTGCATTTCCTGTTGTTATAAAAACTAGACATGGAATATCTTTAAAAAAAAAGTTAAAATCTGAATGGGCAAAATGCAGACTGACACCTTGTCGCCTTGTGCTGTCATTAGTTGGAAATCTAGCGACCGCCATGACCAATCCTCTCCATTTTTTTCTTTCTGAAGTTGCATCCCTTAATTCCTTCAGGCTCATTTCAGTTTTTCCATGTATCACATCCATCCATTTTTTCTTGGACACCCTCTTTTCTTCCTTCCTCCTTCACATGCCAGCATCATTTCCTTTTTCATTCCATTTGATCGCATAACATGTCCGAAAAACCCCAGCTTCCTTCTCAATACTGTTTGTTGTAACATCTCATCATTCTCAACTCCAATCTTCCTGCGCACCTCTTCGTTTGTCTTCTTCTCCGTCCATGATATTCTCTGCATCTTCCTCCATTTCCACATTACGCATGCGTTGATCTTCTTCTCCATGTTCTTTGTCATTGTCCATGTCTCACAGCCATATAGTACTGCAGGAAAGATCATTGCTCTCCCTAATCTTTTTTTGTGTCTATGCTCACATGTTTGTCGTTCCATATCTTTTCCAGTCCGTTCACTGCAGCTTTTCATATCGCCACCCTTCTCTTTATTTCCGAGTCACATTTTCCCTCTTTCTCTATTAATGATCCCAGGAAAGTGAAGCTTGTTACCACCTCTATTTCCTCTCCATCTATCTCAAAACTGTCCAAATCAGACTGACATGTAACTGAATTAAAAATTACCAATTACTAGCAAATATGTAATTAAAAGATACCTACGAGTTTTGCTTCAAATTACAAATTATATAATTATCAAATTTCAAAAACATCAAATTACAAATTACTAACATGATCAGGGTCAATAAATGCATGCAAGATTCTGCAAGAAACATATGCTTTCTATTTTCCTTATATTTTGCATAACATTGCCAGAAAGGCTAACATACAAATGATCGTGGAAAAAAGGTCTTCAGTTTTGACTTGCAGTTAGTTAGTTTTTAGGAAGTCAATCAAAATCACTTGTTTTGAGGAATTTGTAGGTTAGAGCAGATTTTTCAGCTGTGATGTCACAACATTAAGTAGTTTAAATTATAATATAATAACAATAACGCCGATTTATAAAGCGCCGTAAACGTAGCCCTAACCACTACAATCCACGCAAACACACAAAGTGAACACTCCAGCGAAATGGCAGATGTGGTCTTAAATTGCCAGACAAACATTGTAGATGCTGTCTGATTGCAGACACCTTGGCATATTGATAGCAGACAAAGAGTGTCACCTAATTATCTGTTCATTCCTGTTAGTTTCGAGCTAGATGCGAGTATGGGTCTCTTTGGTCATTTTTGTAGCGCCTTCTCTTCTCTGCAAGACAATTTTTCCCTCCAGACGAAATGCTAAGAAGCTAAATGTTGGTTGAGATAAAAGTTTTCGAAGCATCCTGAAAAGTTCTTGAAGATCGAGTAAAAATGACAGCAGTCATCAATCAATCAATCAATCAATGGTTTTTCAGAAATTTTTTACCCATCCAACGCACGAATCAGTTGAGATCATGAGTTTGTAATCGTAATCACCAAACTTCTCAAGCGTAACTCAAAAGCCAAGCGCAGGGCACCAGCTTATTCACGAGCACTGACCATCGAGTTCTGACATTTACTGAACCTCTTAAATAAATGTGACTCCTACTAGCAATGAAGGTTACTTGTGGAAACAATTCAAAAGCATCAAAACCAACTTTCTGCTACTACACAATAATATAGTCAAGACTCCAGTCTGACTATATACGAGTTACTGCAAGAGTTCGTTCGTCGTCATTCTAATAAAACCTCTTTAAGTCCTTCACTTTGAGTTTAATGTTCACAGCAGCAGCAGCAACGGTTGACGACTGAGATGACAGACCCTTTCTTCCTCTTCATCTCATCTCTTCTGCAGATGATGATGCTGACGTCCTTTTACCAAGAGGGTGCTGCGTGGGTCAGGCGTCTCATGCGTCTGCAAACAGAAACAAACAGTTCAGCAATATCTTTATGTTGACAATTTAGAAAGATTGATCAGTAAAACATGGAGACCATCCATTATACAAAATTAAATTAGCATTTAAATTGCTAGTTTCTGTATGACGTTTAGACTTGCTCACCTCAGACACACAATTGTAAATTTACACAGCACCATTTCAAATGGTCTACAAGCACTTGTGGAAAATAAACTGAGAAGTAAAGTAGCAGAATTTCACAACATCAATGTTAGCCAAAACGGATAAAAAAACCACACAAGCACAAAGATTACATCAACCTCTGCCCATGAAGAAATCAGTGCCCTACAGCTATTTAAATAAATTGACAGGACTGAAAAGGCTAAAATAGTTCTTTCCATCGCAATTAAAATTCAGCCAAAGAGTCTTTGCTCGAGAGTTAGGTGCATGCAAAGGGTCAGTCTGTGAGATCACAACATGAGTCACCTCAGTCGACCAAAGAGCAGAAGACGAAGAGGGTGACGACTGACCTTGTGTTTCTGTCCTGATCGCGGATCTTTTTTTCCATTTCTGCGTCTGTCAGTGTCTCAAGGAAAGGACACCACTGGTCGGCATCCGACTGACTTCGAATGGCCACCTCAACGATGGGCAACGGAGCCTCGCTACACACACACACACACATTATAAGTTACCTCTACGAGTCATTCTGTCCTACCCGCACACCTGTTTACATCTCTGGTGCTTGAGGAAGAATGGAGGAGAGTGAGATGCCACTGAGAATGCACTTGAAGCAATCATCCCTGTCCACTTTTGAGGACAGGGCAATTATTTGATCAGGTCGTTTGATGCTGCAGTGTCCTATGCTTATGGGTCAAATAGATCCAATCTTTGTCCGGGCAAATGCTGCACTCAACCGAACGTTGTACCATTTGAACTAAAATGGGACAGACAATTTCCACCGCTCTGTTGCCCTCTCACGAGACAATCTGAAATCCATCCTAGAAACAGCTACTTCACAAGTAAAGTAACAAGGCCGCATCACCAGCCATTTAAACCCGCTCATACTGATAATTCCTTGGAACCTGATCCTGTTCAAATGTTCACAGAACCATTTAAAATTTTAAACAAGAGCATTACCTCTAACCTCTTCTCTTTCACCAAATCCCTTGTGCATAGGTGAAATTCCAAACAAATTGAAAATAATACGATCGTAAGGGGCTTCTTTATCTTCTCCCCTTCATTGATCCTCCGCCGATATTTCTTATTCTAACTCCTATCACATTGTGATCTCTTAGCTTTTATATTACATTGGTTAATAAATACAAGCAGTTTGCTTAGGGGGATACATCACATTCCTTCAAACTGGTGAGTATATTGTAGCCCATATACTATTGCTGACAGAGTATATGGAACTACATTCTTCGTAGCAACTGATGACTGAATCCGACCTGAAGGCGTAGGTTCTTTGATGCCAGCTCAGTTGGCCACGGATGCTGTAAGCGATTGCGGTGACGAATTCTCCTCCGAGACCGAGTTCAGCGCAGAGCTTCGTGGTGAACTCTTCTGGACTATTCTCCTTCTCTGACATGTCCCACTCAAACTGATCGGCCAGCGAGATGTTGCCCACGTGAATGTTCAGCTGAAACAGCGCGTGCACAAACATCACAGCACCAGGAAATGGAGCTATAAAAATATGCAATCATGATCATAATTTGCTAACAAAAGAATTAAATGAATAAAGAAGAAAGATGCCTCCTTCATAAGAGTCAGGCAGAAGTGTATCTTAGTTAACTATAAAGAGATACATCATATTCATATAGGGTGGTATCCATAGGACTGACTGCCTCTGAACCTATATCTCTATCTATATGCGTGACGTCCTTCACTGGTTACCTCTTACAAAGCATATTCCATACAGGTTCGTGCTATGCTTTGGTGCTGCCTCTGTGTCACTGCCCCTATTTACCTTGAGGAGCTGTGTTGACTTATCCCTACCAATGTCGGTCAAAGGTCTCTCCAATCTGCTACTTAGGGGAGCTTGACTTTTCCCTTCGTCTGCACTTCTATGATGCAGAACAACGCCTTTGCAGTGGTAGGTCCAACCACATGAAATGGGTTACACCAAGAGCTTTGCCATCTGCCCAAAAACCTCATCATCTGCATTCTTCTCAGTACTGAAAACTGCACATTTTAGCCGATCATACTGGAAGCACACTGAGTACATATCTTGAAGGGGATATAGATATCTTGAAGGGGATATAGATATCTTGAAGGGGATATAGATATCTTGAAGGGGATATAGATATCTTGAAGGGGATATAGATATCTTGAAGGGGATATAGATATCTTGAAGGGGATATAGATATCTTAAATGCTATATTGATTGATTGCATAAATAAAGGTCTCTCTTAAACCATGCATAAGTGTCTGTTTATAGTTAAATATATTCACCTCTGAAATGCCTTCAGATAACCAACACTACCAGTTAAAATATTCAATGTATTGAAACATTGAGTGTCTACAACAGTGTGGCCCGATAGGTTAGAGCGGTCGGTCCGTAACGCGGAGGGTGCGGTTTGACCCTCGTCCGAGGAGTCACTGTGTAGGGACCATGAGCAAGTCATTCATGCACAATTGCTCTGCAGTACAACTGCAGCTGCACTATCGAGGCATGTGTGCACTTCTGAGCTAAAAATGCCGGAAGAAGGGCGGTATCAAATTACAGTTGTATTGTATTTGATGGATTGACCTCCTTCTAGATTCAGATGTGCCCAACATAGAACAGAACATCTGAGCAAATGTGAGTGAAGGACGTTTTGCTCCTCAAGGTCCCTACATGTGAGCTTGCATCTAAATTGTCACCTTGACTACGATCCCGCTGACAAGCAGTTACCTTGACGACGACCCTTTGGTCTGCCTGTTCTTCGAGGATGTTGTCTATTGGGAATGCGTCGATCTGTTGCCGAATCGCCTGTGAAATTGCTGGCAGGAAGTGAGCCGGGTTCAGATCGAGGTCGTCGCAGAGAATCTCGGCAAACTGCTCCGGAGTGATGAGCTGCTCTGGAAAAGACAAAAAATATAATCAAATCCATCAATGATCTAATCATCTAGAGCTACATGAAAACAGGAGAATCTATTCTGATGATCAAGGAACCCTGGTCTTGTGTAATTGATTAGAGTCTGATGGTCTGTCAGACTCTAATCAAGATCAAAAATCTTGGATCGATGTTGGAGAGATATTGCAAGAGTGGGTCATTGTCCTCTTTCTTCTTCAATTCAGCTGAACAGAAGTTGGTTTATTGTAAACATGATGTTCTTCATGATTTTAGACTCACCTTCCTTTTATTCAGACACTTTAAGGCAGCAAAAGAAAGTGTCAAGAAGTAACAAGACTGCTTCTTTTGAACATCCATCAAGAGCCAGTTTAAGAATACGATGCGATGATATCTGTAACTTCATCTCGTTATTAGCGCTCTGCTCATTGTCTTTATCCTTTTGTGCCTAGGACTAAGACTGGCTTGGCCAAACACCGAGCTCTTGCTGTTGTGGGTCCATCTACCTGGAATGACATTCCTCCATCACTAAGGGCTAAACTAATGACTGGCTTCTCTCCATCAGTTTCTCACTCTCTAAAGACGCTTCCTTTTCCCTGTAGTTTATGTGTTTAGAGCATCTCTGAATAGTTAATCTGTGATAGATGCTATGTAAACAATGATCTAAAGATATGTCATTTCCTTGGCCTAGGCATATGAGCTTGGGTGGACAGTCCTCTCCCCACTCCTCAGCTGTCTCACATTCCTCATTGGATAGATGAAATGATGGGAAGATGGGTTGTGAAGGAGAGGTAAATAAAGCAGAAAAATCAAAACAAATGTCTGGGATTAGAACGTTGACTCTCACACGCAGAAGATATGTTAGTAAATGTTTGTAAAAGCAAGCGAACCGTTCTTGTTCCACGTGAAGCAGTCCCTCAGCTTCTGACCTTCGAACTCCATGTCCAGTCGAATGGGAACGAGGACCTCTGGCTGACCAGAGTTCTCATGAATGATCGAAGGATCTAGATCGTCATAGCTGCACACAACAGATCCACGTTAGAAACAAAGGAGCTACAGAAATAACCACCAACTCAATGACCCACTAATCCCTATATCCATTGTCCACGACCGCATTATTCCACAGGCAGACAATTCTAGAGCAAAAATCTTTTAAAATTAGAATCCTGTACTTTCAAATGCATTGCGCACCAAAATACAGAAATGCAGTTGGTACAATCAATCAATTAATCAATCAAAAACATTTGATATAGCGTCCCTTCAAGATATCTACTCAGAGGTGATCAATGAGTACAATAAGGAATATTTTCACTTACTTACCAATTACTATTGTTTGTTATATAAGGTTGATGGTCACTCAACGCAAAATCATAAACAATAAACATGATCCATTGGAGGAGTATCCGTGGGGAAATCCGTTACGTGGGGAAAACTAGAAATCAGGCTGCTTACAGTAGGTCAGAAAGTTGAAAGAGATACATACAAAGTTCAACCAGAATGACATTAACCCTTTAACAACCAGTGTTATTGATTACGCCTTACACTAAAAGGTTAAAGAGCTGACTGAAGACTGTCTAACATGGTGATAGATAAGAGCATCCATCCAAGGACACATCGACAGTGATTGGTTGTTTGTGTCTGTCAAATCAGAAGCAAACATTGAACAGAGATTGCTTCAAGTGGACTTACAAATGCTTTATTAGCTGTATTTTGAGAACCAGAAAACAGGCTTTTTATAATAAACATTGCCTTATACAGACACAGAACATGATTAAGGCAATAATTGCAGATATATATAAACCAATAGAAATCCTCGCTTTATAACGCACGCCCCTTCTAACACTCCTGGGGTTAAAAGAATATTTCATTATTACTACACATATCATAACACAGCAACAACCAAATGTAAATAATTCAGATAAAAGCAGATGACATTGCAACAAAAGAACCTCCAAAGAGCATAAAATTCAAGAATGAAGACCAACAGTGGACAAAAGATCAACTCAGTTCCACATTTGGAGAAATCATCTTACCAGAGAGGGTAGGTTCTGATTTTACTGGTTCCAATACGGTTTCTGTTGATGGGTGTGGAACATGGAACAGCATCGAGGTGATGTGAACTGCTTGGAATGGCAGGAACCCAGCCACTTGTTCGCTTGCTCTTGGAATCCCTTCAAACAGTCAGACAGTTTTTTCCTCCTTTATAAGCTCAGGAATCAGATTAACAAGATAAATCGGTATAAATGCTTTTACTTTAACTGGATGCTGCACTTACTGGTTGTATATGAAAAACTAACCTTAACTGGGAACAATGACTTAAGCAGCATATTTCACCTGGGAACAATGACTTAAGCAGCATATCTCACCTGGGAACAATGACTTAAGCAGCATATCTCACCTGGGAACAATGACTTAAGCAACATATCTCACCTGGGAACAATGACTTAAGCAACATATCTCTCACATATCTCTCCTGGGAACAATTACTTTGCAACATATCTCACCTGGGAACAATGACTTAAGCAACATATCTCTCCTGGGAACAATTACTTTGCAACATATCTCACCTGGGAACAATGACTTAAGCAACATATCTCTCCTGGGAACAATTACTTTGCAACATATCTCACCTGGGAACAATGACTTAAGCAACATATCTCTCCTGGGAACAATTACTTTGCAACATATCTCACCTGGGAACAATGACTTAAGCAACATACCTCACCTGGGAACAATGACTTAAGCAGCATATCTCACCTGAAAACAATGACTTTGCAACATATCTCACCTGGGAACAATGACTTCAGCACTGACAGAGAGCGCCTTGTATTTATCGTCGTTTCCTTCAAAGATCTCATCGACTTCGCTTGCCTTCAACAGTGTTATACTTGAAGCCAACGAGTGCTGTCCGAAACCCACTTCTCAAGACACAACAACAACAAAAATGACATCAGATATAATATATGAATATATCATACACATATGAAACGAAACTGTTGGAGGCAAAGTGAAGTCAATGATTCGTCAAATCTGTGATTCATATTTATGGTGTAACATAAACTTCAATAAAATTGCGGGACAGTAGCTGACTGGTAAGAGCATTCGAATTGTGAAATGGGGAGCATAGCTCAACCTGATACCCACGCATCCCCATATGCATTCATAATCCAAGACATCTTTTTAAATGCCACAAAAAATCCATGCAGTGGGAAATTCTAGAAGGAAACTTCTGAAATTACAGATCTATGTCAAGGGACAAGGTCCAGATGAAACAAACTCATCGATCTAAATAACATAAAATCAGGTCTTACACTTCTGCGCCAGAACTTTTCGCTCCTCGAGACTCATCTGCCGTCTCCATAGCGATGGATAGCGCTTGTACAGTGACCCGCGGAACATGCGCAGATAGTTTCCCACCTGAAACACACATTTCATCAGCAGCAGGTTTTAGAAAAGCAGAGTAATGTTCAACGAGATTACTCACATGGGACTTGCATTGGACAAAACATTTGAAAAGTCAAGTCAATGAATTAAGAAACAACATTTTGAAAAAGTAATGCCGATTGGTACAGAAATCATTTCAATCATCAGACATAGAGGTGTACATAATAAGAAGAATGGTAACATCACTGACATGAAGTGCAGAATATCCAGTAGGAAGCGAAATCGATGGTAAGACTATATATTTTACCCCTAGCCCTAAATCGATACCCACCTCCCTGCCTAAATTTAACTCAGCAAAGAGAGTTTGCGAGGAGGCAAAAGAAGAAATAACGATTAGCGCCTTGCATGGCTGTCACAAAGTTAAATTCGACTTCTGAAATAATTTAAAATCCTCAGTTCATTCTGTGACATGCAATAATTCTACGTACTTGTCAATTTGAATTAATAAAGAAGAAGAATATTGTTGTGTAAATATGGAGCACGGTAAATCAATGACGTCACAACAACCGACACAAAGAACACATAAAAGAAAGAAAAAAACAAATGTGATGCTAAGTATTCAGCATGATGTGGAGCGTTTTCTGTTTCCTACCTCCGATCCAACATAGTAAAATTCTCCTCCTTCCTCTAACGGAAAAGGTTTCGGTCGTTCGCCAAAGGTTCTCATTCCTTGAACGGGCGCCGCCATCTTTTAGACATCAACCAAAGATATTCAATCAGCGAGAATCAGTCTCACGTGATTTCATCTGAATAAAATAAAAATGATCATTACTTTGAAATACTTTCTGGATCTCATAAATTTAGTATAGGCTCTCGAGCATATATCGAGCGTTTATCTGTCCTTTGCAGGACAGATAAAAGACATGCACCGCAAAGAATTTTATTTCTTGTTTTGTTCCTTGCGTACATGATTGTTGTGATAAGATCAGTAAGTATTGTTTGGAGAGCACGAACTATTATACCGCCAGACTACATAGCCTTAATTGGGGAGGGGTAAGTCACATGCGGATAATTCCAGAGAAGGGGCTAGGAAAGCAGGTATTCTCTGGGGACGTTATTTATAGACAATCCATATACAACAATACACGTTCGCTTCTCAGTAGCGTCAGTGAATAAGCTGGTCTCCCTGGCGTAGTTTTTGTGGGCACTGATTAATGTTCGAGGATTTACATTACATTACCGGTTACTTAATTGCTACTAACTGACCTGCAGCAGCTAATGCGAAATTCCACGGCCCATAACATATAGCTCTACGCGGCAAACTCGTTGGCATAACTTCGCCACTGCCTGCACTCCAAGCCTGGACAAAGGAGGAGGATGACGCTAACGATCCTTGTTGTCACACGGCGTTGTCAAACTGGCAACTACTTGTGGGCCTACATTATCATGTGATCACGTAAGTTTAACCTGGTTCGATAGAGAGAGTGAGAGGGAGAGGAAATATATATATATATATATATATATATATATATATTAGGACTTAAACATTGAAGAACTGACATTAGTTTATTCAAACCAAATTCTTAATGCAGGCACAAATCCGTTTCCTTTAATTCAGCAATGAGTTGCTTTAACAGTTTAACGACAAGCATGTACTAAGAGCAATTGGAAAACCAATTCAGCTCATCATTAAAGTCTTAAACACAGCCAACAGAATCGAAAGATAATCAATCACACATACAACTCCAAATACATTATGTTAAAACTATAATTCAAATCACTAAGAAAACTTCCTATGGCAGTTCACGCGCTCTATGCAAGTATCATAATTCAGAAATAATCGGCAGAAACTAAGAAACTTCTCAAGCGAAACCACGGCCACATCTCAAACGATCCACACCAGCTTAATACGAAGTTTAGAAATGCACATTGAAGTTCGGTAACATTTAAGAGCCAAAATATATTAGAACAAAAACACATAATATACCGATAAATGAAGAGGAATTCAACAGACACAAATAAAAGAGACTGAATGAAAAGTGCTCTTTACAAAGAATATCCGGAAAACTGTGCAAGACACCAAACCACTCAAAAAATAATGACCAAATGTGTTGTTAACCTTAAGACAGAACTGCAACAGGACAACAAGAAAGACAACAACAACGCTACCTTTCCTAGCTGTAGCGCGTTGCACAAGTAAAACCACCTACACACACTTCACGCGTGCAAATCATGTAGCTACACAACGACAGCGTCAAACTACATTTCCAATTTTATGTACAGACAAGATAGAGATACGATACATGTGAATATCTCTACAAAATCAACCATTTCCAGTGCTGGAACTCGTCACATACAACTCCTGTAGTCCCAACTCCACTGAATGGTCAAAAGAGGTGTAGCCCAACACTGGATATTTCTCAGTGTACCATATCTAATCTACTGATTTCTTCTACAGAACCATCATCATAAAGCACTCAGTCAAAGGACTGTAGTGTCTTTGTTTAAAATGGCATTTAAAAAGCGCCATCTTTTGCTTTAATCTACTTAAGATATCAGAATTTTTATATGAAGTGTGTAATCATAATAGCGTCCTAATGTCCTTACAAAGTGAGTCGAAACAAAATGAAAACACTGCCAAAACTCAGCAGCTGAAACGTGATAGGTCAACAGTCACGACACTGTGTTTCTAAACCATTCCAGCAAGGATATTGATACCACTAAAAAAAAATAAGCAATTAAATCCATAGATGATATTTTTCAAATGGTATTTTTAACCATGACAGCGAGGATTTTTATCCCATTTAAATATGAGACAACTTACCCATACACAACCATGCCTAAAAAAGTAAACCACAGCATATGCAAGACAAAGAACTTGAATTTGTGAAAACTGAAAATTCATATACTCTTAGATGTTAGACCTACACTGGCGTACGACCATTTCGACCGTGCAAGGCTTGTGGGGAAGGCGGCCACAATATATCGTATGAAGTAATATCAATGTGCACTTAGAGGGTGAGATTCGTTAGGAAAACAAAAGAAAGCATTATGAACAACCAAAGTAACAACAGAGAAAACGCAACATGGTACTTTACACTTTTCAAACTGTATTGACGATTGATTGTTTAATAATTGGTTGATTGATTCTGGATAAGATGGTGACAGGTCGATGAGGAAAGCTTAGAGAAGAGCGAGGAATGGTAGCAACATTGGACATTTGAACTTGTTTCAAGAGACAAAGAATCAGAAAGAAAAAGTACTGAATTCTAGCAAACTAGCGTTAGTAGCAGGAATAATAGTTGATGCGACCTCCTGCATTGTGGATATGCATATATTGTGCATATATAGATGGAGTGCTGAGAAAGAGACGAACAGCTGAAAGAAAATTGTATCAAGGCCATGTTGTATTGCATGTGTGATCGTATGTGTGCATTAATAAATATCTGTATAAGTATATATATATATGTACAACATATACAAATATAGACATAGGTATATATATATATATATATATATATATATATATATATATATATATATATATAGGTATGTATGTTTATATGTATATATAAATAGATATTTAATGTATGTCTGTAGGAGTGCATGAGTGATAAAGCAAAATCAAGTGATAGTGCAGAGAGTAGAATTGTGTGTTATACAATTAAATTCTTGCGAGAGACAAAAATAGATTAAATAATGAGCTATTATTATTTCACGTCATTTGATCGATCTGAGTTAAAAAGAATGTCTTTTCTTGACTCTGCCGATTGATCATCCGCTGAGCGGATCGTCTCGATAGTGGATCGAGTAGAGGAGACGTTCGCGCATCAGTTCCTGCGTTGAATACTGAGGCAGTTTGACCATGAAGAGACACGTCTCTGTACGGATATAGCGAGAATCAGCGCTCTCTCCGCCTGAAAATGTAGAAGAAAATCCAACATGACTGAGAGTGAAAGTTGACATATGAGAAACATTTATAATAAGTAACTTATCAACTGGGAAAATCTAGGACCAAGTCATTAAACCAACTTATTAATATTATACATTCACTAAGCCCTGCTACTTAATATATACTGCTGATGTGGGTGCGATTGCTGCGTCTCTCGGTCTGTCATCAGATTTCTATGCCGATGACACGCAGCTCTATGCGTCAGGGCTTCCATCTGCGTTGGATTATCTGCGTCACTGCAAGGAGCAGGGTGTTAAGCGAATCGAGGAGTGGATGCGATCCAACCGGTTACAGCTAAACCCCGAGAGGACTGACTTCTTGTGGTGTGCCACCAGCAGGCTTCATGTAGCGTCGACTCCGTTGAGGATTGGCTATTGTTTCCGTCAGCTTCGTCTCATCAGCTGTATCCGGTCGTTATCTTTTGAGGCCGCGAGGACAGCGATCACTGCCTTTGTCATCTCGCATGTGGACCGTTGCAATAGCCCTCTCGCTGGCGCGCCTGCGTGTCTTCTTGATGGACTCCTGTCGGTGCTAAATGCCGCTACAAGGCTTGTCTGCAACAGGCGGAATATGATCATGTTATGCTACTCCTACGTGACGTTCTGCGCTGGCTCCCTGTTCCGTATCGCATCGATTTCAAGTTATGCTTGCTTGTTTACAGATCCATCCATGGATCAGCTCACAAGTACCAGCGTGGTCTCTGCAGCGTACCGAATCCTCAGCGTCTGGCGAATGACTCCAGTCGTTCGAGTGGACTGATCTTCATGTGCTGAGGATGAGGACTTGTTTCGGTGACCTTTGCTTACTCGGCTGCTGGTCCGTGATGTTGGATGAGTCTTCCACCTGCTGTAATGATGGCTGGTTCAGTGGATTACTTCATAACGAAATTGAAGTTGTACTTTTTCTCTAAGGCCTGCTTATCCTTCCTGCTGACTTCCTATAGGATTGTTAGGCGCCCTTGCAGTATGGCCAGGTTTACGGCGCCCTATGAATCGTCGTCATTATTATAATTAATTCATTTCTAAAATTTATAATTTATATAGCGTCCATGTAGAAGAATACTCAGAGGCAAATAACAGCCACTAACAGTCTGTTATGTTATGTTATTCGTTGATTTGTCCCATGATAAATAAATGTCAACATATAAAAGTTAAACAGTCATAACCCACCAGATGAACTACAAGTAGGGTTACTAAGCATTAATTAATTAATTAACTCATTCATTCATCATGAAGATTTACATAGCACCCCCTCAAGGTTAATGCATTTTAGGGGTCATTGCATAATTACGTAATGCTGAAAATGGCCGTTTTTGACCCCCACCTCCTCTGTAACACATCGTAACTTTTCCATTGACCCCCACCCACCCTCCTGAGCGCTACATATTTATTTTGAACAAAACTCAGTGTAGTTTTACCTGGGCCTAAATAGTCCCAGGTCTCCAAATTTATCCTCCATCAATGATAGATAATATTCAATATTATGTTTTAACTTCGATTTCACCGCTGTGTGTGGGCTACGAGGCTAAACACTAGTTTAGTGTAAATTTATATATATGCCTTACAGCCTAGCTTTGCTTGAAACTGAATTTTGAACTCGGCGGGTGTGCCCCGATAGTGTCTTTCTTAACTAACGCAGGTATCACCACATTCACCAGACCTCTTTAGGAAGCGGGTCCGCCATTTCACGCGGCAGCTCCGTTCGTTTTTGGTGCTCCTAACTAGTACCGCATTTGCATGTTAGTCATCACGAGGTGTTTAACTAATACGTCTTCAGATGATGCGATTGAAAATGGCGGCTGTTTTAATATCGAATCGAAAATTCTTCAAATTTCGGAAACTAAATGTAGACATTTTCTCTGATTTAGCTTGACTTTGATTTGCTTTGACTTGAAGCCATCAGCAAATCGTAATGTTGATGCATAACAAACAGACTTGATTTGCATATTGAATTTCGCCCCACTTTCGTATGACGTTTTAAATTAACCCTGCCTTTCTGAAAATATTCAGGTGAGCTGAGAAATTGGAAGGTTTTGTAGAAATATTTCATATCGCCAGAGCGTTCCGTTCATGAGCCTTCATGACTAAAGGAAAAACTTAATCCTTGGTTTTTAGCTTAGATTGAGTATTTTTAATTAATTACTAATTAGTTTAAAAATGAAAGGTGATACATAACATTCAGCTAACCCCCCCACCCACCCCTGTAACGTTTTGTTGCACCCCACCCACACTCGAGTGTTACGTAATTATGCAATGACCACTTTTGGAGAGGTATAAACTAAACCAGCAATTCCAAAACAGTGTTCTGCAGCACCCTAAGGTTCCGTGAGGTGAAGACAAGGGTTCCACGGACAACATTCAGTGAGAAAAAATTGTTGATAGGTTTTTTGCTTAACATAAAATTATGTGTATAACTTCTTGTGAAAGAAAATTCATATGTCATTGATATTTGTCTTATTATTAGTCTAATCTAAACCTATAAAATTATTATTATCTGCATTCTCAAGCGTTTGTAGCCTACAACAGAATATTATGTTTAGTTTAGGATGATGATTCACCAAAAGAATTCAAGATCAAAAGGGTCAGATGGAGAAACACTGATCTAAGCCAACAGCAGTGAGGGTAAATCGCAACCCTACACGGCACCTACCCGATCCGTCCGGGGGAGCAATCTTCATCGGGTAAGGTGGGACGTGGGCTGCGTCCGGTCCGTGGGACTGGCATGGACAGATCTGTGGAATGCGCTCCTGGTTGCAGGCGAACTTGATGAAGCGACAGAGTTCCTCCTCAGAGAATCCCTCCAGAACATTCCAGAAGAACTGGATGTGACGGTCGGATTCCGTCAGACCAACCTGGTAGATCGTATGCAGCTGTGGACCAAACAGTCAGTCGGCAAATCATCACATCAACCAATCACAGATATAATAGCATTGACAAATAATCCAATACTCATTCACAGAACAAACAAGTCAGTTGTAATCATAATCGACCATCTATGTAGCAAGAGCAAGACAAATCTGAGGTACTGTCTGTGTTACCCTACACCAGGGGCATCTATTCATGCCCCCTAAGTCATTGGAGCAACTAATCTCCCCTAAGTCATTGGAGCAACTTAGTCTCCCCTAAGTCATTGGAGCAACTTAGTCTCCCCTAAGGCATTGGAGCAATTTAGTCTCCCCTAAGTCATTGGAGCAACTTAGTCTCCCCTTAGTCATTGGAGCAACTTAGTCTCCTCTAAGTCATTGGAGCAACTTAATCCCCACTTAAGTCATTGGAGCAACTTAGTCTCCCCTAAGTCATTGGAGCAACTTAGTCTCCTCTAAGTCATTGGAGCAACTTAATCCACACTTAAGTCATTGGAGCAACTTAGTCTCCCCTAAGTCATTGGAGCAACTTAGTCTCCCCTAAGTCATTGGAGCAACTTAGTCTTCTCTAAGTCATTGGAGCAACTTAGTCTCCTCTAAGTCATTGGAGCAACTTAATCCACACTTAAGTCATTGGAGCAACTTAGTCTCCCCTAAGTCATTGGAGCAACTTAGTCTCCCCTAAGTCATTTGAGCAACTTAATCTCCCCTAAGTCATTGGAGCAACTTAGTCTCCCCTAAGTCATTGGAGCAACTTAGTCTCCTCTAAGTCATTGGAGCAACTTAATCCCCACTTAAGTCATTGGAGCAACTTAGTCTCCCCTAAGTCATTGGAGCAACTTAGTCTCCTCTAAGTCATTGGAGCAAC
Organism: Bimastos eiseni; assembly: GCA_959347315.1. Lineage (NCBI taxonomy): Eukaryota > Metazoa > Annelida > Clitellata > Crassiclitellata > Lumbricidae > Bimastos > Bimastos eiseni. Next base: position 685,798 of record OY365816.1, read on the forward strand.
TTAATCCCCACTTAAGTCATTGGAGCAACTTAGTCTCCCCTAAGTCATTGGAGCAACTTAGTCTCCCCTAAGTCATTTGAGCAACTTAGTCTCCCCTAAGTCATTGGAGCAACTTAGTCTCCCCTAAGTCATTGGAGCAACTTAGTCTCCTCTAAGTCATTGGAGCAACTTAATCCACACTTAAGTCATTGGAGCAACTTAGTCTCCCCTAAGTCATTGGAGCAACTTAGTCTCCTCTAAGTCATTGGAGCAACTTAATCCCCACTTAAGTCATTGGAGCAACTTAGTCTCCCCTAAGTCATTGGAGCAACTTAGTCTCCTCTAAGTCATTGGAGCAACTTAATCCCCACTTAAGTCATTGGAGCAACTTAGTCTCCCCTAAGTCATTGGAGCAACTTAGTCTCCTCTAAGTCATTGGAGCAACTTAATCCCCACTTAAGTCATTGGAGCAACTTAGTCTCCCCTAAGTCATTGGAGCAACTTAGTCTCTCCTAAGTCATTTGAGCAACTTAATCTCCCCTAAGTCATTGGAGCAACTTAGTCTCCCCAATGCTGACTGACAGGATGTGCTGCCTGTGTTACCCTACACCAGGGACATCTATCTATGCCCCCCTAAGACAGACTAATATTATTCAAGGATGAACAATATATTGAATCAAATTAATGGCACACACATTGACATTGTAGAATAGAAGAGAATGGCTCAACTGTAAATTACAAAAGATTTTTAATGGTACAATTATTATTTTAAAAAATTAACCCTTAATTTCTCAATGAGATCTCCCCCCCTATTTCTTGGATGGAGCATTTGCTCCAGTGTTTCTATGGTGTAGACGCCCCTACCCTACATGATGTAAAAGTCACAATGAATGAGAAAATCACACCAGTTAGCAAACAATGCAGCTGAAACCAGATGCTGTCTCAAAACCCTTCGATTCCTTAGTTACAAATGCTGTGAGCTTGACAACTAAGCAGAATGCCTGAATGAGTCAGGTCACCCGGAAGAGGAGAGAGGCTCCATCTCAATACCTTGAGAAACTCGAGGCTGACTTCAGGCAGTCCACAGGTCTTGAACTCCGCATCGTAAGGCGTCATCAGCATCAGTAACTGGAGCGGAACCACTGACGCAAGGCCAGACTTTATGGCCAACATCCTTTCGTGGCATCGCAACTCAGTCATGCGTAAACTACGAACGCCGTCAACGTACTTCTCACGATTCTCCCAACTGATCAACAGAATCAGAGAAAACAGGTTACTCCTCAAGGTGTCAAAAGTCACAATGAACGAGAAAATCACACCAGTTAGTAAACAAAACAGATTAACTAAGACACATTCTTTACGAGAGCAATCTGACTCAATGAACCCAGATCCATAGGACACAATGTCAACTGCACAAGTATTCATCATCACTCAAATTGTGATGATGAATGTCTTTAGTAATTGAGCAAACATGTGAGCTAATTAACTAGATGAGTTCAGAGTCTGGGTCTATCGTTTAAACATATCCTTAAATATAGCCACACTATCTCAATACACAAACACACACACACATATATATATGTAATATTTGTATACATAATTATATATATATATACATTGAGAAGGAGGGTAATATATATATATATATTATTAATATTACAGCAGTTTTATATAGCAAGCCTTTAAGGTCTTCTACTCAAAAGCTCTCCCAGCCCAACCATGGTCAAACAGAATAGGGAGTTAGTCGCCAGGTGGCCAAGATGGACGCAAAAAATATTTACGCGTATTCACAAATTGTTTTTTCTTATTTTTTGTTGAGTTTTGTGCTTCTTTTATATCTCGGATTATGGATTTATTTCACCACTAACTGGATTCACTGTTCATCAATCGGTAAATGAACAGTTTTTCTCACGGTGGAGTACAAGAATTTAAATTTTAGAAACCGTTATTTATCCTCTGCAGCCGTTATACGCTCGTATCACAGCGAGTCGGAACGTAACTCTGGGTGTTGACATTGACCTCTTAACGACCTTACTTTATCAACAGCGGTTATCAGTCTGGCAATTTCACCTCTACTCGTCGTACTCTGATACGAATGTGCAGTGTCATCGAATGTCGCAAAGTTGCCCCATGCAAGCGTTAACTATACAAATAAGCCCCGTGCTGCGTCACATTACAGGAGCTTTGTATCGACCGGCCCTTTCGTCCCCAGCGTCGTCGTTCTTTATCATGCATATCTGTTGCACTGCTTCTGTTACTATCGGGTGATATTGAAAGCAACCCTGGGTCACTCTCCCGTAAAGTCCAGTTTAATGAGTCCACATTGAAACCATGGTCTATAAACTTTGGTAGCTTCAATACCCGTTCAGCCATCCGTCGCTCAGCCATCATACATGACCTCATCAGAGACGAGAGGCTGGACATACTGGCTCTATGCGAAACGTGGATCTGTGCTGACACTCTTGATTGTATCAAGCGTGACATTGCTCCTGAAGGCTTCTCTGTTCTCCATGTTCATCGGAATGGATCCTCAGGTCGCTCAGTGTCTGGCGGGGGTCTCGCTCTTATCTACAAGGTCCACGTTAGAGGTCAGCGTACATCCTCAATCCTCAAGGCTCTTCACTTCCTCGTTTGAACTTCAACTAGTTGGTTTGGGTAGATCATCTCCATCTATAACTATTGGGAACATCTACCGCCCACCGGGTACAATAGGAGATTTCTACAACGACCTCGCCAACCTAATTTCATCCATTTGTGTTGAGGCTGGTGAAGACTTGTGCTCTGTGGAGATCTTAATTACCCTGGATCTGGAGGTCGAATGAATAGCATACTGGCCGATACCTTCGATACCTACGGTCTCCCCCAGTATGTTGAAATCCCTACCCGAGGAGATAACATCTTAGACGTTCTAGCAGCCGATGATTGAACAGTCTATGACACGCACGTGAACGATGCTGGTCTTATATTGGATCAACAAATTAGTACTTTGTAAAACAATGACTTCCATTCATCGCCAACCAGTGCGTCATGTATTCCGAAACATCAAAGCAATAGACCCTTTAATACTCAGTGATATGTTAATTGACTCAGACCTATTCACAGCTCCTGCAAGCAGTGCAAACGATTTTGCAGAACAAATGAAAACAACAGTGTCACTGATATTGGATAAATTCGCTTAGATTCAGACTTGCTACAGGCGACCATCTAAACCTATTACTAGATGGCTCTCATCTGAAGCATCCCGTGCGAAGAAGGAACGTCATCGACTTGAAAGAAAGTGGAAACATTCTGGACTTGATGAGGATAGACAGTGTTATCGTCGACACTGCGGTGTAACAAATAAACTCATAAACGATTCACGAAACTCGTATTTCTGCAGCCAACTTGAAAGTGCTGAGAATCCTCGGGACCGATAGCGCATCGCTCAGCGTCTTCTACACTCAAAGGATAGAAACAACTGCCAACGCTCAGACACAGAAAATCAGACTGTGTGCAAATTTTTCAGTATTTTTTAAAAACAAAATATTGATCTTAAATGTAAAATTGCTAGATGTGCTGCTAATTTAGTGTGGAGTGACCTGCTGTTTGACTCCTAATTCTCCGGCCCTGCCTTGGATGACATACCGCCTGTCACATTCTTTGAAGTCTTTAATCTTCTCAAAAGCATGGTTCCTAAATCATCAGCATTGGACTTCATACCTACATCACTCATCGTCTCTTGTTCTGATGTATTTTCTCACCTCATTGCACACTTGGCCAACCTATCTTTTGCAGAGGGGTGCTTTCCTTCATGCTGCAAATCTGCTTTAGTCACGCCTTTACTTAAAAAGCCAGACCTTGACACTAGCAATTTGTCTAACTTCAGACCTGTCTCCAACCTCAATAACATTTCCAAGATCCTTGAACATCTTTTTCTTATGCATATCAAGAGACACATTACTTCCTCTCCCAACTTCAGTCCCTACCAGTCAGCATATTGCAAAGGCTACTCCACTGAAACTGCTCTTGTCTCTACACTGGATTACATCTTCTGATCTATTGACAATGGTAAAGCCTGCCTCTCTGTATATCTTGACCTTAGTGCAGCCTTTGACACTATAGACTCTCTGGCAAGACTTGCAAAAAGCTTTGGTGTCTCTGGGACTGCCTTACACTGGTTAGCTTCATACCTGGCTGACCGCAAACAGCAGATGGGAATTGGATCTGCTCTGTCGGAGCCCACACTTTGCACTGCTGGAGTGCCACAAGGATCTGTCCTCGGCCCTTTATTATTTACAGTCTTTACTTCCCCAATCAGTCGTATAGCTAAACACTTTGGAATTCAATTACAACAGTATGCAGATGATACTCAGCTCCATACTGCTCTGTCACACACTGGTCAGTCTGGTAAACTAAACCGGAAGAATGCCTCTCATCCAAATATGCATGGTTCTGTTTTAATGATTTGGCCATAAACCCAGACAAGTCTGAAGCAATTGTATTTGGCTCATGTCAACGCCTGCGTTCTTTCCCTATGCTCTCTAGCATTGAACTGGCTGGCACTGCTGTGCCGCTTTCAGACTCTGTTAAAACACTTGGGGTTACCCTCGACAGCAAGCTCACATTTCGACCTCACACAACAAACCTTTGTAAATCTTGTTTTTACCACATCAGGGCAATACGTCACATAAGGTCAGCTCTAACTCAAAATATCTCTGAAACTATAGCCTGCTCACTTGTCTCCTCTCGCCTCGATTATGCTAATTCACTTTTTGTCGGTCTCTCAGACCTTGAACTCAAAAGGCGTCAACGTATCCAAAATACGTTAGCTTGAGTAGTGCTACGTGTCCCACTACGAACATGCTCCTCTGCCCTACTCCACCAGCTACATTGGCTCCCTGTTGAATTCAGAATCAAATTTAAGTTAGCTTGTTTGACCTACAAAGTCATCATCACCAGTACACCTACCTATATTCATGCTCTACTAACTCCTTACATTCCTCCTCGTTGCTTACGATCATCAAGTATATGTCTTTTAGTTGAACCACGATGCAGAACAGTTATGGACTCTCGTGCATTTCATGTCTCTGCTCCTAGGGAATGGAAACGACTGCCACTTTCTCTTCGTAGCTCAAATTCACTTCCTTCGTTCAAAAAGCGACTCAAAACTCACTATTTCTCTTTGGCTTTCAAGGATTTGGAAATCTAATTGCATCTTCTCCTGGCCACTGACTATCCGCGCCTCAGATTCACATTTAGGTGTGACCTTGTGCGCGTTACAAATTTAATAATAATAGTAATAATAATAATAATAACAGTCTTAAGGCCAGAGAAAAATAGAGCAGATTGACCTTAGGTGTGAGACGCAATGCTATTGGAAGGTCATTCCAGGTCACCGGACCAGTCAGTTGCTTTTCCCCGTGCGAGGACTGCTATCCGCTCTGTCGGATAGCAGTCCTCGCACGAGGGACAAGCAACTCTGCTTGCGCAACAGAATGCAACAAACCACGGCGTTCAACAGTGACAGTGGGACAGCAAAGTTCAATCAGGTAGAGGGGTGTCAGAACCTCAATGCAGCGCCGTACCAGTGCAGAGACATGGTAGGCAATATATAAGGGGCATGTGTGTGCTGGATATGCCTTCTAAAATTCAACCACTGTATATATATATATATATATATATATATATATATATATATATATATATATATATATATATATATATATATAATACGTATATATATTTAGAAGTAGTCTCATTGCTAATGAATTCTAAGGGCTTGTACTCAATGGTCTGTTCGAGTGTAGCCGCAGTCCAACCTTATCAGTTCAATGGAAAAGTGGAAACAATTGAAATGACAATTTCATAGAAACGAGAACTGTGTACGTATTTAGAAATCTGTTTACGTTCGAACAGTTTTTCACACCTGAGTTGGATCTTCTTTCCATTTTCAATAAGTTCCACTTCGTCGCCTTCAAGAGACGTATAGACGAGGAAAGGCATTTGGTCATTGCAGAGGGAGAACAGCTCCTCTCTACTCTCCGCCTGAAACCAAAAGAAACGACAAAGAAGAAGAATAAGTTAGATTCACTTGCAGATTCATTTGCCATTGCGATAAGTGGCTCATCACAAGTCGACCAGTTAGAGACGATGAAGATTATCAGCAATTAGAAGATCAAGAAGATACATGCATTACAAGATAATGAAGACTATTAGTTTGCAACATCAGTATGTAATGAAGGTAAGAAAGACATTAGAACGTAATGAGGATAAACACAATTAAAACATAATAAAGATAAGCACCATTATCAGATAATGTAGTACCATTAGAGGATAATGATCATTAATGGAAAAACTTCCAGCATATTCCAGGTCATCATGTCATATGTATAAGAACCCAGATAGGAGCAAATAGTCGTAGAAATATCCTCTACAACAGACAGATTGCTCTACATCCTACTCCTCACCATTTCAATCTTCTTAATGTAGCTGTAGGTGACGGTGTCGGCGTCCTTGAGGTCGGTCACCGGGTCAAGGTCGATGCGTACAAGGTTCTTCCAGAAGATGGTCGCTAAGTCAAGGCCGAAGGGGATTCCGGCACGAATGGCAACTCCAAGCAGCTGCGGACATCATCATCATCATCATCATCATCATCATCCTCCTCCTCGTCACTTATATATTTATTTTATTTTATTACGTCATACATTTATTTTAATATATAATTTATATATTTATTTCCTTTTACTATGTCACATATTTCTCTGATCCATTTTATTTAATAATTAAAAACGTTCAATTCGTCAATAAAAATCAGAGAGACAGTAAAGAGAGAGAGACAGAAGAGGTGAACTGAATTGTGGAAGAGAAGTAAGAGAGCATTCTCACCTGACCAAAGAACTGGAGAATCTTTTCCTCGGAGAAGGTCATCGGGTCGGACGAGAGGAGGTACTTGCCGCAACTCTTGTAGCCGAGAGTGGATGGTGATGGAACGAGAATGCTGAGATTTCCGTGCTCCAACTCCTTTGCCACGTGCCACAGGAAATGGCGGAAAGATCCGCCTTCAATGACGTCACCATACACCAACCCCAATCAGTGATTCATTGTTTAGTTTTTGAACAATTTTATTTAATTATCTTTTTTTTATTTAGTTTACTCAGTCATTTATTTATGATGGGACATCATGACCAATTGGTAAGATCTCTTTTAAGATGATCAATGTGTAGGGATGCTGAGCAAGTTCTAACTAAACATTGCTCAGCAGCATCAGCTCATTGGTTGGTTAGAGGCAGTTTAACGACCCTGTGTGATAACGAAGATCATTAGCGTCACCCTCCTCCTTCATCCAGACTTGGGACTGGCACTGCTGGATTGCAAGCAGTGACAGCGTTTATCATGCCATTAGACAGTGGCACCTAATAAGTACAGAATAATAATAGTAATAATTATATGTTAATAAATACTATTTGCTTATTTACTTATTTACTGATGATTCTTGTCACTGTGCATAGTATGATAACTGATGCATTTTGTTCATTCATAATGACATTTAACATCATGTATAGGTCAGCACAGAGAGATCACCTCTGAGTAGATATCTTGAAGGGGAGCTATATAAATGCGTCATTACATTTACTTAATTTGGCAAGTGCTAAGCCTTTCCAGTGTCAGTAGAACATTTAAAAACGAAATTAAAGAGATTCAAAAAAGTAGAGACTTTGAAAATAAGAGATTTTGAAAATAAAATATTCAGGAATGAAGAAATTTGTGAAAAGACGAGAATTTATTCTGAAAAGAAGAGATTTTATTTTGAAACGACAAGATGTGATTTTGAAAAGAAGAGATTTTATTTTGAAAAGAAGAGATTTTATTTTGAAAATAAGAGATTTAGCCACTTGACAAGAGAAAAGAGAGTCAAAATACGAGATGTTGTCATTGGTTCCAAGTAGACTCACTCGTTCCCTGGACTTCCTCTCCTACGAATCGAACGTTGAATGCATACATCGGATCGCCTCCCTTTGCCAGAGGAACGCAGAGCTGAGTGGATGAAATGACGGCCAACTGCTTCAGCGCCTGACAAAGGTACGTCTCCATCGCAGCTCTTGGCTCATCTGATCAACACACAAGTCCAGCCTCAGCAACTGGACACAGCAGCTGAACAATTGCTCCATCTCTTTTGTAATGAACAATCCTTCACATATCTATCTCAGAAAGGCTCCTCCACAGGATCTCAAGGTGGCACTTTACAAATCTCTTCATAAATACTCCTAGGTCAACCCTCCTTCACTCAAAACAACGACCTCTGCACGAACCTTGGCCTGCATAAATATTTAAAACCTCTTCATGAACCTTGACCTGACATAGTCACTGTGTTGGGACATTGAACAAGTCCCACAATTGCTCACAATTGCTCAGAGCCATCGATTGACACTTCATCATAAAATAAAATAAAATATGTAAAAATAATAACTGTTTTAGTTTCTGATGGATCAGGGCTAAGATAATAATATCAACAATAATCACAATATTCATCATAACAATAATAGCAGAAATAATGATAATAATATATATAAAAATAAAGATATTAATAATAATGATATAAATAACAATACTAAACAAGAACAATAGCAATAAAAAATAAAACCAAAACCAGTGACTGATGTCTTGTGCATTATTCTAAATCATTTGATTAGATTATAAACCAAATGAACAACAAATTCCTTGATTATTCCAAATTCGTATCAGAAGAACGATGAAAAAGAAGATCGCCTAACACTGGAGCTGGATGCTGTCGAGTGGATTGAGAACGACCTCTGGAGCCGGTTGGTCGGTCTTCCGCAGAGCCGTGCTGTTCAGGACCTCGTTCACGAACTCCATCTTCGTATCGTAAAAGATGAGTCCGCGAGCGTCGGAGACGAGCGACGCGATGCCGAGCGGAAGGAGTCGACCGAGTGACGGCCGGAGGTCAACGAGCGGTAGGAAGAAGGTCGACAGCGTCTCGTTTAATGACTGGATGAGGGCAAAGCGAAGGCGAATGCTCTCCACTGGAACCTCTGAGCAAATCAATCAATAATGCAATTGTAACATTTCCAAACAGGCACTTGAGGCGCAAAATAGGAAGGTCGTTAATTTAACGGCACCTTGGAATTGTTTGTTTGAGGTAGGTCCATCCCACCTATAGCACCACCTTTGGAATAGGGATGAACCGAATGTCAACTTTCTGCTGAGCACCGAGTATTACGAGCGAGTAGTACGAGTCTGAGTACCAGGTATTTAAAAAAGTCTCATGCTCTTCATTGTTGGTTTGGCACAATTTTTATGAATTTTCTGATTGTTCTGGTTTCTCAGTTTACACTAGGAAGTAGTAACTAGTAAGTATTACTATAAACAACATTTCTTTTTACTTTATTAATACCTGTAATACCAACTGGTAATACCAATTGTCTGTCCAAGTCCGAGTAATTCCGAGAACTAAGATACTCGGCCGAGTCGAGTATCCGAGCTGAGTTTCGGTTCATCCCTACTAATATCAATCTTCTCCCTCTCTGGTCGCTCCACTCTACGCCAGAGGCCTTCCAGTTGCTCCATGAAATGCCTTCAGAGCCCATCTTATTTGTTAGCAATAGCACTGAGTTGGGCTGGGAGCGCCTCTAGATCGCAGAATGACAATTTATAAATGTTTAATTACAATAACAATTATACAAGTTGAGAAATAGGAAGAAACCCTGGCACTACAATGATCGGCCGATCGTCGGCCAATCCGATCTTCATGATCACTAGGATCATAGTTTAACGAAAAAAGAGACCAAGAAAGAGCGTTAAAAAGCCTGTCTACACAGGACAAGCTATTGATAAATATCGTTCTGTTGATGCGTCCTACCCTGTAAGAGACGGTATCTGGCGGTGTTTGCTTCGACCTCCTCAAGGTAGACTTCATGGGGATGGAGGGTAAAGGGAGAGATGGCGAGGCGATGGCACAGGTGGTTCACCAACTGGACAAGGCTTGTGTCCATCTCCATTGTCCAATGGGAGGACATCTGCTGCGCCTGACTGCGGTCGATACAGGCGCATCTGCAACACACAGCAACAATCGCTTGTTGAGTCGGGTCACACGACATTCAGGGTAGAACTCATCGCCAGGCTAATTATTCATCAATTATTATTAATTATTTATTAACTATTTATTAATTATGAAATGAGACGAGTGATAACTACTGAGGAGAATAAACAGATCGATAGACACAAATTTAACACAAACAATCAAAGAGGAATGAATGAATGAAAGAATGGATGAATTATAAATGGATGGGAGTGAAGGGAGGTAAGAATGAATGAATGAATGGAGGAAGGACAGAATAAATTAAGTATGAATGGATGAATGGAGGAAGGACAGAATAAATGAAGTATGAATGGATGAATGGAGGAAGGACAGAATAAATGAAGTATGAATGGATGAATGGAGGAAGGACAGAATAAATGAAGTATGAATGGATGAATGGAGGAAGGACAGAATAAATGAAGTAAGAATGGATGAATGAATGAAGTAAGGAAAGAAAGAAATATGAATGGATGAATGAATGACCAAATGAATAATGTTCTAGATGATGGACAGAACGAGCAACCGAAGGTAATGATCCACAAACAAGTATGTAAGTAAGTAAGGGGACTTGCGACGACACAGACCAGATGAGAGCGTCATTCCTACCTGGCCAACTGGAGATCGAATCCACAGGCAAACAGAGCCCTCCAGACGACACGAACATCCTCTCGCACTTTATCTGTGACGAAAGACAGGAAGCGGTCGAGGGTCAGCGTATTCTCCTCATCCTTCGGTTGGTCCTGACCCTAACCAAAAGCAAACCACAACCCATTCGACCATCAATGATTTGTTCAACTTGTGCACATTTGATCATTTATTTAGCGCCTTTTGGGGACCTCTAAAAGCACGACTGATGACAACATGTCAGAGGTTGATATGTGTCATCACATGTGACAAATTCCTTTCAGTGAAGTACTCATCAATCAATCAAAATCAAATAAAAAAAATCAATAAAATTAAAATAAAACGTTTTTTTAAATGTAACCAATTGAACAAAGTACATTATCATTACCTAACAACACCTCATTCAGCGCAGCATCTTCAGAGATTTCAGACCCACCTGTGAAAATAATGAGTACTTTGACCACACACTGTCAGTGGGAAGATGAGGGAGAGAACCGGCCAACCGCCCTCGTATGCTGAGGTCAAGAAAGTCGCCAACACTTCATACTCAATGCTCTTGACAAGAGGTTAGCTTAAGGGCCCTTCTTATCTTTATACCATGAGATCCAGAACCAACACAATCTATTTCTTAGGCCAACACTTTTTGGCATCAATGTAGGTACAATTCATTCATTCATTCATTCATTCATTCATTCATTCATTCATTCATTTGAATGCTCCTTGGCATCAGTCACATCTCTAAAGAGATTGCATGCCAGGTGAAGGGTCAACAACTGTATATATTCATATGAACATATGAAGGCTCTACATAAATAATGGACTCTGTCACCCTTTGCCTAGTGCCCAGAGGCCACTCCACATAGTTCTATGCCCATCTTAAGACTGCACTGCTTAGCCAAGGTTGGGTTGGGAGCGCTCAAGAGTAGATATTCTGGAAGAGCGCTATATAACTCTAACCGATCAGCACGGTGGCGGATCGGTTAGAGCGGTCGGCCCGTAACACTGAGTGTGCGCTGAGCGAGCGGGTTCGACCGTCCTCCGGGAGTCACTGTGTAGGGACCTTGAGCAAATCCTTCGCACACCATTGCTCTGCAGTACAACTGCAATTGCACCGTCGAGGCGTGTGTATGCACTTCTGAGCAAAAGATGTTGGAAGAAGAGCGGTATCAAACTTCAGAATAAAATAAAACTCGAAAAATCCTTCAAACAAAATAAATAAGTAATGGTATTGATCTGGTGAAGTGCAGCAGATTAATTAACATAGCAACAGAAATTAGACATTCGATGGAGCGAGTGTCACATGTAATGATGCCTGCCTTTGTCATTGGTCTTGTCGCAGTAGGAGAGAATGTCTTGGGAGAGAATGCGCTTGTCTCCTTCAACTGCTTCTCTGGAGTCTCGCCTCTCACCTTCGACTTCTTCTCTGCCAAACTCGTTCTGCAACGCACAAAACACACAAACGATTCAATGTCAATTTGAAAGGACTTGTTACGACGTCTACTTCATCAACGTAAAGATCTGGCAACTGTAATTTTAAATGAATATTTAAACAATGTTAAATTAAGACTTGGAGTATCATCATTTAGCAAAGCAATGCAAGGAAAACTTGAAGAATCTGCAAGTGGTGGGCCCACACAATCGCGTAGAGCCTGGCCGATGGATTCTCATCTGCAGCTCATGGATCGCCCATCTTCCACGTTTCTCACATATTTCTACTTTCATGACTCAACATCTTCATTGGCTTCCCTTGACTGATAGGATTCATTTCAAAGTTCTCTTTCTTACATTCAAAGCATTGTTGGGTCAAGCTCAACGCTATTTTTGTGCTCTTAACAGGAAACCTATCTCAGCTAGCACCAGACGTCCTCTCCGTTCTTTAGACCGTCACGATCTTCTAGTGCCGCAGTCTAGAACTGCCACAGCTCAGCATCGTGCCTATGCCTCTGTTGGCCCTTTGCTATGGAACAGCCTTCCTGCTGTGACTCGTGTTGCAATCTTATCTAGTAGCACAACTGTTTCTGCTCGTTCTCTTAAGACTTTTCTTTTCTCTAGGGGTTTTTCGCACTGGGAGTACCTCTTTATTAGGTTGTACTGTGAGAGGCACTTTATAAATCCGCAAATAGAATAGAATAGAATAGCATTCTGATCAGAACAATCAACAAAAATCTCTGTATCTGGTGGTTATGTGAGTAGGTGGTTATGTGAATAGGAGGTGGTTATGTGAATAGGTGGTGCATACGTACTTGCTGCCAAAGCCAGTCACTGTCTTCTCTTTTGAAATCTTCACAGGCTTCTTGTATGTCTTGGACGATCTCTTATCAGTCCTTAGCGAACAACACAAATAATGAACATTGATAAGCCATGCATGTCTTATCAACAACACAAATGAACATTGATTAGCCATGCATGTCTTATCAACAACACAAATGAACATTGATTAGCCATGCATGTCTTATCAACAACACAAATGAACATTGATTAGCCATGCATGTCTTATCAACAACACAAATGAACATTGATAAGCCAGGCACGCTATGCTTCACATACAAAGCTACATTATGTGACATGGTGCTCCAAAAAATCCTCAGCTCGTCTTAGGAGGAACTTATCCTTTGAACAATGGCAAATTGTTTCAAAAATATAAAAGACACAAAAAATACAACAAGATCCATCCGGTCAATAAAGACATTCAATACAACCATGATTTCATAATAATTAATATTGTTATTCCTATTGCTATTATCGTCAGAGTTCAGTGAACGGATTATATATATTTGATGAACTAACTCTTCTTTGTCTGTGACCTTTTGAACCCCGTATCTTCTCAGGACCTGCGTAACATGCTCCTCCAGTGACTTCTTCTGGGGACGCGTCATCGCAAAGAACGTGTACATGAGATTAGCGGACGCGGCCGTCATGATCTGTTCTGCCGTCAGATAGATGTATCCTGAGTCATGTCGCTCCTCTGACACTCCGACTCGCTGCTCGAGCACGATGAAGCAGCTGTGAAAGACTTCGGTGAGCGCGACGACCGCTCCGTCACTCAGGTCGTAGATTGCTCGACCGGAGACGAGTCGGTCGAGCAGGTAGCTCTCGAGTGCTGGGTTGCCCTGCTCGGTCGTGAAGAGCATCGGGTTGACCGTGGAGACAGAGAAGACTTCCTCGGGGAGCTCGGACATGTCCTGCGGGTCTAGCAGCTCGCTCAGAACGTTCGCCTTCATCTTGGTAAGCGCTTTCAACGCCGACTCGAGCCGTGACTTGCACCGCAGCTGGAGCACCGCGTGGCCCTTAAGGCGCTCGGTCCGTCCCGTTCCCGGTCGGGTCCTACCGTCCTCGTCTCCCGTAGGAGTCTCGTCCTTCAGTGGGACTGGGGCCTGACCCCTCGTGGACTCCTCGATGGGCAGGTAGAGGTCTTCCAGGAAGAGGCCCCCGGTCGAGGCCACCGCCTTGTGGAGTGCAGTCCGAAAGGAGCGAGCATCTATCGTCGTTGGGATGTTGGAGAGGACGAGCAAGCGAGCATGAGCAGTGCACTCGGCGAGCGCGACCGACGCGTCGGCGACCGCATCCATTGTTACAGAGCGACCGACCGGGTCTGAGCGAACCAGATAGCGTAGGATCTGCGACATGGTGAGCGCTCGGTGGAACCAGAGCTGCTCCTCCGGTTTCGACCCGGCGCAAAGGCTCGATGTGCTCGGCAAGGGAGAAGGCATCAGGGCTCCGGTGCTTGCACTCGTGTGCGGACTAGCGCTCATCGGGGTGTCGCTCTCGCTCGTCGTTCGGCGTGGACTGGTGCCTCGCTTTGGGGTGCTGCTCCCCCGTTCGCGCTTTGCCTTGATCTTTTTTCGCTTCGACGGAGACGAGAGGAGCGCCGTGGAGGAACCTTTCCCATCGGGCAAGATCATGTCACTGCTCGCAGACGAACTGCAGGCGACGTCTGTGCTGCTCGCGTGAGTTGAAAGGATTGGCGCCGTCACCTCCGCAACCGCCAGACACAGCTCAATGACTGACTGCAGGTAAGCAGAATACCTGGACCAGGTTGACTTCTCTGCCAGACGAGACTTCGACTCCTCCTCATAAAGTCGACAGACCTCGATCTGCAGCTGAGCGAAGAGCGCCTTTGATCCGCTCAACGCGATCGACAGGTTTGGAACGACAGCGATCGATCCGATCTCTGACTGATAGATGAGTCGCAGGGTCTGAGCGAGCAGGTGGAAGACGATCTCCTTGATCGGAGCGGGAGCGTCGGTACGACTCAGATATCCTGTGAGCAGCTCGACGATGCGTAAGAGGACGGAGGAGGAGATGAGCGTTCCATTGCTCGCGTTGCTCGATTCATCGTCCCTGCCGAGTAGGATGCTCCTCGAGTCGCAGTCGACTTTCATGAATTGGAACTTGAACTGGCAAGAAACGAGAGTCTCAATGTAAGCGATGGCAAGAAGCAGCTGAGGAGGCAAGCCGTGGATCGAGACGATCATTCCGGGTGGAGGAGAGATTCCGACTCGGACGTGCACCAGATCGGCCGGAACGATTGCCGGAGTGTATCGATCGGTTGGATCTCCGGACGATCCGATGTCGCGAGGGTAGGCGACCACTTCCTGTTTGCTGGATAGTCCGGTCTTTTTGATGCGATGGCCACGATAGACGAACACTCTGGCCCACGGACCTTTGTACAATGACGTACTAAACACAAAACAACAAATAATAGAAACACTTTTTATGAATAAATGAATCAATGAAACTTTATATAGCGCCTCTTCAAGAAATCTACTCTGCCTACATGATGCAATACGTCATTTCAACAAGTGCTAAAACAGTTAGCAGAACAGTCACTGCACAGTAAGCTAAGAGTCATCAGTGGTAATAAAAGCAACACAGTCAACAGACCACCATCTGTGACATTATGCTGTGTGTCTGTCTGTTTTTGCTCTTGCCAGCTCTGCGTTGAATACTCTTAAACCATTTTCACATCAGCTGACATTATCGACTGCAGCCTCAGGCGTGAGCCAATGATCATACCAGACATTGCAGAGACTCTGAACATCCCAGCAATAAGTCAGCTGTCGATGGAAATCCGTCTGGTTGGTTCTATGACCGTGCGTTGGCCCACCGCTGGTGACTCTTTCAGCAAACTGCACACCGTTTGCTAACTGATGTAAAATATTCGTTAGTAATGAGATTTAACATCATACAAGCCAATGCAGAGATTGCCTCTAAGTAGATATCTTGAAGGGCGCTATATAAATGTTCCATTACATCACGTTTACACGAAACTTAAACTCGTGCATGAAACAGTAGGCATAAGACACAGATCATGAGAGATGTTTCAACGATCAACTGCTGATTAACAGGATATGGTCCAATGAACACAATTGTCGTATTTTACTCTGGGATCAGAACGTTCCATTGTTTGGAAGAGACACGAACACCTGCCGTTGAGAGAAAGGAAAGGACTCACTCTTTCTTGATTGCCTTTGGATCGGAACGACAGGAGACGACGACAAAAGACATCGACGGAAAATGAACGTCAGTGCAGATCTTTGTCTCTGATACGGGAAACTCCTCACGAGGAAACATCTCAGGCGCCGTCTGCAAAGATAGTCACACATCGAATCAAATACAATATACTATAATCCAATCTATTATAATCGAATCAAATCAAATAATCTCTTGATTTAGAACAGATCCTGTCCTGGTTCTAGGCCAGAGGAGTGGAGTATGTGCAGAGGGTCCTATGTCAACCAATCAATCCATCAATCAATCAATCCATCAATCAATGAAATCAATCCATCAACCAATCAATCCATCAATCAATGAAATCAATCAATCCATCAATCAATGAAACAAGCACTCTACTCGCAGAGGCGGCGCTCCCGGTCCAACCTCAGCCAAATAAGACAGATTTCAGAGTGGAATAAAAACAGAGTGGCAAGTCCCTAGGTAAGAGTTGAAGATCCAATGGGAGCCCATTCCAACCGAAAAAGTACGATATTGCATCATAGAGATCCGAAAGAAAGGGACAAAAAGAAGAAGAAGACCGTGTGACTAGGCAGAGCGCAGCATCCTCTGCTGACCAATGTGAGGAGGGTACCATGTGACCTGTGCTTAGTCTCAATTCCAATCCCCTACTTCCGGAGGACTGTCTTGCTCAGTCCGGTCTGTGGGGGCGGCACCAAAGAGGAGCCACAGGAATAAGCACCAACGTTTACAAGTACTTAATACGATAGTATCGTGCTTTTAATGTCGAGTATTAGTTCTATAATTTACGGTGAACAGTTATGTAAAGTACCCTAGAAGTAGCTTGCTACCGACAGCGCTATATAAATGGTTGAAATTACAATTAAATTACATAGACCCCAGACAGGCCTAATTCTACCATACTTTACCACAGTAACATGTTTTAAACACTGACACATGCTCAGTCCTCTGAATAGTTATTCTGCGAGAGGCGCTATATAAACTCAAAGATATTTAGCTTTGCCACTGCCAGCACTCAGGCAGTGCCAGTCCCAAGTCTGGATGAAGGAAGAGGATGACACTAAGGATCTTTGACATCACACAGTGTCGATAAACTGCAATTACCACCACCACCACAATCCAAATCTTCAACTTGTTGCTCGACATTTGGTCTCCTTTCTGCCCTAACAAGTCATCCTGAGGAGGCACTATAAAAAGCTGATCCTTACATTACAAAACCCCTTTATAGTTACAGACGAAGACGTCTATGAGTGCAACCTGTAGGCAAACGCAGATCTGATTGGTCAGCTCGAGCACGTAGTCTTCTCCCTGATTCGCTGCTCGAACTATCGACACGCGAAGCTCCTCCTTGAGTTTGCCGGATGCGTCATCATAGAAAGTATCTGCGAGTGACAAAGAGCAGAGTGAGCAGAGTCGCTCAACCGAGCGTGCCGTCTGCAGAGACAAGGCCGCGATCGAGCCGTGAGACTCGGGTGGAGCAAGCAGCTCATTCGAGAGCAGCTGGAGATTCTTGACATCAAGCTCCTGAAGGCGAGCGGCACTAGCGGCGGCTGAGTTGAGCGCAGATGAGCAGCAAAGGGAAGCCATCGCCGGACTGTTACACTGGGTGATCAACTCCAGTAGAGCGGAACGACAGAACATGCGTGACAAGAGACACTCTGTCTTCAACAGCTCTCTATAAGACAATGTCAAGAAGCAGACAAAGAATTGAGAACAGTATGACAACATCTCACATTCAAACAAAGATAATATTAGAGATAATATTAAAGATAATAATATTACTGCTACAAACCATCTGTTTTATAAGGACATTTAATCTAATCAAATGACTTCTATAGTTAATCAAATCTAATCAAATGACTTCTCTAACAATAATAATCTGATCGAATAACTCTTATTGTTAATCTGATCAAATAGAAAGACTAACTTGTGAATGTCGATGTTAGAGACATCGAGCGTCTTATGTCTTCCGACGATGAACGATGACTTCCTGTATCCAGGCGCCGGTCTCTCGATCATCTCCAACGGATACCAGTAACGGACGAGGATACCTTCGCTACGCAGGTACGTCTCTATCTCAACCAATTCGATTGCCTAGCAACATAGATCGACGTAGCCATGGCAACAGGCAGAACAAAATAAAGCAGAATATGTCTTGAAAGATGATCTTATCAGGTTGTACGAATTTGTTAGGCCAACTAATTCAGATATTAGACTAAATATTTAGATCACCATAATAATAATAAGAATAATAATAATGATAACAATAAATTGGAGACAATGATGATAATGATAATAAAAATAATAATAACCTTAATTTAGATTAGTCAGAAGATTATTAATATTAAATAATTTCGATAAGAAATTAATTTCGGTCATACAAAGTGATAAGTTGATTATTTCAGTGTTATATATTAACTCCTCCAAAGGAGGTTGTTGGGACGCGAGGTTGGAAACCTCACCTCTGTAAAAAAAAAACGACCGGTGTCACAAATGAGGAGGTTCTGAGGTTGGCGGAGATGGGGAAAGAAGGACACGATTGTCAGACGAAGGAGAAAAAGAATGACTGGACACATTTTGCAGCTACCACCACAGCGCCCAGCAAAGACGGCAATGGGATGGATGCTGGAAATTGGAAAGAGGAGCAGGGGTCAGACCAGTGAAAACCTAGAGAAGCACCTTCAGACAGACTTGAAAGAGAAGGTTATCGACTGGGAAGATGCAAAGGAGACTGCTAAAGATCGTACAGGATGGAGAGCTCTTGTCGACCGATGTTCTGGAAGATTATCAAAGTACAATGTTGTTAATATGTTACACAAGAAATAACCAACACTGAAATAATTGAGTTTCCACATCATAAACAATTAAACTCTTTTGATCTGGTAAATAACTTACTTACAACAGGTAAATAATTAATTTAGATAATATAATTAATTCATTTAGATTCCCCTCTACCCTGGCAAAGCTTCCCCCTCTCACCTGGTCGATATCTAGAACGACCCCCATCAGTCCAAAAGTCTTGAGCATGCTTCTCACGGCGAACTTTGGCAGAAGAATTGTTCCAGTTGTAGACGTTGTCTGCTGCGAAAGGGTCTTAATGACGACTACAGTTCCCTTGTGGAGACGGTCGATGGTGAACTTAGCCAACTCATCCTTTATGTCTTCCATGGTTGGAAGGTGAAGGTCACGAGGCATTCCTCCGTTCTCTTCGTACAGGAACTCAACTGTCTGTCTTGCAATGTCCGTCATACCTGTGGGATGAATACGGCGTAATCGTAAACGAACATTTATGCTAAGACAGTGCTGCATTGTAATTTAACTGGAGATTTATATGCACCACAAAAAGAGCAGTGCTCATTGGAGATAATGCATTGAAGAGCAAAGGATCTTTCTCTCCCAACGACAAATAATTACTACTATTTCAAATAGTGTTCTGTGTTTTATTGTAACCAACAACAAAATAGAGTACATCTCACAATATGCACAAGCAAATTTATATTGGCTACAATGGGAGCCCCAGAAGGGATGCGAATCCCGCTAAATAGAGACCCCCTTGTAGCAACTATATCACACTAATAAATGGCAATTTATCTTTATTGCAAATTAATCCTAAAACGCAACAAAACACCAAATGAAAAAAATGAACAAAGCTTAACTAAATGCAATCATATGCACCATTATATGCAACATATAGTTTAGTGTATAGTAGTGATTAGTAATTAATTAGGATTTACTGTATTTAATTATTTAGTGCATTAATGAATTGATGAGGAAGACTCGTAACTTATTTTTGAAAGCTATAATATTATATGACAGACAAATTTCCAATGGGATGTTATTCCATGATGAGGGTCCAGAAAATTTTATAGTATACCTGCATGCATTGGTTCGAGCTTTTATGGGGCGATAAGCTGTTATATTTCTAGTACTGTGGGTGTGGGTGTCAAGTCAAGTGGAAAAATATCCTCTAAAGCTAGCAGGGAGTAAGCCGTGTTCGTATCGGTATATGAACTCAGACATTTGGAGGACCGTAATTTGACTAATTTTCAATAGCTTATACTCCTTGTAGTATGCCCCCGTATGAGTGCATCTACGAGCACCTTCTATTATTCTTACTGCTCTCTTTTGTAGTAACAATAGTTTTCTGAGCCTAGATTCATATGTGGATGCCGATATCATATTGCAAAAGGTCAAGTATGGGTAGACAAGGGAGTAATACAATTTAATTCTGATTGACTTAAGGAGTACATAAGAAGTTCCGGCCAAGATGCCAACGTTCTTTGCGATTTTTGAAGAAATGTGGTTAATGTGATCTTTCCAGGTTAAATGCTTGTCAACATAGACCCCAAGAAACTTAGCGGACTCGACCTGATTTATAGGAATATCATTAATGAGCAAACTTAGATTATCCCTAGGACTAATTTTCCTATGTGACTTAAACAAAATGAAATTAGTTTTATCTAGATTAAGAGAAAGTCTATTAGCACAAAACCATATAGCAACATCAGCTAACTCCGCATTAATAACCCTTACCAGAGTTTGCCAGGAACTATGCGAATAAAATACATTTGTATCATCGGCAAATAAAATAAAGAATAATGTTGCTGAGACAGTAGCCAGATCATTAATATACAAAAGGAATAATAAAGGTCCAAGATTTGAGCCCTGGGGAACTCCAAATCTAATCAGATTTACCTCCGATAGCGCACCATTGCACATTACTCTCTGTGTTTGATTATCAAGGTAGCTATAAAACCATTTCAGTCGTTTCCCCCTTATACCATAATTTTCCAATTTTTTAGTAGGATGCTGTGATTTACCGTGTCGAAAGCTTTTGCAAGGTCAAAAAAACTCCCATTTAACATTTATTAAGCTATGAAAAGAAAGATGAAGCATCAGTCACTTAGCAACTGTGAGTTAAGGACATCCTCAAGGTCCCCCTACGAGCACCATAGTTATCACTAGGCCAACAAGGCCATGGCCTAGTGGCGGCACATTTCAAAGGGGGTCAAAAGTTGGATTTAAACAATTTTTAATCTAAAAAGTTAATGATAGGAAGAAAAGTTTAATCCTTGTGTGATACGATTATTAAAGTCAAGTTAATACACTTGCTAAGCTCATACCTTTTATTTATTTTCATTATTTAATAGAAACAGACTCGTAGCGCTGGTTTCTCTAAATACTATATAAACGTCTGGTAAAATTTGTGGATTTCAACATGCAATTTCAATTTTGGGGAGGGGCAGCATATTGTGAAATCCACCCTTGGTCCAGTAACTATATCAGAGCAGAAGGAGGATCGAACCCACACCCTTCAAATCACAAGACAACTGCCCCAATCAATCAGTCACCCTCTTCCAAAGTCCTCAACTAAAGTCCAGACAGAGTAATATTCACGTCTTCCATTCTGAACTCGCGAAATGCCCTTCCCAGCGTATGAGCAAACTCACCCAACTGGAGAGCTCCTTTGATCTGCTCCAGGCCGTCCTTTCTCTCCGCGTCATTCCGGAACCTTCTCCGGATGACTGGAAAGACCTTCTGCTCCCAGGCCTTGACGAGCAACACATAGTTGTCCTCGGCTGGCTCCGTCTCGTCCTTTTCATCGAGGTCAGACTCATCGTCTATGTTCGCCTGTTGGGTCCGACCGTCCGGACCAGTTCGGGTTAGATTGCTGTAACTCATCGACAGCTTGTAGTGCGATGAAGCCTCGGCACTGTACTCTGTAAACAGAGTTAAATCAGTGTAATGTAATCAGATGCTGCTAGGAAATAACAATAATAATATTATTAATAATAGTAATAAAATGAATAATAATAATAACAATTTGTAGAAGAGGCAGCGGAAAACACCAACGACATACTATGTTGAACGACGTTGTCTGGAGAGCTCTTGTATGAGTGCAAAAAGAACCTCTCAGCTTGCTAAGAGAAGATGGAAAGCGACCAGACGGCGTCATGCTCATCCCTTGGACACGTGGTCGATGTCTGGCATGGGATGTGACAGTGCCCGACACCTACGCCAAGTCCCATCTTGTTGACACATCTGTCAGAGCTGGCGAAGCAGACGAACATGCAGCTAAGACAAAGAGGATCAAGTATTCCACCATAACCAACACCCACGACTTTGTAGCCCTCGCCTTGGAATCCGGCGGTGCTTGGAGCAGTGAAGGACTGCAGTTCATCTCAGAGTTAGGCAGTCAAACAAGTGCTGCAACCCATGATCCAATGAAGACATCATATCTGTTCCAAAGTATCTCGGTTGTTCTTCAGCGTGGGAACGCAGCCTGTCTCTTCGGGACATTGCCACCATTCACTTAGCTCGCCAACATGGGCAATAACAGCATAATGTGAAACATATATGCATAATAATAATAATAATAACAATAACAATAAAAACAGCAATAATAATAATAATAATAATTCTTATAATAATAATACTAAAAATAAAAAGAATCACAATAATAATAATATTAACCACAACAGTAATGATAATAATAATAGTAAGAATAGTAATAATAATAGAAAAACTAAAAAAGCTACTACAACTACTACTAATAATAATAATAATAACCAGACGCTATGAATTTGAGCCCTGACCTTTGATCGGCCTTGGCAGTGCAGCCGTGCGACACGGGGGTCCTGGTGGAGTCCTTGGGGTCGTCACAGCCTCTGAAGCGGTTGAGCTGATCATCGCTGGACCCTCACTGTCGCTATCACTGCTGATGTGGAATGGAAGAGCGATGAATGTGTCTCGGATCTCTCGGACGAGGTCTCTCATGTGGTCCGAAGAGTTGTGGCCGTTCCGACCCTCTGCGTATGCAAATGGACTGCCGCCAAAGTTAGCTCGGACACGCATGTTCTGTTCACAAAAGACGCATTGCATTGTATTGCATTGTAATGTATCGCATTGTAGTTGAAAATATATAAAGCGTCCCACACAGCAGAAGTCATTCCAATGCGCTCTCAAGAGCGTGGACCCCGTGAAATGTCTTCAAGCGTACAGAGGAAAGTAATTCACCAAGGACCAACAAGGCCTTGTTGTTTGGACCATGGAAGTCCCTGCTTAGAAGGACAAAGGCATTGAGACAGGTCAGTGGAAAGGAGAGGACAGGGGAGAGAGAGAGAGAAAGAGAGAGAGCATAGGTGGATTTGAGCATTAGATAGAAAAGATACCTTCGACTCAACTGCGCTCTAGAAACTATGAGCAAGGGAATTGAGAAGCTAGAAACAAAACCCCTTCCTCTGTCCCCTCCACAGTTCCCTGGGACACACAACAAGATGACAAAAATAATTTAAAAAATGATAATAATAATTTTTTAAATGATAATAATAATATTAAAAAATGATAATAATAAAAATGGCAAAAAATTATATTAAAAATTAAAACAAATAACAATAAAAATAAAAAAGTGAACAGATCAATCTGACCTTCTTCTGTATATGAACAACCGGCCACATTGACCCCGCGACCTCATCTATGGTCGGCCCGAGACGTTGGCCGTTGTGCGTGAAATAGACGAGGCCTCTGGCAACTTGGTTCTGTGATGGAGGACTGTCACCATGCCTCTCCCAACCAATGCCTGCTACGTCACCGACATTCAGTGCAATCTCAAGACGAACACTTCTCCACTGAAGAAGGCTTGCTCCATTGTAATGCACCACACGACCGTTGCTAACAAACACAAACAATAAATAATCAAACATGAAATGATAAACAGATAAGCAAACATTATAAAAAAAAAATTGATAAACAAATAAACACTCAAACGTGAAACAATACAAAACAGTAAACAAATGAACACTCAAATGACATAACCTCCACCCACTGCATATCCACAAGAGACCTGATGCTCGAACATGGGCGTGCAGGGACGACGTGCTCTCCGCCCTTCCACAAAGGGTGAACTCCTCGTTCCCTGGTGTTTATGGTAGCCTTAAGACCGTTCTTATCAGTCGTACTAGGATCGGAAGCACTTCTGAGTAGTAACCATGAAGAGGCACTATATAAATTTCTGTAATGAATGAATGAACTCAAATGCTAAACAATTCAAATGATAAACAAATAAACATTCAAACATTAAAAACAATAAACACATAAACATTCAAACATTAAACATTAGAAACCATAAGCATATAGACACTCATACATTAGCTACAGGATAGCAGCTCTTGTCTGGCTGTGCCTCGTTGGTAGCACTCCATCCTATTTAAGTAGACTCTGTTGCCCGGTTTCGAATATATCCAGATAGGAGGGAGCTACTAGTCCCACAAGCTCGTTCCTCGATTAAGCAGCACCGCGCCTTCTCGGTTGTGGGCCCCTCCATTTGGAATGGACTCCCATTAGCCCTACGCATGGTCCCTAGGAACAATCTGCCAGCCTTCTATCGTATCCTCAAGTCATTTCTGTTTGGCCGCAGCCCGACTGAGAGCGCCTCTGAGTAGGTTTCCTGAAGGGGCACTATATAAGTTTTTAAAATCAATGGATGAATGAATGAATAAAAGATATACCAATGTATCATCTCCTTACTTGTGGAAGAGACAGGAGCCGACAGGGTTCGTCCATGAACCGTCTTTCTTTTCAACGGATGGCATGAAACCAAATGAGAAGATGGGAGAACTATCCTCCACCGAATCACCAAACGACACGACCTCCACCTCCCAATAGAAAGATGAAGTCTAAGAAAAAACATCATCCAACCAATTATTACGACTTCTCAAGACCAAGACTTCTTTTGCGATTGAAAAGACACCAGTCGATGATTATGCTAATTCTAGTATGCAGCCGGATTTCGTGCTAAGTGAGTGCGAGGGCCCACCAGTGGATGCAGTCTGTTGAGTCTATTGAGCTACATCATCAGAGGATAAGAATGCCTCTGAGAATCCTCATGATTCTCTGAGAATCCTCATCCATACATACATGCATGTATAGTGTGTACAGATATAAAGACATATGCGGTCCCTTAGAGGCTTCTAATCTTCTCTCCACTGGTTCTCTGCTGATAATCTTGTCTTATTCAACCTTCTCCAATTTCTATGCTTCAAATTTATTGGAACTTAGAAGCAAATCAATCAAATGGTTGGCTATGGTTTTACAAATATACAAATTGCATTGTATCGTATTTACATATTTATATAGCGCCTTTCCCAGTACAACCTAATCAGCAGCTCTCAGTGCAAAAAGCCCTGAGGAAAAGTAGTCTCAAGAACACAGACAGAAGTAGCAGTACCCCCAGTTATAATCACAGAGCGAGTTAGAGAGGAAATATCAAACAAATATGCACAGAAACACACACACATAATATATGGGGAGGTGGTGTAGAGTGATAGCCGAAAAACTTAGTTCTAGATCCGTATTTTCTGCAAGGTTGACTAGTCCGTCTTTTGCCAGGCAGCAGCATTAGTTAAATGAGAAGTAGGACGTAATAGGCGCCTTGCATGGCTGCCGTTTGTTAAATTCAACTCCTGTATTAACTTGTCATCATTCGTTCATACCGTGCTTGTAATCATACCGCGGTTTGTCAGTTTGAAATTAAACAAATATCATTATTATGTATTAGACACAAAAGAACACAAACAAAGAGACAATGTCATAATCTACGGACCTGATGAGGAACCGGTTGGGTCGTGAAGACCAATGTTCCACGTGGTAGATTATTCGGGGAACTCGGATCGCCAAGGAACATGACGTCATTGAATCCGAAAGAGAAGAGGCAACTCCGAACCGGGGGATAAGCAGTCGAAGGATTCCAACGGAACTCCTTCACCTACACAGTTACAACCCAACGCTCAATCAAAAACTAATTCAATCAACAATTTGCAAAGAAGCAGGCTATAGCATACTTTTGACAACTTGTGAAGACCTGGTCATAATCAATTACTGTAATGTGAAATGGTAAGATGTTACAACAATGCCTACGATGCAATAACGTGCTTTTTCAGTTGATGGCCGACTGTTTGGAATCTCCTCGCATTGGATCTTCGGCTCTTGCCTAGGAACACTCTACCCCATTTTTATTCCACTCTGAAATCTGTCTTATTTGACCAAGGTTAGACCGGGAGAGCCTCTGAGTAGATTTCTGGAGAAGGCGCTATATTAAGCTTAATTGGTTGGCTGCAGAATGTAATATGGCCAAAGAGGTAAATGTCAGGTTACAAATGGAAAAATAACAAACCATTAAAGCAGTAAAATTCCTGGTTGTAAATGATAAAATGGTTAAAATGTAAACGGGCAAGCAGTTGAAAGCGGTAAACTTCAATCCACATTATACATTTGCGAGTGACATCACCACTTTACCATGTCCATCATTAACCCCACATACAACAATCTCTAAGACTGTAAAACCAACAAATTGTCATTAGTGGTCTTACCGGTTTTGAGACGGTTTTACTCGGTGGCGGAGGAGGTTTTGCACAGTCGATGTACAACAGGCGAAGCCTCTCGCACTTGATCTCTGTCATAGGCATTCGCTCTCCTTTAAACAAAATAAAACAATACATGAGATTTAATTACAATGGCCACTATCGAAGTTTATTCTCTGCACAATCAGTCTTGTGTAAGTACCAAGATCTACTTATTTACTTATTAGGTCATTAATATAGTGCCCCTTCAAGAACATTCTACTCAGGAGCGTTCCCAACCCAACCCCAGATCAGAGGGATGAACCTGTCAAAAGTAGAGCAGAAATTAAGTCCAACAGATCTGAACCTGTGAGACTCATTGGTCAACATAGGGTAAATGCAACTCCATACATTGTTATTACTAATTTATTATTACTTCTGTGTGGATGAAACAGAATAATGAAGGTGAAGAATGTCGTCATATCTTCCTGCTCTTCCTACCTGTGCTGCATTCATTGGCCAACTGTTTAAGATTCTCGATGCAGGCAGTCGAGTTCTGAATGAAGACGCTTGCAAACGATGTCTCATGTAGATAAACAGACAGAACCTTACAGGCACTGAAAAGAAAGAAACACCTCCATGACGTTAATCATCACCACCATCATTAATAATGATATCAGTATTTTCAAGCAATGATGAAGCACCATCCAAAATCACATGTAGGACATGATGGGCTCCTTGTATGGCTGCCAGATAGTCAAATTCAACTCCTGTAATAACTTTTCAACATCCGTTCATTCTAGAATTTTATCATAACATGGTTTGTAAGTTTGAAATCAATAAATGAAGATTACCATAATTATTATTATTATTATTCCAAAGGAATAATAATCATTCCAAAGAAAGGGAACTTTTCCAAAGAAAGACAACCGTTACAAAGTAAGGGAATCGTTACAAAGTAATGGAACCATTCCAAAGTAGGGGAACCATTACAAAGGAAGAGAACTGTTCCGAAGTAAAAGAACCAATCCAAAGCAAAAGAACCATTCCAAAGTAAGAAAGCCATTCCAAAGTAAGAGAAATGATCAAAAGTAAGGGAATCATTGAAAAGTAAAGGAACCATTCCAAAGTAAAGGAACCATTCCAAAGTAAGAAAACAATGCTGTTCCATACATTGGCAATTGCACTTGATCATTTATATAGCACAGGTCGATAGACGCATTTAAACGAAGTTTCAACCGACCGAGTTTTGATCTCGGCAACGACGCGACAGATCTGGTTGGCAATGCATCCGGCATCTGTTCCATAGACGGGAAGCTGGTGGAAGAGAGGAGCGGAGGTCGACCCAGAGGATGAAGGGGTGAGCAGGCTCCTCACTGAGCTCACCATCGAGTCAGTTATCGTCATCTTGCTCAGAGGAAGACGCTGTCAGTACAAACACAAATGAAGATCACATTGTCATCATTTAATACAATACACATTGTTATCATAACTATTATTATTATTTTCAGCATAGTTGCCAAATCACAATCAGCATTCTCATTGTTAAAATAACAACAATAGTCATTATTATTATAACTGTTATTATTACCATTGTTATCATATTGCAAACAGCATTCTCATTCTTAAAATAACAACAATCAAATCGTTTATTTTTGTAACCAACAAAACTAGATAGCGGCCATAAGGATAGCCTCTGAAGGGATAAAAATGATCCCGCTCAGGGACAACTATGTACAATTTAAGACAAACACGGACGGCCGAATGTAATACAGCAATTAAATATAGGTTAATATATGCACATGAGTCCTAAGTAAAACAAACAAAAATTATCAATTCAAATATGCAATCCACCATGAGGTTCATTATTTTTCTACCAAGTAGGTGCATAGCTTATTCTTAAAAGACGGAAGAGAAGACGATTGTCTAATTTCTTTTGGAATTTCATTCCAAATTCCAGCACCATGTACTAGATTTAACTGAGAGCAGAAGAGTGTTAGTTCTGGCAAAGACCTTTCCATAGTTGCAAGAATTTCTAGTAAGGTAAGAATGAGTTTCTGAGGCAAGAATAAAATAATCTTTATATACATGAGGAAGGAGCCCTTGACTAGAAATATCGGTACATCAATACACCAATTTGAAAAGTCCGGATATGGTCAAGTAGTAGTACTCTGAGTTGATAAAGTAGCGGCCTACTATGAGATCCATAAGTATCACCAGCCACAATACGGATTACTCGTTTTTGTAAAGTAACCAATCTCTGTAATCAGGTGACAGAGGTTGAGGCCCAGACTAGAATGCAGTATGCTAGGTACGGATCTACTAGAGAATAATATAATTTCAACCGAATAGATGGAGGTAAAATATGAGCAGTGCAAACAATAATTCCAGTGTTTTTGGCAATTTTTGAAGCGATATTTTTTATATGATATTTCCAAGTCAGGTGCTGATCGACATATACTCCCAGGAATTTTGTGGACTCAGCAGGACTGAGGCAAATATCATTAACACTGAGCTTGGGTTGCTGTATAGGACAATTTTTCCTATGAGATTTAAATAGCACATAATTAGTTTTATCCAGGTTAAGTGAGAGTTTGTTAGCACATAACCAATCAGCAACTAAGGATGATTCAGCATTCACAATCTGAAATAACGAGTCAATGGAGCTATGAGAATAGAATACATTAGTGTCATCAGCAAATAGCATGAAGTACAAGTGTGATGAAACATTAGGTAAATCGTTTATATAGATAAGGAAAAATAGGGGACCCAAGTTGGATCCTTGAGGAACCCCAAATTTGATGGATCTAAGAGTAGAAAAGGAGCCATTATGATAAATACATTGCATTCGATCTTCTAAATAGCTCTTAAACCATTGCAGTTGAACACCACGAATGCCATATCTCGCTAATTTATGTATTAAGATGTTATGGTCAAACGTATCAAAAGTCTTAGCCAGGTCCAAAAAAATCTTAAAGAGAATTCATTACGCTTGATTGCAGTAGATATCCTATCCTGCATGCTTAACAGAGCCATGGATGGGGAATGGCCGGCTTGAAAGCCATGCTGAGATGGAAAAAAACATTATTTTTTTCGAAAAAAACCATACAAACGCTCATACATAATTTTCTCAAAAAATGTGGAAAAATAAGGGAGTACAGAGATAAGCCTGTAGTTAGAGAAGTTATCCCTTTCACCCTGTTTAAAAAATGGCACTATTTTTGCAATTTTCAATGCATGGAGAAAAGTACCACATGAAAATGAACTATTTATGACATCCGCAAGCGGCTGAGCCATGCTAGACAGATACCTACTAGCAACACAGGGGTCAATGTCGTCCAATCCTTTACTATGGGAAGGCAGCATAGTAAGACCTAAATTTATAATTTCTCCAGGAGTAGTTAAGCTAAGCCCAAGGGATTGCAACAAGGGATGATTCAGAAAGGCAGTGAAGGATATTTGAGATTTTCGAATTTTATCAGCAAGACATTTAGCAATATTTGCAAAGTAATCGTTAAATTTATTAGCCATGGTTTCCTGATCATCAGTTCCGATCCCATCAATCATCAATCTCTCAATGGTGGATCCCTGGGGTCCCATCTTCACTAGAGATTTTATTAAGTCTCCAAGGTTGCTTTAAGTTGTTAAATGTTTACAGAATTGAGCAGCATAATAATTGCGCTCTAAGTCTAATATTTTTATTAAAAAGAACAATAGTCATTATTATAAAAATATTTTGATTAGCATTATTATTGCACAACATTAAGTATCATGAATGGTATCAGAAAATCTCCCCAGGTTCTTTTTAATAAAAATATCGTTTAATATATTATGTCCACTCCGGCAACTTCCCACTGAAGTATTGTAATGTTTAGTATTATATTGTTTAGCATCATTGTGTTTAGTATTTTTATGTTTAGTAATGCATTGTTAAGCATTGTAATGTTTAGCATGTGTATTGTTAACTATTGCATTGTAAGTATGGTTGTGAGTCACTTAAATGGTTTTAATTAAACAGCACTTGCCTGGTTTTGTGGTGGCCTGAGGCGCGCGATGGGAACCTGTACGCTGTCTGAGTATCTCGGTGGCTGGAACTGTTCCGTCGTCGGAGGTTCCAAGGAGACGGTCGCTAGACTCGTCTGCTCGGAGAGACTCGAGACCGTTGCAGAGCCACACACACATCCATCACCAACGATCTGAAGAAAAGTAAATAAGTTCTGTTGCTACGACAGCATTTGCCTTCCAAAGGGATTAAGATGTGCACACACAATATGACTCAATACAAAACTAAACAATACAGGTGAGATTTGAATCATGCTCTGAAGATCTCAATGGATGCCGCAGAAGGCACCTCAGGCGGTAGGCTATTCCAGCAACGCGGGCCAACGACAGAGAAGGTGCGATCACCGAATTTGGTCTTGGGGACAAGAAGGTCTCCACGCGCAGCTCCACGCAGCTGGAGACCAGTTGAATACGACGACGTTAGTTGCCAGAAATCTGCAATGTATCCCGGCGCGACACCATGGAACGCTTTTATACAATAGTAAACAACACTAAACAATATAATATACAACTGCATTTGACATTGGCCTCCATCCAAAGGAATTCAGAATTGTTCACACTACCATATGACATAACATCGATAGCGTTGTGATAACTGTAAGAGAAGTTCCCCACACGGTAACTACCCAACCGAAACAGGTCCGAATCCATACATATATATATATATATATATTGTTAGATTCTCGCCGTGCGCATTCCATGGGTTTAAAGGAATCATGCTTGCAATTAGGCACTACCTGTGTTATAGTATCCTTGGAGGCTCGGATCTAACACTTATGCTGTTGTACCGTCTCCAACGGTCTGTCTCTGCCTGTATGTGAATGGGCCTTACTCTGTGAGAAGGAGTGTCGTGGTTGATATAAGCAACTACGTCGTAGGGATCGGGGAAGTATGCTTTGCTTTGCTCTTAGGTATAGGCTTATTGTTGATTGCCGGCTGTCTGAGACAAAGGTCTCGTACGTTTTTGAAGCAAGCATATCTTCCAGTGTAATTATTTAAGTTACTTACGACGACGTTTGAGGTTTTCTTCTGCTGCTAGGGAAGACTCTCGTTTGTGTCGTCTTCGTCGTCAGCTTCGCTACGTCTCATTGACGGGTAATGTATATTTAATTTATGAGCGAAGTTTCTTTGTCGATCAAGTATGAGAACATTATAGTTAATATAATTTTTGAAAACACAACGAGTCTTGCCTTTCTCATATCTTGATTCTGACAGGTGGGGGCTCGTCCGTTGCGTGTGGACGTTATTTTTTTTTGTTGAAATAACGACGTGAGAGTTCGTTGTAGTAGCGTGCGTGATTTTTGTCAGTAGCTACGTTCGACGTACGTCGACGTTGTGAATCAGTAGCGTCCTTTGGCATTTTTGTACACAAGGCGTGAATATATGCCGTGTGTGGAATTTCGTGTAGTGGTTTTGCGGGTGTACAACATACCGTGAGAAAATACGCAAATTGTTAGAGAGGGTGTGGTTTCGTAGTTTGGTGCGATATTTACTTGTCCGCGTTCTCAAATGGAGTCGCCTGAGGCGAAACATTCTTTGTCGGTCGACGATGTGTTCGATATGGCCGTCGAAGAATTGAGGAGTGAATTAGAGGATAGAGGCGTTGATATTAAAGGATTGGCTAAAGTGCAGTTGCAGAAGTTGTTGGTTAAGACTTTAGAACAGGACAAGAGTCCTAAAGAGGAATGGAAATTGAGAGCGAAGGCTTTGGAACTCAAGGCATCGAAAGAAGCGGAATTTCTTCAGAGGCAGCTCCAAAGAGAAGAAGTGGAGAGTGCTCGACAATTTGAGCTGGCTAAGTTACAGTTGCAGATGGAAGCGGCCAAAGAAGAAAAGAGGTTCGCGGCGGAATTGGAAGACAAGAAATTGCGCATGGCGTTGGAGGAGAGAAAGGAGCAATTGGCGAGAGAAGAGAGAGCTATGGAACAACGGAGTATGGACTTTTTGAGTTTTTGGTAGTTTTCTGATTTTGGATGGACTCTGAAATTTGATGGTTTGAAATTGGCCTGGTTATTGTTAGGTTTATTTGTTATGTGGCCATATGGTTTCGATGGATTGGTTTATACTTGGAATTTTTAGTTTACGAGAAATGACATATAGGATTTTTGGTGTTGAGAGGTGTTCTTTTGAAAAGTTGGATTTCATTTGGTGTATAGTTAAATGCTAATAAGGACTCTGCAAAATAATGAGTTGTTGTTAGAAAGAGTCGATTATTATAATCTTCGAAAATTTGCTGCATTAAGAGTTTGTGTCTATAGGATTGTATTGGAACAGGTAATTTTCGATATTGCATTTGGTGAATTGTGTAAAGTATAGACAGTTCTGAATTTTGATGCAAATGAGGTTTTTGCACGATTTGAATGTTAGTTTTGTTGTCTAATATAGTAGGCCTTTGGGACACTAATGTGAATTTGTGTGTGTGTTCAGTAGCGATTATCGAGTGAGCGATGTCGTGAATTTCTTAAGTCGAAGGACTACAGTAGCGATTAATCGGTTTTGTGCGAGTAAATACAGTAGCGGCCTTTATGAACATATAAATGGCTCGTGAATTGTTGATATTCCGTGGGTATGAAATTATAGTGGCTCATAGGAGAACGAGACCATGAATTTTTTGACAGAAGCGACCTTTTTGTCAGTTAGAACAATTGGTTCGTGAACCATTTCCTGTGTGGAATCATTCCTGTGCGGCATTTTTTCGTAGCGGCTCTTTTCAAAGAAGGGGCCGTGAATTTGTGACAGTAACTGGGTTGTAAGTTGTTCGACGCGCGTGAATTTTGTGGTGTAGTTGACAGTTGCGGCGTTTTTCAGAGAAGTGACCGTGAACTTTTGGACATGATTTTGAGTTGTGAGTAGTGTGTGTGTGTGTAGTACGGTGGGTGTGTGTTTTTCATGGAAAGTTCGAGTAAGTTGTTTGGTCATTGTTCATTGGATCAGGTTTGTGATTCTTTAATGGGGAGCTTGCTGTCAAATGCATTCATGTCTCACCCGTCATGTACTGAAGTATTGTGATTCTTTATGAGGGAGCGTGTTGTATTTTGAGATTGAAATCTCGTATGTCCACAGGGGACTCATGTTCTGAGGAACTTTATTTAAATAGGCAGACTCGACTCGACCCGTCACCCCAAAGTCCATTGTACATGGCTGAGGAATTTATTTGCAATTGTCGCCATGGATTCGCTGCGGATAAGGCTTTTCTCGATTTGAAGTCAAGATTGATTTCTAGGCCTATTCTAAGACCACCTGATTATAGCAAACCTTTTGTGCTTGCGGTTGATGCTTCTCAGTCGTGTGTGGGAGCTTGTTTGTTTCAGGTGGTGGACGAGCTGGAACATCCGATTTGTTATCTTAGTCGGAAACTCAAGCCGCACGAGCTGCACTACGCCACGGTGGAAAAGGAAGCGCTGGCGCTCGTCACGGCTGTGAAGGCTTGCAGTGTCTATTTCGGGTCAGCCCCGGTGACTGTCTATACGGATCATAGTCCGTTAACTTTCCTGAACGCCATGCGTAACTCGAATCAAAAGCTCCTGCGTTGGAGCTTATTCCTTCAAGGTTTTTGTCTCGACGTCCGACATCGGCCTGGCAAGTTGAATATTTTGCCGGACTTTCTGAGCAGACCTTCTGATGTCCCTGAACATTAGCGCGGTGAACTTTCGCCATGGTGTGTAGAACGTTGTAGCGAATGTTGTCGATGTCGTGGCTTGTGGAAATAATTAGTGCACATAGAATTTGGAACGGTTTTTAGTGCATACATGTGTTGTACATTTTCTGTCCCAGTTGTGTACAGTTGTGCATTAGTTTTTTTGTAGGTATCGAAAACTTCATACGTTTCCGTTTTTTCGGGACGGGGGGTTTGTTAGATTCTCGCCGTGCGCATTCCATGGGTTTAAAGGAATCATGCTTGCAATTAGGCACTACCTGTGTTATAGTATCCTTGGAGGCTCGGATCTAACACTTATGCTGTTGTACCGTCTCCAACGGTCTGTCTCTGCCTGTATGTGAATGGGCCTTACTCTGTGAGAAGGAGTGTCGTGGTTGATATAAGCAACTACGTCGTAGGGATCGGGGAAGTATGCTTTGCTTTGCTCTTAGGTATAGGCTTATTGTTGATTGCCGGCTGTCTGAGACAAAGGTCTCGTACGTTTTTGAAGCAAGCATATCTTCCAGTGTAATTATTTAAGTTACTTACGACGACGTTTGAGGTTTTCTTCTGCTGCTAGGGAAGACTCTCGTTTGTGTCGTCTTCGTCGTCAGCTTCGCTACGTCTCGTTGACGGGTAATGTATATTTAATTTATGAGCGAAGTTTCTTTGTCGATCAAGTATGAGAACATTATAGTTAATATAATTTTTGAAAACACAACGAGTCTTGCCTTTCTCATATCTTGATTCTGACAATATATATAATAATTGGATATGAATATCCAATTAATCGTGTTATGGGCCAACCTGAACATTGCAGCCGGGTCGAATCATTTCTGTGAAACCTCCGACAGCAGCGAGCGTAGCGTTGATGAGTTTAGCTGAGTACATGAGTTGCTCTTTGTTAAACTGAGCAGAGGTTATGTCGTCAAGGGAACCGAGAAGGTCCGGAAGAGAATCCAACGTTCTTGAGATGACCTTAACAATTGAATACAAAAAAAGACAACGATCAATCTATCTTACTCTCTCTTTTGTTCTGTCTGCCTCACCATGTTCTCAGTCACTCTCTGAGTCTCCAGTGAGTGAGGCTTACTCATTGTCCCACTTGCATGTACAACTCCTAAACAATATCGTGCCTTCAGGGCGGTTGGCCCCTCGCTCTGGAACACACTCGTTGGTGTTGCGCATGTTCTCAGGGTCCTCTCTGACTCTATTTATACTCGCCTTAAAGCTGTTATTTTTAGCCGTGCTGGGTTTGGGAACGCTACTGAGTAGTAACCTTGACGAGGCACCATTTAAATATTAATAATGACTGCATGAATGAATATCATCTCTGTCTCTGTCTCTCTTTCTCTCTCTGTCTCTCTCTCTCTCTCTGTATCTCTATCCCTCCCTCTGCATCACTCACCCATTCCTTCCCTCACCCATAATATATAATATATATATCTCCACAAATCTCTCTCCATAACTTTTTATCTCTGTAAGCTGATATGGTTCCATTCAAAGAGCACCAATCTCTCTCTCTCTCTCTCTCTCTCTCTCTCTCTGTGTCTCTCTGTCTCTGTCTCTCTGTCTCTGTCTATCTCTATACTCTAAGAGCAGAAGCCATAAACCACTCCACATACAAATTCTACAGATCATACATTCGCTCTCCCTCCCTCGCTTTGGCCAGATACCTTGTCCATAGCAATCCTCCAAGTGTCGGCTGCCTGTGTCTCTGCCGCCATGAGCAGACTGTGGAGGAGGGCGATCACTTCAGCAGCCATACTGTTAGCCACGTGGCTGCTTATGAATGGTCGCACGGCGTCTGTTCTATAATTAGAAGCAAAAATCCAGCTATAAATAGAAGCCAAATATAAAAAAATGAAACTGAACTCCTTGACAATAGACCAATATGCCCATAAACACCTGATGTGGGTTCTCTAAGGGCTTCACATGGAAGAACAAGGGTCCTGTGGTGTGGACCAACATGGGCATCATGGACCTCAACCGGAAACATGATCATCAAATAATAATACAAATCTCAATTTGGGGGTAGGGACTCCCTAGGGAGTGGCATAGAGTAATGGATAAGAGACACTGGGGAACAGAGCAAAAGGAACTGAATTCGATTCCCATATGATCCCCGTAAGGTTGACTAGTCCTTCTTTCGCTAGGTGGTGGCATTGTTTAAATTAGATGCATAATGTGATAGGCGCCTTGCATGGCAACCAACAGTTAACTTTGACTCCTGTAATAACTTGTCATCATCTGTTCATACAATATATGCAATCATATACTCATCTGCCATTTTGAAACTAATAGAAAACCTTTTATCAGATGAGACAATTCAAAAGTCATTGGAACAAAGAGACACGAAGTCGCACCATTTCCTCAACCGAACACACAAAAACATCATAATATATGGTAAGGTAATTCCTTATTACAAGAGCCCTGTCCTCCAGAGACATAACATAAACTCAACAACAACAACCAATGAAATAGACTGGATGATCATCATCCTCACTTGGCGAGATCGACGTTCTTCTCTCGGCAGACAACCTCGCTGGCCGTCTTCTTCTTGTCAGACAACGAACTGCTGTCGGCAACGGGGGCGTTGTCTGTCGGGGGACCAGTGCTGACAACGAGGCCCATCTGGGCCCACTTGGTTGCCTTGCGGATGCTCGCCGATGTGTCCTCCGTTGTTGCTTCAGCCTTACCCGTCTAACAACGCCAACGACAACAGATAGGTAAGTGAGCAACTGTGGGTTGAGGAGTTGCTCCTCAAAAGGACCTACACAATGAACGCTACCAAATGAGAGGAGGAGCATCAAATCTGCATCACAAGGCGAGTGCTCAACTAATCGGTTGTCATATCTCACAAAAAGCACCTAAGAAAGTATCCAAAAAGTACTTAGAAGATATGAAGCTACTTAGAAGTTACTTAGATGCCACTTAGAAGTACCTAAAAAGTACTTTAGAAATCTAGAAGGTACTTAGAAGTACAAAGAAGGTAAGAGGGTACGTAGAAGGTACTAAAAAGGTAATATACTAAGTGCCTTAACACATATTATATACACACTTACACTGAGGGTGTATTTGTGATATATGTCTAATTAATAAAATAACTTTGATTAGATTGAGCAAGATCTGGGCCAGAGTAGATTTGAGTCGATCCGTTTGAAATACCTTTGTCATTTCGCGATCCATTCTGACGACTTTTTCCATGTTCGATCCACCGGGTAACCGTAGCAACTGCGTGTCCACGCTGACATACAGCCAAGAAATCACAAAAGTTCGTCAAAATAGGACGCGACTTTGTGTGAAGGGCATATAACAACAATGTCAAGTAAGAAGCAACATCTTAAACAGTCATTGTTCAATAATTACTCTTTATATGAATTTAAATTAATATCCTATCTTTAGATTTATATAGTGCCTCTCACAGAATAATAATTCGAAGGCGCTTTCGGCATGGAAACCCGTTAAAACAGCTCAGTATATAGCCCTTAGTGATCGTAAGGATCGTGAGAGTATCCTAAACTAGTATACTAAACTAGAATTCTGAACTAGTACATAAACTAGTATCTGATGGATACTATAAAATGTACACTTTATTGATATATGCAT
The DNA here is from genome assembly GCA_959347315.1 of Bimastos eiseni. NCBI lineage: Eukaryota > Metazoa > Annelida > Clitellata > Crassiclitellata > Lumbricidae > Bimastos > Bimastos eiseni. Next base: position 723,596 of record OY365816.1, read on the forward strand.
TGGGTTCTCTCTCTGGAAATTCTTCCAACTTATCTGATGATGATGATGATAATAATATTAATAATAACATTAATAACAGTAATAATAATAATAATAATAATAATAATAATAATAATAATAATGAAATAGTTTTTTGAATCCCGATGGATAAAATATAATAATAATATCAGCAGTAGCAATAATAATAATAACACACAAAATATTCTGAGCTGGAGAAGGAATATACTTTTCTTCCAATCGCAATAGAAACCTTCGATCCCCTCAATAGTGAGGGCCTCGCCTTTTTGTCTGAGACTGGACGCCGACTTTCGACAACTACCGGGTACACCAGAGAGACAAACTTCCTTTTCCAGAACTTGTCGGCATTGATCCAACGTTTCAATGTGGTGGCTTTTCAGGGCACTATGTCAAGATTACAATCCACTGACAAGCGGCGACCCAGATGGCCTGATGACAGATCGGTTGGCAATGCCAATGATGAATAATATCATATGTGACATAATAATAATGATAATAATAATAATAATAATACCAAAAATAATAGCAGAACAATACAATAACAATAGTAATAATAATCATCAATTTATCAATTGGGTTACAACCACAAGTCCTTAGGGTGGGGTGGGGTGGGGTGGGGTAGGGAGAGTGGGGGAGGGAGGTATGGGTAGGAAGAGTGGGGGGAGGGTATGGGCAGGGAGAGTGGGGTTGTGGGGTTTGGGGAGTCTTTTCGTCTGACCTGATGAGAGGTTGGATGACTTCATGTGATGACTGTTCGTCTCTCTTGTGAATAAAGACAGACAATCGTCCGTCCTGTACGTCTGGATCCTGCAGCGGTTGCTTAGCGCCGGACGATCGTGATCCAACGCTACGGTCCATCGACTCTCGGTGACTGGAGATTGTCGTCTGACTACCTGATCAGCACACCTCACTTCATCATCATCATCATCATCTGCCTCTTCATCTTCATCATCGTCAACGTCATGTTCATCTTCATCACCACCCACTTTCAATTCCACTTCCAAATTGTAGTCCTCCTTTCTTCTCTTTAAAGCCCTTTACAACTACTCTGCCTTTATATATATTATGACAATCATTTCATTCTGAGTCTCTTCCTACTTCCCTCCCTCCTACTCATTATCTTCTTCTTCCTATTCTTCCTCCACCTTCTCCTCCTCCCACTCTTCTTCGTTCTCCTCCTCCTTCTCTTATTCCTCTCTTCGTCCTCTTTCTGTCTCATCATTAGTTTTAAAGTCAGCAATGAATGAACAGGAAGAGATGAAGTAAGTTCCTTTTCACCTCTCATTAACTCATCTCTTCCCTCATATCCCATAAACCAATAACACCAATAATTAATCAACTTCCATCATTTCGCCTGTAACTAATGCCCAAGGCTTCTTCCTACGGCATTCCAAAATCAATTGACAATCAAGACAACATCCACTTAACCAGTCCATGAGGCAGAGAGAGAAAAAGACAAGCAATATGATACCTGTGCCGATCACTTCTCCCGAATCTCTCTTACATTGGCGCTATATAAATCTCCAGTTACCATCATCGTTACCATTACCAACCGGGAACGAGGAAGTCGCCGAGCTTTGCGAGCAGAAGCGAGACTATTCGGACGGACTTGTTGACGTCGTGACTCGTCTGAGGGAGGTCCTGACCCCAAGCGGGGAGTTCCACCTTCTCACACTCCTCAACACTCATCAGGGGAAGGGACACACGACACAACTGGAGAATGATCAGCACCAGCTTTGGAGATGGCCTTTGAAACGGAAAGAAAGATGGATTCGTCAATAATAATTATTTTATTTTATTTCAAACTAACAGAGCAGAGGATGATTACAATTACAGTATGAACGAATGATGACGAATTATTACAGGCGTAGAATTTAATCGTCTGCAGCCATGCAAGACGCCCATTATGCTCTACATCTCATTTTAACAAATGCCACCAGCTAGCGAAAGAAGGACTAGTCAACCTTATATCCCTTGGATATGGGTCTCATACTCAGTTCCTCAGCACTCACTACAGTGTGTTCTCCAATTACTATATGGCATTAAATCATAATTAGTTTCGTTTAGTTTCAAACTGACAGACGGCAGTTAGATTTGCAAGAACAGTATGAACGAATGGTGAAAAGCTGTTACATGAGTCGAATTTAACTAATCGGGGTGGGTGTGTACACTGTGTAGGGTAATGGATGACACGCTGGGGGTCCAGATATCTCGAGAAATATCCACTCTCATGACCGTCTCAACTCGATAGCAAAATACTCACCATCATCTTTAGTATCACCAGCTAAAAAACTCTGCCCACCATGGCAATAACACCACCACCATCACTAAAATCGAACTTTTTGTGCAATGTCGAGAATTAATTTTATAATTTGCAGTGAACTGTCATGTAAAGCACCCTAGAAGTAACTCACTACCTACAGCGCTATATAAATGGTCGTAATTACAATTGTAAACAATTACAATTACAACTACAACCACAAGCAACCAACACCAATAGGTTATTATCACCACCACCTCTATGAACAGTGCTACCATCGTCATCATAACTATCATCATTATTGTTGTCAATCTTTGTTCTTCACCATTTCCTCTTGTTATCACCATCTCATAGTTTCCTTGTCTCTGTCCCTATGTCTGCCAACTTTCCAATTAACCATTTGCAGTATATTGTTATACAATATGTTCGAATTTGACTCTGGATAAAACCAAGATTTGACCTTTGATCCAAGAGCAACGACAGAAGCTTTGAGACACACGCCGGTTGGCTGAGGATCGCCTGACCCATCTTGCTTCTACAAAAATACAAACAACAATCAAATACTCAAAGACAAACTGGAAACCTCAACAAAAATCATCAATCTATTATTCTCAGACGCTGTCATTTTTCACATAGCTCTCTTAGGGTTGCTATTTCCATGCTCTGAATTTATATGATATTCTTCTAAAGGTTTTGGCTAAAGTCTATTTTTATTCTAACTGTGTATTCTCCAGGGTCTCATGGATTGCATCAAGTTCTGTCTACAGGAGAATTATGTGGCTTCTACAACAGGAGAATTATGTGGCTTCCAAAGGAGAATTATGTGGCTTCCACAGGAGAATTATGTGGCTTTCTCTTTCTCTGGTCTTGTTCAGCTTCTGTGCCTCCCCTCTCTCTCTGGCAACCAGGTCCAGATCTTCTCTCTGACATGTTGAGGTGCTCTTGAAAACGCTGGAGCCATGCGCCTGTTTTCAGATCAGCGCTTCAGAAATTGAGACTTTATGTAAACAATTAATATCATTTCAAAAGTTTCTCACTTAGATTTGAATAGACTACAAAAGATCATCACTTCATAAAAAACTGCTTTAAAAGAAAGATACTGATATTAGAATAGTGGGAAAGCTAGAACAGTTGCAGGAACAGATGAGACCTTGAGAGGTTATTGAGCAGACTGAGTACTTCTTGCAATGCCTCGTTGCTCGCTGCCTCGTTGCCTCTGCCATCGGTTGCATGAGCCAAGTGGTTCGATAGCAACGTCAACACCTGTCTTGCAAGACCAGAATGCTCAAACTCATCGAGCAATGTTCCTACATCCATCAATCAATCACTCGATCAATCAATATGTTTATTTGGTAATCCAAACTAATAATAATAACATCAATTGCAAAGGATAAAAACAAATTATGCAGGAGACCCAATTAGGGACGGGAGGTCTCGCGGGTTAGGTCTATAGCTTGCAATTCCGGAATTTCCGAATTCTGATCTTTTATACATACCGAAATTCCGGTATTTTTCAAACACGAAATCCGGAATTTCGGAAGTGAAATTATGGGTTTGAATAGCAGTTATTATAATTATTATTACCATAATTCATGAAATACAAGATGCAGAACTTTATTTTATTTACATAATTATTTTATATAATTATATGAACATGATATAGTAGGCCCAATATTTCACACGAGGTGTGACTTTGAATATTATTGCACTATTTCATTTCTTAACTGTGCACAATAAGACTTTCATATTTTTATGTATTTCTACCGTTTTTCCTTGAACACTGGATAAAGCCCTCAAAATGACTACAAAGTTTGCGGAGAGTTTAACTCTCTACAAAGATAAAACAGAAAGGCTAATGATGATTGAGGAGTCTGTTGGCATTAATTTTTGATTGAACATTTATAGCCTGTAGGCCTATAGACTGTGTTGAAGCTGAACGGGCGTTTTCTGCTGCCGTCGTTATCTGCTCCAGGTTGCGAACCCGTCTCGGTGATGAAACCTTGGACTCATTGTGCTTCCAGCGTTCATATTTTCAGAAGCATGCATGATGCATTATGGATTCATTAATACTGTGGAATATGTAGGCTATATCTCTCTTCTTTCTTCTTTGTAACTCTTTATCTATTTCTTTGTCATCTTTGACCATTGTCACCGAATATTAACTTTGTGATACCTTCGACGCTACTTCCATGTGTATAATCTGGTATTATATCAGCTAAGGAGACATAGGTCTACAATTAGCATTTGAATTTGTTGGGAATTTGTTCGAAATTGACAGCAATGTGTCAGCCAATACATTCACAATGAGAATTCCGGAATTTTATGGAAAAAATTCATAAATTCCGGAAAAATTATCATGATCCGGAATTGCAATCTCTAGTTAGAAAAAAAGATTAGTGAGAGCAATGATCTTCCCTACAGTACTATATGGCTGTGAGACATGGACAATGACAAAGAACATGGAGAAGGAGATCAACGCATCGTAATGTGGAAATGGAGGAAGATGCAGAGAATATCATGGACGAAGAAGAAGACAAACGAAGAGGTGCGCAGGAAAATTGGAGTTGAGAATGATGAGATGTTACAATAAACAGCATTGAGAAGGAAGCTGGGGTTTTTCAGACATGTTCTGCGATCAGATGGAATGGAAAAGGAAATGATGCTGGCATGTGAAGGAGGAAGGAAGAAAAGAGGGCGCCCAAGAAAAAAATGGATGAATGTGATACATGGAAAAACTGAAATGAGCCTGAAGGAATTAAGGGATGCAACTTTGGAAAGACTAAGAAATGACAGCACAAGGTGACAAGGTGAGTTAGGGCCACCTATTAATATCAGTAACATCAACAAGTATAGGCCAACAGAAAACATTAACGGATAGTTAATCATACAACACTGACTGAGAGTAATAGAATTAGTAATGAAATTTAGGGTAATGTACTAGACGGCAGACGACTGGCTGAACGCTCGCTTTGTAATGTTTTAGCCTCCATTGCTGATGCAATAACTGAGTTGGGAGGAAGATGAGGAGGAGGAGGAGATGTGGAGAAGGAAGAAGGAGATATATGAAGAGGAGTAGAGAGGAAGGAAAAGGAGTACTAGAAGGAGAAAGCAATAGAAGAGAGAGATAGAGAGAAAGATCCAAACCAACCATCATCATTCTCCCACATGACACATCTGTTGGATAGGACCTGGAAGCCAGCCCAGGCCATCGCAGACACCTTCTGATGAATCGACTGAACGTCCGATCCATTCGCTTCAGATCCACTGCGCGAGTTCGTCAGACTGCACAACCGATCGAGCAGATGAACGAGACCGGATCGTACAAGACAACGTTCCTCAGCCCTAGACAATCAAATGCAACCAAAAGCAACCAAGTGCAACCAAATGCAATCAAATGCAACCAAATGCAACCAACAGCTCAGTCAACTTAATTGAATACGAATGCAATATGCTCTTAATAGCTTCTTATTTCCAACCGTTGTAATATTGTCATTTGTAATTACATTTGATATTGCAAAAGTCAACAACTGTCATTTGATTTGCTCTTGACCTCTGCACTTTGACCTGTGTACATACATGACTGATGATAATAATAAAATTAATTTATATTTAATTTCGAATTGTATGATCACAAACACAGTATGAGCGAATGCTGACAAGTAGAAGTATGTATGTATGTAGGAGTCGAATTTAACTGTCGACAGTCATTACGCTATACATCTCATTTTAACAAATGCAGACGCCTAGCGAAAGAATGACTAGTCAACCATATACGGGGGATATGGGAATTCCACTTGGTCCCTCAGTTCTGCACCCAAGTGGGTTATCCAATACTCTATGGCTTTCTACAACTGATTATAATAGCCCCAGAAACACAGACTCCAGATGTAGTGTAAGTTAGTGTTGGGGAGAACGTGGGTGGGGGATTAGGGGGTGAGGGTGGGTAGCTTACCTGGTGTAGGGTATGATGCAAAGGAGACCGATGCTGTTGCAGCAGGCGATGGGGAACTCTGCTGCCAACTGGACGACAGAGAGCATCGTCTCTGCAAACGCCTCTCTCACCTGATTCACCATCCCACCACACTGCAACTCATCCACCCTAAACATACACCAACAACAACAACAACACATATGTCATACACCTACAACACACCACTGGCCCAGGCTGTTATATGACAGGCGCTATATAAATCAAATGGAACAGTACGTTAAGCAAACATGTCAAGAAGCAATGGTAACAAGTGCCGACTGTGTAAATGCATTTCACATTAACATTGATGTAGTCCACATGTAGCAAACAAGAGACAGACAGACGATTAGAATCAAACAAATTCACATAAAGATCCTGCCGCTCATAAGCAAAGCGTATAACTCAATAATCCTTATCTCTCGTCCTCAGCCCACCTTGGTCCGTGCTGTAGGACGGTTGTGACGGCCGCCACGAGATGTGTGGCTCCCCCGACCTGGTTGGCAGCCGTCAGAAGCTCCTTCATGTAGACCAGCGCCCGAGTCCGGGTCAGACCACGCTTCCATCGCAAGTGGGCCACAGACAGAAAACTCCGACACGACACCTGACACATGCAATGACATCAGAATTTCATATCACATTGTACTGTACTTCCAGATTTATATTGCGCCTCTCACAGACTAACTATTCAGAGGCGCTCTATGCTCTGGTCTATTGACATCTCTGATAAGATCCATAGTATAACATTGTTGTAATCATCATCATTATAATTGCTACCTTCACCATTGTTGCCATCATTCATTCATTAAAAAAAATTTATATAGCGCCCTTCAAGGTTACTACTCAGGAGCACTTCCGACCAAAATCCGGCCGAAAAACATGGTCTTAAAGGCCATCATATGCTCTATGCACTGCTGCCCGTCTTGTTGGCCGCATTCCTAGGTTTGGGCGAGTTTCTGAGTACATGCGGGATGTACTCCACCGGCTTCCTTACCACAGCATATTGTTCATCGGGTTTCTGTTCTGGTATGGCGCTGTATTGAGGGTTTAGTCCCACCATATTTGCGGGAGCTCTGCCGGAGCAGCACGTTCAATGCCGCTGCTCTCTCCGCTCAGCTGGACAAGCTGAACTTATTGTACCCTGTTCCCGGACTGCTATGAGGCAGTGCTGCGCCTTCTCAGTGGTTGGTCCTGTGACATGGAATGGGCTCCCTACCATCCTTCGACAAATACCTATTTATCAGTCTGCCTTGTTTCTCACTACTCCTAGGACTGTTCTGTTCGGCCGGGGTTGAGCTGGGAGCGCTTCTGAGTAGGCAAACTTGAAGGAGTGCTATATAAAATTACTGTAATAAAAATAATAATAATAGTAATAATATTATTATTATTATAATAAGGATATCACGGTCTCTCATGTGGCCTGGGCCTGGGACGCTGGCCCAGACACGCGGCCCTGAATGACCTTATTTGTAGAAGTTTAATCCGTGCAGGGATCCCCACTGTCAAAGAGCCGGTGGGCTTGACCCGATCTGATGGTAAAAGACCAGACTCATATACCATGGTGGGCGGGGCTGTGTTTGATATGGGACGCGACAGTCTCAGATACAATGGCAATGTCGTATCTGCCAGAAACATCACAAGGAGCGGGCGCTGCGGCCGAGAGGGCGGCGAACCTCAAAACTCAGAAATACGCCGAGCTAGCCTCCACGTACGTCTTCACACCGGTGGCATTCGAAACCTTTGGTCCCATCAATTCCAAAGGCCAAAGCTTCCTTTTAGAACTGGGACACAGACTGAGCGCCGTCACTGGGGAGCAGAGGGAGACGATTTTTCTCTACCAGCGCATCTCGATGATTATTCAACACTACAACACAGTTGCTTTCAAGGAAACTTTCGCTGCTCAGGAGTCCAACGAGCAGGGCTACTCCGGACGACATCATCATTAATTAACATTGAAGATAATAATAATAATAATCATAATAAAAATAATAATAATAACAATAACAATAATAATAATAATAATGTCAAGATTACAATCCACTGACAAGCGGCGACCAAGATGGCCTGATGACAGATCCGTTGGCAATGCCAATGATGAATAATGCTATATGTGACATAATAATAATAATAATAATAATAATAATACTAACTTATATCGTTCACGGCCTATCAACAACCTGTCAACTTCTCATGCCTTAATCCAGCGTTTCCCAAACTGTGTTCCACGCAACCGTGAGGTGAAGTCAGGAGTTCCACGGAAAACTTTCAGTGTGAACAATAAGCTTAAAACAATTTTAAAATAAATTATACAAATTTTTCATAGGAGACTTTTGCTTAACATCTGTGTATAACTTTATATAAAAGTGATTTCATGTCAGATTTGTGTTATTACTCTAATCTTGGCCTAAACCGATAAATTTCTCTAAGTGTTTGTACATACAACAGAATATGTTTAGTTTTGGGTGGGGGTTCCACTAAAAACCTTTGAGATGAAAAGGGTTCCACAGCCAAAAAGAATTGAGAAATGCTGCCTTAATCAATCTCCCAACTGGACACAGAGTTCGATGAAATGAAGCCAAAAAAGCCGCCACAGTTAACAAAATGCAAGAAATGGACTCTGACCGCTTTCTCTGGGTTGCTTCCAATGAACGAGAAGAGTTGATCGATGAGTAGAACGTGACTCGGTTTCTCTCGCTCGTCCTCTTCGCTCAGACTCTGATGCATGAGAATACTTGACTTCTTCAACGAATGTCTCGGTCTAAACACCAACAACAGGCCAACCATTGATTCAATGCTACCAATTCCAAAGCCAGGATCTTTTATTAGCAGAGAATAGTTTAGTCATTCAAGATCACTCAGTTATATCTATGCAGAGATAATCGTATATGCTTTGCATTTCTTTCAATTTCAATTGAATTTAAACCATTGCAGGCAATGGTAAGAGAATCAATTGGACCCTTGCATCGTAACTCACTATTCCCTTGTCATGATGCAGTGAAGTTAACAAATGACCATTCTATTCAATCCTAGTTATTCTACACTGTATCCACCCTTCCCTCCTCCATCTCCATACTTCCCCCTCTCCATCCTTATCTTTGACCTGCCTCCCTCTCCAACCCGTCTTCCATCGACCTGTCTTAAACTACACCCTTCCTTTTATCCATCAATCCATCCATCTTCTATCCATCAATCCATCCCAATTCTCTATCCATTAACCCATTCATCCTCTATCCATCAATCCATCCCAATCCTCTATCCATAGATCCATCCATCCTCTATCCATCAATCCATCCTCATCCTCTATCCATCAATCCATCCCAATCCTCTATCCATCGATACCTCCATCCTCTATCCATCAATCCATCCCAATCCTCTATCCATCAATCCATCCCCATCCTCTATCCATCAACCCATCCCCATCCTCTATCCATCAATCCATCCATCCTCTATCCATCAACCCATCCCCATCCTCTATCCATCAATCCATCCATCCTCTATCTATCAACCCATCCCTCCAAACCATCCTATCCTCTCTCCCCCTCCAAACTGACTTCCCTACCTCCCTCCCTCCTTCCTTCTATCCTTCCTCCATCATTCTATCTGTCAACAATGCACTGGGTCAGGAACATTCTACCATAAACGAAATGGATGACTCCAACCTTTTGGAGGTGAAGATGTCGATGATGGAATCATCCGCCCACATCATCTCTACTGCTCCCGGACAGGAGCGCTGGTGCTGGATGCCACACTTCAGAACATCCGTATCAGAACGCACCATCACGTTTGGCACTACAGGCAACACAAAATGAACAGTTGTCTTCAGAGATGGACAACAGATGATTGTCTACAGATAACGGTTGTCTTCAGACAGAGATGGATGATAGGTGACGACTATGGTGCGGCACGATGGCCGATTGAGCGGTCGGCTCGTAACGATCAGTGTGCGCTGAGTGAGTGGGTTCGACCTTCGTCCGAGGAGTCACTGAGTGTGGACCTTGAGCAAGTCTTTCGAGCACAATTGCTCTGCAGTACAACTGCAGTTGCACCATCGAGACATGTGCACGCTTCTGAGCAGATTGTAAGAAGGGCGATATCAAATTTCAGTTGTTTTGAATTGCATTGTACAGACAACGGTTGTATTCAGAGATGAACAACAGACAATTGTAACTGTTGTCTTCAGAGACAAGCAATGCATACAACACAAACAACAGCAATCACATATTCAACTCAGAAAAGCAAAAGCAGACTGACCAACGCGAGGTGCATCTGCGATGGAGGACGTGCTGCGAGTGATTCCGGTAGGTGCCTCTGGTAAGATGGTCACCTGCAGCAGCAACTCCAGTCTTTCCATTATTCCGCTCACCATTGTCTTCGTCCTTGGCAGTCTCTTGACGCCACCGACGCTCTCTCCCGACATCTTCTCCAGATCGCTCGACATTCTGTCACTGTCAACAAGAAATGCATCGATAGTTTATTCCCTTCGTCCGCTCGTGAGCATCGATCAATGGCACTGAGCAAATGTGAGCGAAGATGTCTTGCTCAAGGTCCTCATAAAGCAACCCTCTCAGGAGGGTCATCAACTCAAACCCTAGAGGACCCTGCAAGTCCTCTAACCAATCTGCTACTGTGTACCCTACGGATGACCCAAAACTCGGCTCGCATATTCAATTTGGCCGAGTATTGTAGTACTCAGCCCTACTCGTACTTGGACAAACAATGAGTCCGAGTATGAACAAAAGTCAGCTTGTGAAACTAAAATGACAATCACACACACAATGAGCGACGACCTAATTCACAAAACACAAATACTGCTATTATTAGTACTGACTAAACTAAGGCAAAAAATTCATAAAAATTGTCCATACTGCCAAATTAAAACTCAAAAGAATGAAATTTAATTAAATATTTGGATAGAGACTCAGACTCGGTACTACTCACTCGTAATTTATTTATCTATTTACTACCAAAATTTGATACCGCCCTTTTTCAACAATTTTTGCTCAGAAGTGCACACACACACGCCTCGACGGCGCAATTGCAGTTGTGATGCAGAGCAATGGTGAGCGAAGGACTTGATCAAGGTCCCTACACAGTGACTCTCCGGACGAGGGTCGAACCCGCTCGCTCAGCGCACACTGAACGCTATGGGCTGACCGCTCTAACCGATTGGCCACCATGCCATGACAGTTTATTCCCTTTGTCCGTTTGTAATACTTGGTACTCAGCAGGAAATCGACACTTGGGTCATCCCTAGTATACCCCCACCCCTGTCTGTTCAAAGAAATGTTCCCTGGAACAGCAAACTCAAATGCCAGAACTCGAAACAGAAAATAATCAAGACAAAACGACAACCCTGATAGTATGAGAAGTTGTCATTGCAACATGACTGAGAAAAGCACTCACCACAGGTCAGAGACAACATCTTCAAGATTCGACGGATCAAAGGCGACGTCTTTGAGAAAGCAGAGAACGGCCAATTCCTTCATCTTGTTCTAAAAATCAATTAACACCAATTTCCATTATCAATTCTATGCATCAATGAAAGACCCGCCATCTAACAACAAAATACCAAACGAGGGTTCAAAGGCAAACCGACACAGTTACTGTGTAGGGACCTTGAGGAGAAAGTCCATCACTCACAATTGCTCAATGCCAACGATGGTCATATGTTGACCTCTGAACCATGCAAGGAGGGCCATCCATCAAGGGCTAGTGTCATTGAGGCCCATGTGGTTTTATAAGTTTTATAAAGCAGGTAGGTGTAATATGAAGTTGCTAGAAAGGTGTAAATACCTCGACCAAATGATAGTCGACGAAAAAGATCTGATTCAACTGAATGAGATCTTGCTTCAGATCATCCAACTCACTGTTCCACTTCTGTTCCATCTCAGCAATCGACTGTAACACACACACACACAACACTCATTTACAAGTTACACATTTATAACACTTACAAGTTTTTTAACTACTATATTTACAAGTTACTCATTTACAACAATTACAAGCTACTCATTTATAACACTTACAAGTTACATTGAGAGACCACCTTAACCCTCTCCTCGCTTCAAACAATTACAGAAATGTCGCTCTAATCGAACGTTATCTTGGACAATGGACATCATGATAAAATGTACTATAGAAGTCCTATGATTAGATTAGATGTAGAAACTAAACGATTAGTAATAGAAGTCGTTAGGAAAGATAAGATTAGCTACAGAAGTCATAAGATTAGATTACTGTAAATTAGCTGTAGAAATGAAAAGATTAGATAACCTAAGATAGAAGAGATAAGAAAGAATAAGCAATATACACCGTGTCTGGAAACAAATGAGCCCCTACAAAAAAAAAGTAGTAAATAATCGTCAATTTTTTAAATTCCAAAACCGTTTTAATCCTGATATATTTCTCCACAAATTTGTAATTTATGAATGTTCTGGTTGAAAAAAGTACGCCATAGTGACATCTCTAACTAACTAAGTCAATGCCTTGGAGGAATTTCATCAGCTGGTCATTGATGCTTCTATTGGCCAACGACAGACGCGTCCTAAAGTATGTATCAAGGCTAAAGGTGGACACTTTGAACACACCTTGTAGTCTAATGTTGTTCAAATACAAGAATAAAGCTTAACTAAATTTATGATGGTTTATTGATGACATCTAAAAATTCTGTTGCTGAATTTTTACTTCATACTTGAGTTTTGATTCAAATGACATCATTATGACGTCACCAATGGATGATGGGAACCATCATCTTTTATGTAGTATTAGATAGATATATATCTCCTTCAGGCCTGAATTGATCCTCACAATAGATGGGTATACCTCATGGATCCTTCTTCTCCACTTTACTCTGTCACAAGTGTCTTCATTTTTCAATTTTAGAGTCTTCAGATCCTTCTGTATCATATCTTCCCATTGGAATTTTTTAAATCGACAAATATTTACTATTTATTATCATATTCGCCCCCCATCAATGTGGAGCGGTGGCGTAGTGGGATGGTCGCTGCCTTAGTGGGATGGTCGCTGCCTTAGTGGGATGGTCGCTGCCTTAGTGGGATGGTCGCTGCCTTAGTGGGATGGTCGCTGCCTTAGTGGGATGGTCGCTGCCTTAGTGGGATGGTCGCTGCCTTAGTGGGATGGTCACTGCCTTGCGTTCGGAGGATCGCAGGTTTGAACCCACCTCGAGTCACTGCGTAGCCACCTTGGACAAGTTGCTAACCCATAATTGTCTGTGAGGAAAGCAACGGGACACCACCTCACTCATCCCCAGGTGGTGTAAAACCAAACGAACCTGCCTTCGGGCAGAGAACTCATATTCATCATCATCATTATCATATTATCATCAGTGGTCCCTTTATTTCCGGACACAGTATACATAATAAGATAGATCTGACCTGTAGTTGTCTAAGCATTGCGTAGATTCTTTTGTAGAGTTCCGACATCACTTCCCTAATCAGTCGATATTCACACGTCGTGTTCTGCTCATGAAACGTCAAGTTCTGTACGACGTCTCCAAGCAACAGATGTCGAATGGCGGACGACACGACTATCTCCTCCAGAACATCTGGCTTTATCACCTCACTTACAACAGAAACCAACATCAATAAAACAGGCAACAATATATGTATATGTCATTTACAAATGAATGCATGCATGTATTCATATATATATATATATATATATATATATTATATTTAGAAATGACTGTACGTATGTATAAAAGTATGTAAAACAAAGGTAAAGCACATGTAAAACAAACCTAAGACAAAGGTAAAACAAAGGTAAATCACAGGTAAAACAAAGATAAATCACCAGTAAAGACCAGGTAAAACACCAGATAAAACACAGGCAACTTCAAAGGTAAACAGGTGAAGTAATCTGCCCTTGGTTGTCGAGGTTTCTTGGTTGCTGGACCCAAGTTCTGGAACTCCCTCCCCATATGTCTGTTCGTGCCTCTCAGTCTCTTTCCGTCTCAAAACTTTCTGTTTGCAGTTGGCATATCCTCCTTCCCGTAGGCTGTCTGTCCTGTCTCGTCGGACTGACCTCCTGGAATTGACCGGATCATGCTGTGGATTCGATGTGCCATCGATTGATGCACTTGGCGCAATAGCAGCGCTTATTCATAATAATAATAGTCACAAACCTGATGCTTGGTCTGATCTGTGGGGGATGTTTTTCCGACAGATTCCTCAGCCTGTGCATGACCTCCAATGGTAGCTTGATGCGTGGAAGGCTCTTTCGACCGGTTCCATCTGTCCCTCCTATGGTCTCTGGTCCTCCTTTCCCTACATCGGCTGCAGAGGAGGGATGCAGAGAAGACAGTAGGCACTCCATCTCATCTCGGCGCCAGACACACCTCAACGCACAAATTATCATCATCATCAACATTTTCATCATCATCATCACCTTTATTATCATTAATATCATCATTTTCATCCCTATTAATATCATCATTATCGTCATCATCATCATTATTATTATCATTGTCATCATTATTATCATCATTATTATCATCATAACTATCACCCTATTATCATCACAATTATCATCACAATTATCATCACTATTATCATCATTATTCAATAAGTCTGACTTCTATTGTTATAAATTTCTATTGTTATAAATCATAATTACTACAATGATTATTATTACTATTATTGTCATGCATTGTTGTCATTATTAATACCATTATCATCATAATCATTATTACCATATCATTTATCATTATCAATAATTTATCATTAACTTGCCATTATTAATATTGATGTTGTCATTGCTATTATTTTTGCATTTGATTGAGTGGAGGTCTTACTTTTGAAGGAGTTTACTCTTAAGAAATGGCTGACATGCTTCCTCTTCAGGAGCAAAGGCCAGACCTTGGAACAAGAGATGCAACATTGCACAGGAGAGGACGGACAGACCTAGAGCTAGGTCGGCCATGAAGGGAAGACCTCCTGCCACCTCATCGCTTGACTCCTAATGACGCACAACAAACCAAAAGACATTAATTAAGAAATTATCATTAAGTATAATAAATAACGTAATCATAATTAATTAATTGCTCATAAGTAATTAATTACTCATAATTGATTAATTATCTATAATCGTCAGCTTCCTTCAGCGTAATCAAATTGATCGTCAAATCGTATAACTCAATGCAATCTTCTGATCAAATCTAACCCATCTGAATCAAATTGAATGCATAGTCAACTGAATTGCAAACAAAGAAAAAATCCTTCGCAGTCCAACTCAATCCGCTCTGGCTAAATGCAGATGCTAGGTAGGCACAGAGTAATGGATAAAAGACAATGGAGAAGCACAGAGCACGGCAACTCAGTTCTCTATACCTTTATCACCCTAAAGTCCTTCCTTCGCTAGGTGGCGGCATTGGTAAAATAAGATAAACATTGTACAACGTAGTCGGTGCCATTGCAAGGCTGTAGAGACAGAAACACTTGACTCCTGTATTAACTCATCATAAATCGTTTATGATATCTCTGTACTCATCCTATGGTTTCTCAGTATGAAATTTAACTATAATAATAAAACTAATATCATTGCTGGAGAACATCATGGCCTCACCTGTGCCTTGACTGTGACAAGGAAACCCCAGAGCGCCTTGTCTGGGGTGTTGTGTTCACGGCCACTCCTCATCTCAAATGAAAACGTAACGGTGTCGCCCTCAACCTAAACACAGAGCAAACATCACCAATCATTCTCATCTCTTCCTTCCGTCTTCTTAAAATCAATGCATTCTTAAAATGAGTTTCATAGGGGTCTTGAGGAATGCTTTACTCACTCAACCACCAACCTATTGAGTTAATTTATCTAGCACCCACTTAAGACACCTACTCTGTTTTCTTTTATTGTATAGTAGCACTTGTAGTCCAGCTCCTGTGAAACATTTCTGAACATATATGTAATGTAATCTAGCATTGATATAGCATCCCTTCAAGAAGTCTACTCAGAGGTGCTAGTCCAAATGATGCTAAACGTCATAGTGAACAAGTAAAACACATAAGTTAGATGTTAGCAAAACTATGCACAATAAGCTGGAGTGAGTTACCAGTGGTGGGCCCACATGCAAGCGTGGAACCAACCAACGGATTTCCGATGACAGCTGACAGATGGCATGGATGCTCAGAGTCTGAACTAAGATGGAAGTGGAACTAGATTCTGTAGCCCACTCCCTGTGTCATCCATTCTGCTCCATGTCTCTCCGTCTCCTGTCACCCATGTCTCATTCATCCACCTACCTTGATGAGATCCTTTGGCCATCCGGAACCAAGAACGCTCCTGCTTCCGTATCCAAACGTGTTGCCACCGTACTCGCCGACCTTGCGACACCCGGTGTTAGGACCAGCAAAGAGCACCAGCTGAGATAAAAGTAATACACACTAAATAACACCAAATGCTACCACCACAGTTACCACTATTACCATCACAGATACCACCTACATGACTGTCAAGAATTCGTTTTTTAAAATGTTAAGATATGCCAATTTTACCTGAACAAAGGAGTTAGAGAGCAGCATCAAAACACCACAACACATCAGTTGCTTGTTATAATAGAAAGATAGTTAATATGGATCAAAACATAAATTCAACAGAAAATGGCTGTCAACGTGTAATGAAAAGTTAGCCCTACTCGATGGCCATCCCCTCCCTCAGGCCATTACCTCCCTTAGGCCATCCCCTCCCTCAAACCACCCCCCAACAACGTGTAGAGAACTCACAAATGGGCAGTGTCCGGCCTTAAGAGTGTCCTCGTTCTTTTCTGCGTTCACCTTCCGACTTCTGTCGAACTTCCGCCTGAAGACGCGACGTCCTTGCATCACCAGTGTCGACCTTCCCGGCTGAGGAAGCAATGACCTTGCGTCACTCATGTCGACCTTCCCAGCTGAGGAAGCGACCTCCTTGCGTCACCCTTGTTGAATATCTTGGCTGAAGACGCGACGTCCTTGCGTCACCCTTGTCGAATTTCTTGGCTGAAGTCGCGACGTCCTTGCGTCACCCTTGTGGAACATCTTGGCTGAAGACGCGACGTCCTTGCGTCACCCTTGTGGAACATCTTGGCTGAGGAAGCGACCTCCTTGCGTCACCCTTGTTGAATATCTTGGCTGAAGACGCGACGTCCTTGCGTCACCCTTGTCGAATTTCTTGGCTGAAGTCGCGACGTCCTTGCGTCACCCTTGTGGAACATCTTGGCTGAAGACGCGACGTCCTTGCGTCACCCTCGTGGAACATCCTGGCTGAGGAAGCGACCTCCTTGCGTCACCCTTGTTGAATATCTTGGCTGAAGACGCGACGTCCTTGCATCACCCTTGTCGAATTTCTTGGCTGAAGTCGCGACGTCCTTGCGTCACCCTTGTGGAACATCTTGGCTGAAGACGCGACGTCCTTGCGTCACCCTTCTCGAATTTCTTGGCTGAAGTCGCGACGTCCTTGCGTCACCCTTGTGGAACATCTTGGCTGAAGACGCGACGTCCTTGCGTCACCCTTGTGGAACATCTTGGCTGAAGACGCGACGTCCTTGCGTCACCCTTGTGGAACATCTTGGCTGAAGACGCGACGTCCTTGCGTCACCCTTGTGGAACATCTTGGCTAAAGACACAACGTCCTTGCGTCACCCTTGTCGAATTTCTTGGCTGAAGACGCGATGTCCTTGCGTCACCCTTGTCGAATTTCTTGGCTGAAGACGCGACGTCCTTGCGTCACCCTTGTTGAATATCTTGGCTGAAGACGCGACGTCCTTGCATCACCCTTGTCGAATTTCTTGGCTGAACATACGACTTCCTTCATCCGTGTCGACCTTCCAGACTGAAGATGCAATGTCCTTGCGTCACCGGTGTCGACCTTCCCGGCTGAGGAAGCGACGTCCTTGCGTCACCCGTGTCAATCTCGAATCGCAGATGGAAAACTCAGAAAAGCGCCCTCTTCGTCCTTTGTGTCGCTTTTTATCGTCTTTCGACTTTGAACCCTGACCCGACCATCCCTTGGGACCCGCGGCCATCGACGACCATCGATACATTAATTAACTGAGAAGTTTATATACACAATCGAGTCAGCTAATAAATATAGTACACACACTCACACAAGACGATGTATAAATAACTAAGTACAATACATGTTCAAAGGTATAAGGGCAATTTGTGACAATGACCCCCAGCATTTACACCTACTATGCTCCTACTGTTTCCAGCATAACCACCAGTTGCATTATTATCACCACCTTTACAACAACACCAATATCACCACCATATTTAACACCAACTGCACCCGGACCATCTTTATCACCTTCCGTATACTTGATCCCAGCCATACCTTGTCATAATCATAGTCAATCTTAGTCATATCTTCTCATAATCATACCTAATCTTAGCCATATCGTACCCTAATTACCACTGATCATAGCCATATCTAGTGATGATCATACCAGCTCGTAGCCATCCATACCTTGTCATAATCATACTGGGTAGCACAGCGTGGATCGAAGCGCATGAAGAGGCATTTTGCTCCTGGTATATGAACCGTCTCACGAAACCTGTAATTATCTCGAACCGGATGAACGGATTCGATAGTCTTTCCCGACGTCCAAGGAGCCGGAATGCGCAATCCAGTGAGAAATCCCTCTTCCTCTTCGTTTAATCCATGGCTACAAACAACCCAGAGAAAACACAATGAAACAACAACAACAACAACAACAACATTGGATTTACAACACTTGACAACAAACTTAAATTGTTCATATGTAATATTTATATATATATATATATGTCATAACTGTTCATAAAATACTGTATATACATTATGCATATATAATCTATACATGAATATTCATATATAGCAAGCAATACAATCGAGGAGCGCCTACCGTCCTTGCTGCTCGTTGTGAAGAGCATTGTCCGAAGCGTCTTCGCTTGAGTCAGGAGTGGCAGAAGTCTTGAGCAGCAGAGCGCTCTACCGAACAGTCAACATTTGTTATTACGAGATCATGTCTACTGTACGAATATGTTAAAAGCAATTATTTCAAGCCAGGATAAAAGCCAACACAAAGCAGCCAAAAGAATGGCAAGAGAAGGCATGGCAAGAGATGGCATGAAAAGAGAAAGCATGGCAAGAGAAGGCATGGCAAGAGAAGGAATGGTAAGAGAAGGCATGGCAAGAGAAGGAATGGTAAGAGAAGGCATGGCAAGAGAAGGCATGGCAAGATAAGGAATGACAAGAGAAGGCATGGCAAGCAAGAGAAGGCATGGCAAGAGAAGCCATGGCAAGAGAAGGCATGGCAAGAGAAGGCATGGCAAGAGAAGGAATGGTAAGAGAAGGCATGGCAAGAGAAGGCATGGCAAGATAAGGAATGACAAGAGAAGGCATGGCAAGCAAGAGAAGGCATGGCAAGAGAAGCCATGGCAAGAGAAGGCATGGCAAGAGAAGGAATGGCAAGATAAGGAATGGCAAGAGAAGGAATGGCAAGAGAAGGCATGGCAAGAGAAGGCATGGCAAGAGAAGCCATAAAGGAAGACTGAAAATGGAAAAGGCTAGGATTAGTGCGAGAGCTTGCAGTTTTGAATGGCCTCAAAAGGATGATAAATCTTAATACCTAGGGTTCTATACAACAATATCAAGTACAAGTGCAAACCAAATGCAGGTTGAAAACTAAACAGCCTCAACACTTCAGCCAAAATTCTATGCTTAACGATTTATCAATTATCATATTCAACTGTAAGCTATGATGCCATCTGCAATGATCTGCAATCAATGGCACCCATAAAACAAATCATCATCATCGTCGTCGTTGTCATCATACATACATTCACGCACTCACCATCACGTTGGAATGCTATTGTTATTATTATTATTTATTAATTAAGTTTGCAATGCATGCAAGATCACACCTAAATGTGAATCTGAGGAGAGAGAGAGAGAGAGAGAAAGAGAGACAGAGACAGAGACAGTGACAGAGAGACAGAGAGTGGCAGTCGATTCCATTCATTAGGAGCAGAGGCACGAAATGCACGAGAGCCCAAAACTGTTCTGCATCGTACATGACGATCGCAGGCAACAAAAAGGGATGTAAAGAGTTAATAGAGCATGAATATAGGCAGACTGTGTACTAGTTGTGCATTATAAAAAGTGAGGCAAATAGCAATCAACAGTTCTTCCAACCTGACTGGACAGAATGACGAGATTGACAAGCTGTGACATGAGTCGATCGGCAAAGACAAGGCACTGCAGAGGTTTAGAGGTCATCGCAGTTACAAGAAGCGGCACCAGGTGGCCAAGGACGGTCGCCTTCGTCAAGCGTTCCAGTCCCTGAAGCCAGAACTCCACGTCTGACGAGTGCATCTCGATTACGCTCTTACAAGTCTCCAGAAGAACCTCCAGCACCTGTAACGCATTACTCATTATACGGTAACAAAACGATGAAGAAGAAATTCAACACATTTAGACAATTACACTTTTAAAAATTTAGACATTAACAATTTAAGACATTTAGACTTTTACATATTTACAAAAAAAATTATTTTTAAAGATTCAAACATTTAAAAATTGACATATTTAACAATTGAAACATTTAACAATTGAAACATTTAACAATTGAAACATTTAACAATTGAAACATTGAACAATTGAAACATTTAATAATTGAAACATTTAACAATTGAAACATTTAACAATTGAAACATTTAACAATTGAAACATTTAACAATTGAAACATTTAACAATTGAAACATTTAACAATTGAAACATTTATGCAAACACATTCAAACATTAAAACTTTCTACACATTTAAACGTTTAGACATATATAAATATAGACATTTTGACTTTTTCTACACTTTTAGAAATTTAAAATTTACACATATACATATTTGCAGATAAACAGATTAAAATTGTACAAATTTACACATTTCAACTTTTAGACATTTAGACTAAATGACTTTTACATTTTTAGAAATTTTGACATTGAGACTTTTACACATTCAGACTTTTAATAGTACAGACCTGAGTTGCAGCTGCAAAGATCTTGGATGAGAGGCTGAGAATAAGTGACTGGAGATGCTGGACTGAATGACCACCAGCGGCCGATGGTCCATCTGAGGCACCAACTGCCACCAGGGTTCCAGCACCCACCAGAGCCAGCTGCTGCTGCTGTGGGGTGCCAAGCTCCTCTTCCGCATCTTCGGCACACAGAATGAGCTGCCTTAAGATGCTTGTCTGCAGGGCCAAAAGGTAGGTGAGTTGTGCAGAGGCAACCTGTTACAACAACAAGACATAGGCATCAATGGTCATTCCAACAAGGACATTGAACTACCTTACCCTGTGCTGTAATTTCTCTGAAATTTAGCGACCATCATGATCAACCTTCTCCGTGTCTTTCTTTCCGAAGTTGCATCCCTTAATTCCTTCAGGCTCAGTTAAGTTTTTTTCGTGTATCTCATCCATTCCTTTTTTCTTGGGCGCCCTCTTTTCTTCCTTCCTCCTCCACACGCCAGCATCATTTCCTTTTCCATTCCATTTGATTGCATAACATGTCCGAAAAACCCAGCTTCCTTCTCAACGCTGTTTGTCATAACGTCTCATCATTCTCAACTCCAATCTTCCTGCGCACTTCTTCGTTTGTCTTCTTCTCCGTCCATGATATTCTCTTCATCTTCCTCCATATCCACATTTCGCATGCGTTGATCTTCTTCTTCATGTTCTTTGTCATTGTCCATGTCTCACAGCCACATAGTACTGTAGGGAAGATCATTGCCCTCACCAACCTTTTTTTTGTTTCTATGCTAACATGTTTGTCCTTCCATATCTTTTCCAATCCGTTCATTGCAGCTTTCCATATCCATATTAATGATCCCAGGAAAGTGAAGCTTGTTACCACCTCTATTTCCTCTCCATCTATCTCAAAACTGTCCCAATCAGCTGTTGTCATTATCTCTGTCTTCTTTTTGTTGAAGTATAACCTGCCTTCTTACTTTCTCTCTTCAACCTTCTTATCAGGTTTCATACATCTGCTTTCTTCCCCGCCAGGAGTGCTATATCATTTGCACATCTTAGATTATCCAGTGTCCTTCCTGCTATCTTTACTCCTTCAGTTGCTTCTTCCATTTCCACCCTCCTCATTATCGTTTCTGCATACAGGTTGGGGACAGGATGCACCCCTGCCTCACCCCTTTCTTGATTTTAAATTTGTCTGTCTCCAAATTCTGTTCTTATCATCGCTGCCTGCTCTTCGTACAATCCCTTTAGTAGCTGTATCAAGTGTTTCGGTATTCCCATCTCTATTAGAGTTTTCCACATCAGTTCATGGTTGATGCAGTCAAATGCCTTGCTATAATCGATAAAACATATGTGTATTTTTTGTCCATACTCCCTTTTTTCTCTTTCCATTATCAACCTCATGTTGGCAATATAGTCTCGATACAACAACCCATATATATATATATATATATATATATATATATATATATATATATATATATATATATGCATTTAAGAGCTCTTGCATGGAAAAGCTCTCGTATGAAAGAGCTCTCGCATGGAAAAACTCTCGTATGAAAGAGCTCTCGCATGGAAAGGCTCTCGTATGAAAGAGCTCTCGTATGGAAAAGCTCTCGTTGGGTGAAGCTCTCGTTGTTGTATGAAGAGGTCTCGTTTGGCAAAGCGCTCGTCGTGTCGAACTCTTGTCATCTTATGGAGCATGAATCTCGTTTAGTTATTAAATAGTTAAATAGTCTAACAGTTATTAAATGTAAGAGCATTCGTACTTGAACCTGCTTCTCTGGACAACACGGGCCATCTTCTGCCACAAACATCTTACAATATATATAGTTACATAGTCAAATATATATATATATATATATATACATATGGTGCGGCACAGTGGCTGATCGGTCAGTCTGTAACATTCAGTGTGTGAGCTGAGCGCGCGGATTTGAGCCTCGTCCGGGGCGTCACTGTGTAGGGACCTTGAGCAAGTCCTTCGCGCACCATTGCTCTGAAGTACAACTGCAATTGCGCCATCGAGGCATGTGTATGCACTTCTGAGCAAAAGATGTTGGAAGAAGGGCGGTATCAAATTTCGGGAAAATAAATAAATAAATATCTATGTGTGTATCTGAACCTATATACAGCACATTTCAAGGTATCCTCAAATCGATTATCATTATTTATGGATATATAACACTCATATATATAGATATAATTATATATGTGTATCGATGTAATATATATGTAAAAATTACATATATAATGGATATAATTCTTGAAAAGAGATGGAATTGAAAGATTGAAAACAGACTGGAACAGAGGTGAGGATGCGTTCCATCTCCTTGCGTTGGATGGTTTTTGTCTGTCTCAGCAGCAGACACGACTCAGCGATTGCATCTTTAAGGATCCAATCGATCATCTCATCACTCAGCCTCAACACACAACAAAACAATGACATCAACAACAACAACAACAAAAATCAAAACTATAACAGTACAACTTTGCAAATCACAAGTCATCATCATTCATTGCACACATGTATAAACTATGCAGTCAAAATTCTTGATCAAAGTTTATAATTGATCAAAGTTTTTAATTGATTAACATTTACAATTGATCGACGTTCTTAATTGGTCAAAATTTTTAATTGATCGAAGTTCATAACTGATCAACGTTTACAATGGATAAAAGTTTGTAATTGGTCAAAGTGCATAATTGATTGAAGTTCATAAACAACCAAACTTAATAAATGATCGAATTCGGAGTGGAATCCGAGAGGAAAGAAAGAGGCGACTGAAGACAGGCTCACCAGAGATGTTTGAATTCTTCATCCGTCCTGACCAGAGGATTCCTCAGCTGATTCGCAAAATCGATGAGAATTAATTGTCTCAGGTAGAGAAATGCAGGAGATTTATCGTCTAAACAAAATGCACAAGTTGATGTTATTGTTCTTACATTTGTTCGTGAATGTGCATTTGTTCTTGTATTTGCGTCTGTATCTAGGTTTGTGCGTGTGTTTTTGTATTGCATTGCATGCATAAATTTATATAGCACCTCCAGCAGCACTAACCAATCAGAGTGGTTTCCTGAATGAGAGACACAGAGAAGAGAGTAACTTGGTTCACAAGTAAGGAGACAGGCGTCAAAGCAGGGAACTGGTTCCATAGTGCAGATAGGCCAATGAAGGCAAAGACATTTTAGTCATTGCAGGCTCCGTTCACGGGACTAAGAGATGATTCTGGTCAAGTGAGCATGGCAGTTGAATTAGGGCAGATGATGTCACATAGATACTTGGGAGCTTGGCCAGTATGCGACCGGTAAAGTAATATTTGTGTGTGTGCAGAGAATCATGTAAGGTACACATTGCCGATTAAGTTTTAGCTTATACCATTTGTATTTTTCAACATAGAAATTGATTTTAAGAGAAATCTCGATCACATATTCTCTCTTATTTTCTTGGAAATACTTTCCTTTCACACATTTGATCCTCATTATAGTCTCTCAACATCAACATCATTAATCCTCTTCAAACAGATATTTCAATTGCAAGTAGTAAAGTTGATCGTGTCGATGCTCAATGCACAAGGCTCATACACGACAAACAAACCGTCATCAGGTCAGCACATCCAGAAGAAGAAATGCTATCTCGTGCTCAGCCCAACAAGTACTCATCATCTCGTTAATACTGTCATCATCTTTAATAATCATCGTTATTTGTCAATATCAGTTTGTTCTTAGTAAACGATGAAATTCTGAACCATTTAAATTCCCTTAAAATTCTTGACTGACCCGTGCAGACGAGTTTATTGAGTAGATCTGTTCGTTCTTTGGGTGTATTGTAGAGAATGCAGAGTCCACAGCTGAGTGTCTGACAAATCTGCCTCAAGGCAACAGCAGCGCAGTCGCATCCAGTGCTGTTGTCTACTTCACGATAGCTATCGAAACTCCGCCAAATCAGTTCTCTATCAACGAAAGCAGTCATCAGAATTTAGTAAATAATTCGTGTTAAAGTGTTGAAAGATGAGTGATAATTTGTTATAGAAGATTACTGACAATCTCTTTATGAAGATTACTGACAATCTCATTATGAAGATTACTGACAATCTCATTATGATGATTACTGACAATCTCATTATGAAGATTACTGACAATCTCATTTGCGAAGATTAGTGAGTCTTCTTTAGAAGATTAGTGACACAATGTCTTAAAGAATATTAATGAGAATCACTATACAAAGATTAATGAGAATCTCCTGAAGAAATCTACTGGTAATTTCTTTACATATAATTAGTGACAACCTCTTTAAGAAGCTTAATGAAAATCTCTTTAAGAAGATAAATAAAAATCTCTTTCAGAAGGTGGAGAATACAAACAAGTTTCTCTAAGCTAACTCAAAAAGGCAGTATCTACGAGGAATTTAGACTCATAGACCTGTTTTCCCAACCTCTTAATCAGACTCGATGTTGAGTCATATTAACCCAGTCAATTTTTAAATAATTTCTTATATTAACAAGTGTTGTTACAACCTTTGACAGTTAGTCTGTGCTCCAAAACTTATCGAAATATCAAAATGGAAACGATTCAAGACTTTGTTACCGTAGTCGCTGAGTAATTTTTCCACCAAACAGAGTTTTCCTAATCTCGGAATTCATTTGAAAAAGATACTAAAACACAACCAACATTTATCTATATAATTATGGTGACAGAGTCGATCAGAAAGCAAGTCTGGAATCCAGTCAGAATACCAGCAAGGAAGAAAGTCAGTAAGCCAGTCAAGAAGCCAGTTGGAAATCATCGACAAACCTAGTCAGACTACCAGCCCATGAGGAAACCAACCAATAGAAACACATACGTCCTCACCATAAGCCATTTTATCCATTATATTGAAGCATCAAACATCTTCGTCAGTCAGTGAATATAAGTGAAGAAGACACTTGCCTTAGTTAGGAGAGCCTCCGACTCAAAGTAAAGTGGTTCTATATAAAACTTCATTACAATTACAATTATCAAATCCACAAGAACTTGTTAAAAACCTCATTTTTTAATATCTCATCAAGAAATCTCTTATACTTATTGTATGAGCCCAGTTTTCTATTACATCGGCATTTATGTCATAATCAATGTTCCTTCCAATTTTTCGGAGATAGTGTGCGCAAGAACTTCTGTGTGTGCAACATTTTATAAATGGTTTACAATTTTGTGCGCAGGTTCAAACTGAATGTGATGATAGTTAAATCAAGACCATATCTAAAATTCTATGGTGATAAGTTCTGAAAACCTTAGAATTGTTCCTTGACTAAAGATAAATATCAGCCGTATCAGCCTACGAATAAAAGTTTCTGGAGTAATGTAGGCTGTCTGCAGCCGGCTAAGAGACTCGATTTATGCAAATATTTCTGTTTGCACACTAAATTCCTGTGTGCGCTGGCTCCATGGCCCGTGTGCGTGTGCACAAGCGCACAGCCTAGAGGGAACTCTGGACTCATAGCAAAGCACATAAAACGAATCTCCATTGTACCTCAATAAGTATGAGACAGCAAGTCAAGACGAGTTCGTCTCCATTAGCAACGGCTCTCTCGATGATGTCACAGACGAAGGAGACGTCGCAGAGGTTGGACCTATCCGTGGAACAGCTGAGCGAATCGGTTGATAAGCAGATGAACGAGAGGGTGGACAGGCTGTGGTTGGAACAGCCATTCAGTTCATGCAGACACATACAACCAACGTGTTGCAACAGACAACGCACGACATCGACTGAAGACAACTGACCATCTGATAATACAACGCAACAAAAGCGTTCAACTACAAACCATCATTGTTCATTACGAAGATTTATATAGCGCCCTTAATTGTATTGTATTTAAGTGTTTATAGTCTGATAACTGTTCAGAAGTGCTGCCAGTGCGCAAGAAGTAGGTTTTTAGAAAAGTGAAGGAAGATGAGAGCATGCCAGATAGAATCTTAGAGCAATCAGCATATTCCACAGAAATGGACCAATTGAAGCAAACGTTACATATCCTCATTCCAGCTACACCAGAAAATCATTAGCCGCTAGCAAGCTATGATGA
The DNA here is from genome assembly GCA_959347315.1 of Bimastos eiseni. Taxonomy (NCBI): domain Eukaryota; kingdom Metazoa; phylum Annelida; class Clitellata; order Crassiclitellata; family Lumbricidae; genus Bimastos; species Bimastos eiseni. The sequence continues at coordinate 750,896 of OY365816.1, forward strand.
GGTCGTCATAATTAATCGATTATTAGTAAGTAACTTCCATTGAGCCAGTGTCTAATATACAAGGCATCAACCAATGACGCCTCAAAACCAATCCGTAATCAGGTCAACAAGCCAGAGCGTAAAGGTAATGACAGGTGACAGATGAAGGTAACATAGTGGTTTACAGTTCATCTCAGAAGGATCCAGGTAGTACACTATCTTGTTACCTTACCATACAATACCTTACTCGTGTACCTTTTCATACCCTCTCTTACTAGGGTTGCCAACTCTGACCAAACCCATTCCGGGACATTTCCTAAACACCGCAACATACCAAACGGCTTAAACCGGACACACCGCCAAACCCCAAAAATGTTCCGCATCATGATGTCACGAATTTCAACGATGTTTGAGACTTTTGAGTCTTTAACTTAAAGTCAATTAGTCGAAACACTTTTGATTAATTTATGATTATGAACATTGAGAATTAAGATTTTATGTTATAGTATTGCTGCTGTTGCTTGGATTTTGGTAATGTCATTGAATCGCATAATTTCTTGTAAATACTTACCTATTCATGGATTCTGGGAACAAATAAGCATTGCCTGGGACATGGGACAGTCTGGGTAGATTAAGGGACAGGCAACCCTATATCTCACCTGTCCAGTGTCCAAACCTCATCTGTGCTCCCTGTCTAAGCTTCTTATGACTTCACAGTCTACTCTGGATAGCAGATAGCAAATGGATAGCAGAGGATCTGAGACACATATGACAAGACGCTCACCTCTGCATCCCTGAGGCTGCTGCTGCTGCTCCCTGCCGAGTCCTAGGCGCCGCAAGACATGATGCCTGGCCTGATGTCCCGGGCTGAGAAACTGATCGACATAGTCGTTCGTACAGCACCAGATGGCGCTGTTCGTCGCATCATAACAGACACCTGTCAATCAACAGCCGATTTGTCAATCAACCACATACAATCAGAACTTAACTTCTCAGTGGCTGGTCCTGCGACATGGAATTAAATGGGCTCCCTACAACACCTCGACAAATACCTATTAATCAGTCTGTCTCGTTTTTCACAGACCCTAAGACTGTTCTACTCAACCGGGGTTGAGCTGGGAGCGCTCCTGAGTAGGCAAACTTGAAGGGGCGCTAAATAAAATTGCTGTAATAATAATAATAATAATAATAAACAGGCAAATATATCTAAGAATGAAACATATTGAGGTTGATCGAATTCACTAATCCTGTGGCAGAAAGGATTAGTCACTAGATCCTAAGAGGTATTATTTAAATGCATAGATGTATTCATCTATATATATATATATACATATATATACATACAAACACACACACAAATATTCATTACTAGAATTTGTGTATAGCGCATCTTCAAGGTGACTACTCAGAGGCACTCTCAACCCCAGCACGGCCAAATATATACATACATATACCCACATACATACACACATGCATAAATATATTAAAAACACATACACACATATATATAATCTTTTTCTATACATCTCTATATATAGAAAGGATTCTGTGTGTTATTATGTCTCTCTGTCCGGCTATGCATTTACACAGTTTTAGAGCTATTGACTTGAAACCTTCACTGTTGGCTCGGGGAACACCTGGGACATGCAATCGAGGGGTCGGTGAACCCCGCGGCAGCCCACTTCCTGGTCTCCAGGGCTAAAAACCTGTTTCAGGACCCCCAAGGAAAGTTTCCTTTTCAGTCACCAGATCGTGTCGACGAAACACCTCCTGTACATGTGCTGACATGTGCACGTGATATCTCTCTGCCACACCTCTTCTTCTTTTACGGTTTTGGACATATCATACAGGTAGCAGTAGTTGGCCATCATTTGCAAAGTGGACATGTACTTTGTACGCATCAGTGTCTATACACATTCCGTTTATGCAATTCAACACTTTTACAGCCATTCACTCAAAACCTTTGCCGTTAGCTTGGGGAACACCTGGGAGACCTAGTAGAGGGGGTTGGTGAACCTCGCGGTCGCCGTCTTCCTGCTGTCCATGGCCAAACACCTGCCTCAACCGGTGCAATGCCGGGTTCCCCAGCTAGTATTTAAATAAAATGCATATGTATGCAACTATCGATGGTTGGTCCTGCTGTCACCTTACCAATGCCTGCGATTGAAGAGACTTTGGAGAGAGCGCTGTTTGGAGCATCGAGTAAATCAACTCGCGACACAAACTGACCGTCAACAACACGAAAACAGTTGTTCACTGCTAACACTACACAGAGCAACAACAGATATCATGTAAAGTTACATTACGTCAGGCACGCTTTGTAAGCAGAGTATCATTACATTATGGCTGCATAAATTACAGGCTAATTGACTTCATAATCATCTTCGTAAGCATCATCGTAATCATCATCATAACGGCCATAATCATCATCATAATGATCATCACCATAATTGTAATCTGCATAATCATCATAATTATCATTATCATTATAATCACATCAGGGCAATACGTCACATAAGGTCGGCTTTAACTCAAAATATGTCTGAAACTATAGCCTGCTCACTTGTCTCTTCTCGCCTCGATTGTGCTAATTCACTTTTTGTCGGTCTCTCAGACCGTGAACTCAAAAGGCTTCAACACATAAAAAATACGTCAGCTTGAGTAGTGCTACGTGTCCCACTACGAACATGCTCCTCTGCCCTACTCCACCAGCTGCATTGGCTCCCTGTTGAATTCAGAATCAAATTTAAGTTAGCTTGTTTGACCTACAAAGTCATCATCACCAGTACACCTACCTATATTCATGCTCTACTAACTCCTTACATTCCTCCTCATTGCTTACGATCATCAAGTTCATGTCTTTTAGTTGAACCACGATGCAGAACAGTTATGGGCTCTCGTGCATTTCATGTCTCTGCTCCTAGGGAATGGAATCGACTGCCACTCTCTTTTCATAGCTCAAATTCACTTCCTTCAAAAAGCGACTCAAAACTCACTATTTCTCTTTGGCTTTCAAGGATTTGGAAATCTAATTGCATCTTCTCCTGGCGACTGACTATCCGCACCTCAGATTCACATTTAGGTGTGACCTTGTGCACGTTACAAATTTAATAATAATAATAATAATAATACTAATCATCTCCTGAGGAGGTGCATCACAAATACAATACAATACAACAAACCGTTCAAAGAAGGCTCAAATAAACGATGCACTGGAAGGCAATGATGACCACTGACCCCGTACGCTGTTGCTGCCCGAAGTGCTCCCAAAGAGGGTGCGTGCCGTGTTGCCTAGACTGCCCCCTGTGGGGTTCGTCATCAGCACCAGACCATTGCCATCACAGAACATCGGTGACTTCAGAAGAACTTTCAGCGAGATTCCAACACTAGATCCAGATGACGCTACATCAACAGACAACAACAATCAAGATCATTCAAACGATCGATTAGAGCCTACCATGTGATTCCTCGGCCAATCAGATAGCTAGCCATTAAGGTAGTCAATGGCCAACCAAGCCAGTCAATCATGCAATCAATCAGCCAACCAAGCCAGTCATGCAATCAAGCAATCAATCAACCAACCAAGCCAGTCATTCATGCAATCAATCAGCCAACCAAGCCAGTCAATCATGCAGTCAATCACCCATCCAGCCAGTCACCCACCACTTACTCAAGTGTCAACTCGTACTGTTTACCATTTTCTGTCAAACAGATTCGCTCATGTTCAAGTTTGAACTTGCTACAAGCAGGTCATAAGGTCAATAGGTGAGAAAGGCAGGGGTCGTCAGTGCCTCCTTGGCCTAAGTCTGAAAACCTATCACACGATATATCCCCACTAGGGCATAACCGAGTAGACAATATCCTCGAGTACTAAATCCAAGTATTTGGATGAACTATTTGCCGGATCCGGGCACGAACCGAATAGTAGCGGCAAATCAGGCCAGCGACTGCCAGCGAGTACCATCCATAGGCAAAGCGTAGTCAACCTGCCACATGCACAGCTACGGAGAACTATCTATAGTCAATGCAGAGTCTATAGCAATATCCTTCATATAGCATATCGTCACACTCTAGGCTATAACAATATATTTATTATTTAATAACTTTATTTGTGAAAAAAATGTAAAACCTTGTCATAAAATTTGACATATGAAGTTATCAACAGTTAAAAGTTATCAGTTATCTTTACTCTCTAATGTTTACCGGAAAGTGGGTGGAGCCAATTCAAGCGGGAAAATTAAGTTTAGGTCTGTGGAATGCAACCAAAAGAAATTAAAATATATAAAAAGCATCATTATTTTAAAGAAACTTCAATGGCATGTTAAGTTCTTGTTTAATTAACGAATAAATTATACGTTAGTCCTAAATTTATTTGATGGAAAAATATTATTTTATCAGAAACTTATTTTATCAAACTTATTTTCAGCTATTTGCGGGTGTAATATTTGCCGAGGACTAACGTATAATTTATTGATTAATTAAACAAGAACTTAACATACTTCTGAATAATCCAATATTCGGCCGAGGCGAATGTCCGAGGCAATTTCCGGTTATGCCCTAATCCCCACCTTCTTCCTTCTTCCCAGGCTGTGTGTCTGTGTTTGGGGTGAGGGCGATCATCGCTGTCGTCACCCCATTCCCTGGCTGAAACGTCCTCAGGCGCAGTGATCCCAGTTCCCCCGTGCCCTTTGACCCCGCCTCGTCCTTCTTCTGCAGAACGACACGACCTCGAACAAGAGTGGCCACCATCCCAGACTCCTTTTAAAAATGACAAAAAAATAATCAAACAGATATATGCGATTAGATTTGATAAAGCAACGTAAAAGAAAAGAATACAGATGATGTACAGACTACAAAAAGCTGATTAAACAACGTGGAAGTTATTAGATTATCCATTGAAAATATAAAAAGATTAGATATTTGATTTTATACGAAATATGCTAGATCACACTAAATGAAAAAGAAGACTTGCTCAGATAAAACAACTTATAACGAATTAGATTAAATAACATAAAAACAGACAAGACGGAAGGTGGCTCTGATCAAGATAAACAATTACAACTGAATCGACTCTGACGAATTCTGATTAAACTAAATCAGATCAGACAAGATTTCTGAAAGACAGGTACATTGGTGAAATTATTGCATAGGAGTCTTTCTTGTTTTCTTAATTGTATCGACCAACAGACATTTGTAAAAATACAGAAATGACTGATTTAATGCTCGTTTGCAAAATAATTTGAGTGACGTTAATAAAAAACCTAACTTTAAATACGGGGATGAAACCGATTTTCAGCATTTTGCAGGTGATGCAATAATTATTTCCACCACTAACATATTAAATTCAGATTAAACTCAGATCAAATCAGATTCAGACTAGATTCAGACTAGAATGAGACTAAAAATCAGTTTACATTCAGATTCGATTCATTCACCCATCATATCTCAAACATATTCGACATAAGAAGATGCAATAAATGCAAAGTTAAAAGCCATACGTCGATTGTGAAGACATCAATGAAGATCTTGGAGTTCTTGTCGGAATTCGTCCAGACCCAGTAGAAGTCTGATCCGTCAGACAACAGATTGACAGTGATCGTAGGCGATCCAAGACCAGACAGAAAAGCAACCGGCTTAGCAACAGTCGCCACCAACTAATAAACGGATATAAACAATTCGCAACGACTTGTAAATTAAAAATGAAGAAACTATTTAAATCAAGAAACTGTTTACATAAAGAAACCTATTTAAATGAAAAAACTATTCACTTAAATGAAGAAGCAATTTAAATGAAGAACTATTTGGCAGCAGCAAACTATTTCCAAATAATTAGGAAATTAAGTAACAAGCTGGAAACTTGAGACCATAAGCAATATTTAGAAACATAGCAGGCTGAAAGTCATTAGTGAGTGAGTAAAATACAATTGATGAGAGACGACGAAATACCTCAAGCGTGCACTTGTCGATGACATTGGCCAACTTTGTCGCTCCAGTTTCTGCATCAAACTCCAGCTGAGGACGATGGAGTAAGATGTTTCCATTACAAGCCAACCAACCAACCGGAAGATCGGCATTCCTTGCATACGTAAAACCCCTACAACAACAATCCTCAGGATTTTATATCAAATCGGTTTATGTCTGACACATTCTAGGACAAGACAGGCAATGATTACATATCTCTTAACTGAATGCAAAGACAAATACAAAGACAAAAACAAAAATGTATACAAAGACAAAAGCAGAGACAAAAGCAGAGACAAAAGCAAAGACAAAAGCAGAGACAAAAGCAGAGACAAAAGCAAAGACAAAAGCAGAGACAAAAGCAGAGAAGAAATATGAAAGCAAAGACAAATGTAAAGACAAAAGTAAAGATGAAAGCAGAGACAAAAGCAAAGATGAAAGCAAAGACAAAAGCAAAGATGAAAGACAAAAGCAAAGACGATGGCTCTGAAAGTAAAGACAAAAGCAAAGATGAAAGGAAAAGACGAATGCACTGAAAGCAGACAAAAGCACAGATGAAAGCAAAAACAAAAGCAAAGAAAAAAGCAAAGATGAAAGCAAAGATGAAAGCAAAAACAAAAGCAAAGACAAAAGCAAAGGCAAAAGCTCTGAAAGCAAAGACAAAAGCAAAGACGAAAGCAAAACAAAAACAAAGACGAAAGCAAAGACGAAGGGTCTGAAAGCAAAGACAAAAGCAAAGATGAAAGCAAAGATGAAAGCAAAAACAAAAACAAAGATGAATGCAAAGACGAATGCAAATACGAATACAAAGACATAAACAAAGATGAAAGCAAAGACGAATACAAAGACCAAAGCAGAGACAAAAGCAAAGAAGAAATATGAAAGCAAATACAAATGTAAAGACAAATGGAAAAACAAAAGTAAAGATGGAAGCAAAGACAAAAGCAAAGATGAAAGCAATGATAAAAGCAAAGATGAAAGCAAAAAACAAAAGCAAAGACGAAAGCAAAGACAGTGGCTCTTAAAGTAAAGAAAAAGCAAAGATGAAAGCAAAGGCAAAAACAAAATCAAAGACAAAAGCAAAGACGAAGGCTCTGAAAGCAAAGACAAAAGCAAAGATGAAAGTAAAGATGAAAGCACAAACAAAAGCAAAGACGAAAGCAAAGACAAAGGCTCTGAAAGCAAAGACAAAAGCAAAGATGAAAGCAAAGACGAAGGCTCTGAAAGCAAAGACAAAAGCAAAGATGAAAGCAAAAACAAAAACAAAAACAAAAGCAAAAACGAAAGCAAAAACGAAGGCTCTGAAAGCAAAGACAAATGCAAAGACGAATGCAAAGACGAATGCAAAGACGAAAGCAAAGACGAATGTAAAGATGAAAGACAAGACAATGTGACTGTTGGATATAGACGATAAGTTACCTGAGAGTGCCATGTAGACCAGATCCAACTTTAATGACGCCTTTGCCGAAACCATTCGAGATGTAGAAGAAGAATCCATCGCACGTCATAGATCGACCCAACTCAAATGGCTGACCACCTTCAGAAGACAAGCAACACACCATCAACAGATGGCGTAATACAACAATTTATATAGCACCTTACCCATCAGTGTTCGAGGACTGTATAGGTCCTACATATATGCTGTTCTGTTTTACCTGATGCTTACAATTATCTCAGTAATAACACAATGTACTGACTAATATTAAAAAAACAATAAAATAGTCAAAATAATTTTCAGAAATGATCCACTCATTGGAAACGAACATCTGAAGAAGCAATTTGGTTAAAATGCGATAGAACACGGATCAAAAACAGCCGATTATACTGAGGCGTCAATCCCCTCGTGACATAGGCAAACCCCCCACCCCGATCCCAAGTGTCAGTAAGACAAGATATTCCTTCCCTAAGACTAAAAAAATATCCCCCCTATCTGAAATTGAAGGCATTTGCCTCTGGACTCCCCCCCCCCCCTCTATCTGGATACCCCTGGTCGATTACAGCAGTTGCAGGGGATGCATCCTCTGCTACCAAATGACTTTGCAAACATGGCTTTGAAGTAGGGTACTGACAACAACATGCACACTGAACTTGAGCTTCAAAGATGTCAACAGTCAAGAAAATATCTGATGAACTGAAAATGTTTATGAACATCAGGCTCAAAATGAGGAACCTTTCTCTGCGTTGGCTGTAGCTCCATTCTTAATGTTCTGGCTGCTTTTGCTGGTTGAAGTATAGATGAGATCGTCAAAGCCCCAGCACACAACGTGGTGGCCTCCGAGCAAGGCCGTCGGCTGGCCTTGTCCGCCTTCCGTCCCCAACAAGCCTTCTACGATCTCACCGACTGGCAATGGACCGAGGTCTGGAAGGCTCTGCAGTAGATGTATCGTATGGATGAATGTGGCCAGGCTCCCTCTGTATCGCACAACAAGATAATTTATCACATGCCGAACACCATATTCACCAAAATGACAAGACAAACATTACAGATCATTGTAAATACCATTACATGACCATAACATCGAATATCTCAGCATCACGACGTCTTCTGAACAATGCAGTTTAGAAAGACACTAAAATTATTATAAACTCACCCTACACCGATTATTTTTCTGTTTTTTCGTTTAATTGTGAACTCTATATTTTTATATTCTGTTGGTTTGGAGCATATCAATAAAATGATTGGTTATGGTTAACTCTACCTCCCTGCCTCCCATCCTCTGCTCTATCTCTCTCTCTATCTGTATATATCTCTATCTTTATATATATCTCTCTCTGTCTCTCTCTGTCTCTCTCTCTCTCTCTCTTTGTCTCTACCTCTCTCTCTGCATATTTCTTTTAATATTCTTATCATCACAGTTAGTAAGCACTATCAAAATGACATCAAGCATCATCAATCAATGGCCCTATGCATAAACAGAGTAACGGACTAGTAAGTAACCGTCTCCTCAGGGTAAGGTTGCCAACCATCCCAGAATGGCCGGGACAGTCCCGTAATCGACCCAAGCCGTCCCGTGTCCCGGGCAATGCTTAATTTGTTCCGAAATCCAGGAATAGGTAAGCTAAGTAACTGTTTACAAAAGGTCATGCGATTATTCAAATTCAAGCAACATTAGCAATAGGCCTACTGTAATGCAACATCTTAATTATCAATGTTCTTGATCATCGCGGATTCCGGGACAAGGAAAGTTATACTTATTGGAAAGCGAAGATCGTCATCAGCACCGCTAAGATCGCCGGCATTCAACAGGACACCACTAACTCTACCCCACCGGTTTTCCACCCTACTCACCGGTGCTGAGCTATGCCGCTCCATTCTCACCTCTCCACCAAAATCCAGCAGCATGTGAACCAGACTTTCTCCCGACGTTTCTGCTGAGTTTATCGACATTCTAGGCTCACTTTCGTTTCTCACCTTTCTCTGCAACCGATCTATGCAGGGCAGAGTTCTGGTTCCTACCCTCAAGCGTAGTGGACTTGATTCACTGATCCCGTCAATTTAGACCGATTGCAAATGTTACGTGTATCTCGAAAACCATCGAAACAATTGTTGCCTACAAACTCACTGTTTATTTAGTGTTAAATAAGTTTGTTCCAAAATGCCAATATGGTTTCGGAAAGGTCATTCCACTGAGACGCTGTTACTCTGTCGACTCCTTTCCAACATTTTTGGGGCTATAGATAATTCACAGTGAACTCTACTGGCCCTGTTTGGCATCAGTGTCGCTTTCACACATGTCGATCATGCTTAAGCAGTAAAAGATTTCGATTGGCCCGTCTGGTAACTGTCTCAGCTGTTTGACATCATTCGTTAGGGAGCTCTTCATTTGTGTGGTTCATTGGTCCTCCAAGTCGACGTGGCTCCCTGCCCTCATGGCCTTCCACGTGGCTCGATGCTGAGTCCATTTCTGGACGTCATCCACTCTTTTTAAATTGCTTTTGTCCTTAAAATTCCATTGCTGTGCTGGGTCATCTTTAGACCTACGATGATGACGTTCAAGCCTACATGTACTAACACTGCATGGCTTCAAATGCCTCTTCTGCTGTTCGGGCAATGAGTCAGACTCTGGCTGACCTAGAGATTCAGGTGTCAACAAACCGCTTGCAACCCAATCCATCAGAAACTTTCATTTCATAAGCCTAGCGGAATGCGGTTAGTTTATGTTTGATGCCAGTAGGCCAATAATTAGTTTTTGACTGGATGTGAACAATGAACTGCGTAAATCGTTCATCATAGTGGGAACTGGGAAATGTCCCAGGATGGGCTTGTTCAGAGTTGGTAACCCTACCTCAGAGGTCACGAACTTGCACTGTGTTTCAAGTCGTTTGCGCCAACAACTCAACCAGAGTTACAAAAATAACTAGCAATAACACTTCACATAACAATAACTATCTCCTCACAATGATAACAGTAACTGCTTACCTAAGAACAATATCTGCATAACAATAGCCCCATGCTAACAAAACAACTGCTTACCTAGCGCAGGCGAGAGCGACCAGTGCAGATGCCGTGTTCTGCTGCTGGACCGGATCTAAGAAACTGCTCGGCACCGGATGCTCACCAGACGTTGTCTCTCCGAGCCACGTGCTCAGCAGCGACTCCAAGCCATCGAGGCAATCGCTCATCTCCTTCCTCAGACTCAGCGGCGAACAGCCACGCAGGCATTTCAACAGCAGACTGGTAGTCACTCCACAGAGGGCGTCATCAAGCCGACTCTGAGACTGAAGAAGGGGAAGGACTAGGAGTAAGCTGACCTGCGTCGAAAACGACCCAGTCTCCGTGTCTTTCTGGCACGGCTTCTTCGAGAGCGCCTCTCTTGTCGCCAACTTCTCTCGCTGGACCTCGAGGGCCAGACTTCGAATGGCTGTCCAGAACCCTCTCAGAGCGTTCAGCCTGTATTCCAGCAGACGAGCATTTGCGCTGTTCTGCGTCCCACAAATCGTGCGCAGTCTCTCGCTCAGTTCTTCCGGACTTTTCGAGTCAAAACTGACCACCTCCTGTTCGAGCTGTTGGTCGGCGGTGCTAACATCGTGCGGTAGTTCGACTAGTTCTGTGACTCGCATAAGGCCGTCGTGCAGAAAGAGGGTCTCCTCCGATATCGAAAGCCATTGCATGCAGTCTTGCTGCTGTTCCAAACGCGTCGTCATAGCGGCACTCGGGCTATTAAAGAAGCGCTTCACTAAACGTCCATTTCAATTGTTTCACATCAGTTTTAGGTGTTGGAGGAGCAAGCGTTGGTAAGTTTGGCCAGGCTAGTAGTATTTGTGAAGTTTCAGAGAAAGTTTTACTTAGTAATGATTTAAATCACAGTTAGAACCACAATCAACACCAGGGATTTTAACGTTCAGCAGCTGCCCAATCAAATTGTTCGTTGCAAACGATGCTCGGATCCGTCAAAAATTTAGTTCCGTCCCTTTTACGTAAGTAAGTAAGTGTATTTATTTTCGACCAGTTGCTAATCGCACTTTATCGTAATGTAATTCAAATAGTTACCAGCTCCAACAAAACCCACGTCAAAATCAAATTCACAATAGCAAGGATTATCTTCGAACCGCTGCTAGGTCAAAATCTATCAGTCAAGCCGAGATCAAGGCAGGTGAGCTTTACATTTACTAGTTTAATATAGTTATTAATTCGAGCTACCTTTTTTCTGTCACTCGTGTTGCTATTTGTAAGATTGTTTTCTTTCAAAATAAACGAAGCTTTTATAATAGAAAGCATCGATCGCACTCGCAATAACTCGAGATTTCTTCATTTCAACAGCGCCCACAAAAGCGAAATAGCAGAAACAAATCTATTCCCAGGTGCCTGAGCAAAGCACTCTATTGGCAGAGGTTAAGATCGTAATCGTAATCTCCAAATTTCTAAAGCGCCACTTGAAAGCCAAGCACAGAGCACCAGCTTATTCACGAGCGCTGAATCCAGCGAGTTATGCAAGCAGACAGTCATTTGTCTAGATCTGTTAGATCTCTTACATGCAGTGGCGGCTCCACGTATAGAGGGCCAGAGGGGGCCATGCCCCCCCCAACTGAGCTCGTGCCCCGCATACTGCCCCCCCCCCAGATTTGTTCCAATGTGCTGTGAAATATGGTGTCATTTACATTTGATATTTACTTGCTAAGGTATACTGCATGATGAAATTCAGAATTATTTTTGGGGGGCACATTCTCAAAGACACGAAGTACTAATTAACTTGCATAACGAAATCTTTTTTTAGCATTCTCTCAGGGTCACTTACTTACTTGCTTAGAATTTTTAGTGATACATATGGTCAGAGATCAGATAATAGAAGAGGTCAAAGAATCTATATAGCTGTCAATCCTTGTTGTTGGGACAAAGGATATTAGTCGCAGGAAGAGATATTCTTTATAATACAATTTTTTTAGCCAACAAGAAAGTGAATGAATTATTTCTAGATTTCAAATCAGCAATCGGATTAGATGCAAAGTGATTGGCATTGCTTATGCTCTTAAGTCATTTGGGGCAGATTATGATGGTGCAAGTGTAATGAGCAGTGTTAATAAGAGTGTCCAGCAGTTGGAAGGCAGTTGGAGGACACTGGCCATTTATTTCCATTACCACGCACTTTAATTGAATGTAATTTCAGGTAATGAAGCTATTCCAGAAGCTAGAGATTTGTGCATTACTTATAATTGAAAGGTTATAAGTTCAAGTTCTTTTGTGTATAAGAAATTGGTTGAAGCATATGGTGAATTACATCATAGGAATTCGGCAAGGCAATTCCAGCAGATCAGTGAAAATAGATGGGCTAGCCGTGTTGCTGCTTGCCGTAATATCAGTGATCAATTAGATGCATTGGTATAATATGCTAGAGAAATGTTGATGGGGCAAAATGTTGAAAGAGCAGTTGAAGGCTTGAAGTTAGATGCGTGTTATGATTACCAGACTTTATATATATGTGTGGCGTACACCGTTCGGACGCTACCAGGTCGCCAGCCCTCTTCTGTGTCTGGAGCCACTCGAGTCACTTCTAAGTCGATTTTTAGTATAGCCTGACTGTTCTCCATCTCTGCCTATCGTAGCTGTGACTGTCGGAGGAGAATCGGGGTTAACCGTTTCTCTAAAAGAGCCAGCAGTATATGACTCTGTCTCGGGATCAGACTCTATCTCTTCCGCGGTCGCCGGATGGGCAACGTCCTGACGATGGCCTTTATTCAGAACAGGGTTCGCTCTTTTACCGACCGGAGTCTTCCCTTTCTTGTTTGCCCGCTTAGAGACGATTTTCCTCTTTCTCTCTACCTGACGTGAGCTTCGTCGTATCATTCTACATCTCGTTACTCTTAAACAATCGCCAACAGGGGGGGATCAAACGTTCTCCCTGTTCCGGAGAGCAGAAATATTTGTAACAAGACCCTTCGTCACTTTGCCATAGGCAATACTGGCCACTGATCTTAACGTCGCGTTTTCCCAGACACTTATCCACCGGATATCGCACCTTCCACTCACCATGTACCTCTCGCTCCATGTCTGTGTGTGGCATACCGGCCTCACACGTATCAATTATCATGCACCACGATTGACCGTCCTCTGCGTTATGCAGTTGTCCACCAACACCGTAATATATACTGAGACTTCGGGAAAACCCGGGGAGTATCTATGACCACGTTAGGTAGCCAAGAAGAATATTTATCGAAAAACCGTAATACAATCAAGAAGAGATATTGCGGAGAAACCGCGATTAAAGATATTGCGATCAGACGCGCAAGTAAAGATATCGCGGGGAAACCGTGAGTAAAGATATTGTTGCGATCAGACACGCAAGTCAAGAAACCACGGAAGACCGCAGGACTAAGTATGACCACGTTAGGTAGCCAACAAGAATATTTAGCTAAAAACCGTAATACAATCAAGAAGAGGTATCACGGGGAAACCGCGATTAAAGATACTGCGATCAGATACACAAGTAAAGATATCGCGGGGAAACCGCGAGTAAAGATATTGTTGCGATCAGACACGCAAGTCAAGAAACCACGGAAGACCGCAGGTGTAAGTAAGACCACGTTGGGTAGCCAACATTTATATTTCTTGGTTACTCTCACGGTCTGCGTGGTCGGGGATTTTTCCCAGTCTATCTCTCTGTCGGCCGCCGTGGCCTCTCTCGGTATATGCGGTCGGCCCCTTCTGGGATTCGCCCAGTCTGTATCACTCTCGGCCACCCGAGATCTTTCTCGGTCTATACGAACGGCTAACCCGGGCTTTACCCGGTCTTTACACAGACCTGTGATTTATTTATTTCACTGTCGGATCTTCCTGAGGAAGCAACCTCACAATCGGCTGCAGACTTTCTCGCGATCGATAACAGGGTGGGGCCCCAGCCCTATCAGATCGGCGGAGTCGGTCTCGACACCAGACGCTCGGTTGTAGCTCGGACTAGTTTTTGGACGCCCTCTCGTCCGCAACTATATTTTTTCGCAACTTGCCGTGAGCCAGGTTTGAACGAACGCTCACCGACCACACGGGTGTGCGGTATAAATCGCTAACCAAAGAATTCAATGCACCGTATATGCAGAGCAGTCGTCACCACTCTACAATATAAGCGACGCACCGCATGTCAGGCTATACTCAACCCGATTCATGCGTCTGCACGCTATGCACAGAACTAAAAACCGCCGATCGGTCTTCCCTCCAAAACCAACACTGAAAGAAAATGTACGTAAATTAAGCGCTATGGCGAGCCGATTATTTACGAACAAATTCTTTAATCCAAGCCTTGTGGCCTGTCAGCCACATGTATGCATGTTGTATCAATTCAACTCCAATCTTCAAGTGTTGACTTATATGCAGCTGCCGACGTTTTCAGGCGTAAAACGGCCTCTTTAGAAAAATAGAGATGAAGCAGGGGTCTTGTAAAGGCTGAAGAGTAAAGTAAGAATTGTTAAATTGACCCAGTATTAACTATTTGCTAAGCAACGTGTCCGACTGTCCGCTTAATGCCTATTCGTTTTTCTAGCTCGGCAGTTTATGAAACTGTGGGACAATGTTCTTATGTCTTGCTTGAAATTATAATGATAGCGTTGTGTCTTTTGCACTTCTGTATGACAGTAATGTTGAAGACCTCAACCATGAAATTCCCCAAGTTGGGCATCTGCTAATGCATTCAAGCTTATTTGCATTTATAATATGACCACAACGATAGTTCTGGCTTATTTCTGGAACCATGCAAACGTGCTTTTCATGAAATGTACAGAATGTCGAACATAGCCATTATTTTACCAGTAACATCAGAGCCTGTCGGAAAGGCTTTTCTGTTATGAAATTACTTAAAACATATCTAAAAAGCATTAGGGCCTATGTCTGATATTGGTCTAAGTAGTCTGACAAACTGACAATGTTGTTGATTTAATCTGTTCGTGAAGAGTCAATTATCATAGGTACCTTTGTGGATCAGTTTGACTCTTGACATGATAATCGTAAACTTGTTTGTCATTAGATGTAGTGCATAGTTGATGCTTTACTTTTAAATAAAGTCATTCTATTTCCAAAACTATCTGTCTAGTTTGTTGATGTGAAGAATTCATGTTGCTCCATAATGCATATACATGTATCTGGTCGATGTCACTCAGTGTGGAGCCATACCTAGCACTCTCAGTTTCGACAAATTCGGGTATCCAATTGACCCCTCTTCTCGAGGCCTCGCCCCCCGTTGGCCCCTCTGATGGAAAACTCTAGAACCGCAACTGCTTACATATATGTGGGTATAAGGCTAACCTCTGCACAATTCGATTCAAAAACCTAATTATGACTTTACGTTTTTTAATCTAATAAATTATAACTAAAACCTGAAAGAGAGAGACAGACAGACAGAGCCTGAGACTGAGACAGGGACAGTAACAGGGACAGAGACAGGGACAGCGAGACAGGCAGATACAGGGACAGAGAGCAACAAGAACATTTTCCTGGGGGTACTCGTATTACAAATGCCGAAGGCGTGGAGCAGCGTAGGCTACTAATGGGGAGTGGACAAGTTAAAACATCTGGACTGTTTTCTAGGTTCAGGGAAGTCATTTAAACTTAGTTTGCATGAAATGAAAGTTAAGTTTTATAGGTCTTTTAATTCCTTGTATAGCAAATGCTATAAATTCAGTGAACCTGTTTCGTTGCAATTGGTTAGTGCTCATTATAAACCATTTCTTCTCTATGGTTGGAAGCTGTCTGTCCTACCAAAAGCGAGCTCACTTACGGCAATGTGCAAAATTTTTAAAATTAAAATTTCGCATGCTAGTGTTGAATCGGTGCTGCACTTTATGCACGAAATGAATGTGAAAGACAGTTGGTTATCAAGAAGACTGCGATTTCTTCATAAATGCTGTTCACATATCAATGATGTTGTCAGATTTTTAACATGTTTCACTCAAACCATAAGTGATTGAGTTCATGCTCTTTTTATTCTTTCGTTTTTGCTTCATGTGTATTTACGTGCTACCAATGTATGGTGAAATAAAGATTGATATATCCACAAACGACCCACCAAAAAGAGTCATAGAGAAAAGATCATTTGAATTGGATCAATTGCGTGTGTCAACTTTTTTAACCTCAGCACCCCACCAGCGCCACGCTACCAGTGGCGTCGCGAGGCAAAGTGCAGTCTAGGGCGAAGGTACAAAATGCCGCCTGTCTATATTTTCATCACTTTACTCTTGTGCATATCCCGTGACATGCACAAAGGGAGAGATAGGCGTAAGACGCCTGTTTTAAGTGTTTTCATTACATACATAATGGTTATTCTATTCAGTATGCAATTTATTATATATATATATCTCCTTCAGAATTGAATTAATCCATCACATCAAGATGCTTCTATATATATATATATATATATATATACAGTTAGTAACAGCATCAGCAATAGCAAGCAGTCATAATTAAACTGTTTAACTAATTGAAAACGCACTATCATTTGATATAAAAATAAGAAACTAGAATAAGATATAGCATTAATTATAAGGAATAAACCATTTATAAAGCAATAATAAAGCAATCCTCGAAAATAAAGCTACTAAGCGTCTTGCAGGCTAGATCGAAAATAAAGTTCACACAAAATTAAAATTAGACAGTAAAAATGTATTATTTCTCTCTACATAATGAAAAGAAAGTCCTAAATAATATCATTTAATCATGCTGGGAGCAGCATGGAACCATAGTAAGTCTGGCGGCTGGTGACAACTGACAAGTGGCAGAGATGTTTTTACCAGAGCATTTGTAATTAGGATATACTAGTAACTGGAAATTTATTATACAGATCACGGATACGGTACGGTTTCATACTTTCAATCATACTAACCTAAAATATTAAACAAAATGGATATAGGCCCTAGGCTGTAGGCACTTGGCACTGGGCAGTCCTACTTCCTGGATATTTCCGCTTCTAACGCAGTCAATGCAATCTATTAAGCGTACAAAAGTAAAAAACACGAAATAAATGAATATTTTTTAGTTGCAGGGGCCTGACTAAAGTTAGTGTAAATATATTTGGCCGGTAAGTTGAAATCAAGTCTAGATGAAAATAATAAATATAAAACAGCGCAGATGTTTCGGCTGCAAGTTTGTATTATATTAATCGAAAGAGGCCGCCAGTTAATATTTCGATATTGCTTTCGCGCCTATCGAAATAAATAAATTTAGTAACAAGAATAATGTCAAACTCTTTTGCGCCATGTCTATATGCGACACAGGAAACCACATAGGGCGCAAAATTTTAGGGGCGCCGAATTTTAGGGATAATACGGTTATGATTTCAGGAATAAAATTTTATGGTGATACAAAAAGAAATTCATAAATTAGTTATTAAAAACTAGTTTTAGGCTAATTCCAATTCCAACAACGATATTCACTTGAATCTCCCGCTATTCTCCTATTAATTTTCTTTTGCCAAAATCGTTTATGCATTTTGACAAAAAACATTTTTATGTGACCAATGCAGTGTGTGCTTGACCCCATATATTCTCACATCTTACTGTTTATGCAACGGGATGGAGCGCTCTTATATAGATGACTGTCAAGGGCTCCAAATTACCCGAGGACCGCTCTGATGCCTAAAAAATCCTAGGTGCCGTTCGATCATGGCGATGGTACTTTGGTATATTGTGTGTGTTAGTTTCAAATCGAGAAAAATCTAAAAAGCATTGTGCCAGTTTTAGGCAAGAGCAGCAATTGATCTAGAAGACTGCAACTTATACAACAATAATTTTTTTTTTGCCCAAAATGCTGCCCCTAGGACAAGTGCGCCTGGGGCGGTTCGCCCCACTCGCCCCCTCGCTACGCCACTGAGTGCCACCATCACCACGTAATTGCGCCCTTATAGGAGGAATTCTCGCAGAGGTCAAATTTAATTTTTTTTAAATTTTGGGTGATATACCCCTAGGTAGAAGACAGTGAGAAATTGTTGTGGGTAGTGGGCGTGTGGCAGGCCTATAGACATGCCCCCACCTTTTGCAAATGGGGACACATTATGCATTTGTCACCCCCCGCATTTCTTATCCCTCTCAATGAGTGTCCCCCACCTCTCAAACGAGATCGCCGCCTCTGGCGCTATCCTATTATAAAAAATCTGCAGATAGATTCAACAACAATAATAACAGTAATAATAATTATAATAATACAATAATCTCTCAGCTGGAAAATATCAGATCCGAGAGTTTTTTTAATGAAAGAATTCGGTTGTTTTTCATAGATATTTTATTGTGTTTTATAGTATTTGGTGTCGTTTTCTATATTGGCATTTTTTAGTTGACTTATATTACCCTCTTCGACCGGTTGCCATATTTAAGTTCTACAATATATCACCAGAAGGCATAAATATTCTTAATTAGTCATAATTATGCTATTGTTTGCGGAAGACTTGGGAGCGAAGACCTGCGCAGGAACATTGCAGATTTGGAAAGGTAAACTATGGACGGAGATAAGATATATAGGCTATCTATATGGGTTGATAGATGCCAGAAAAAGATGTTTGAGGAATTTGTGGAAATAGGAGTTCATGACTGACTCGGAGGCTAAGTAGCTGAATATTGGGAATGCGTGGTTGAGGTATGACTGGATGTAGAAGATGAAAGAATGAAGGATTACTGGATGACGTATTGATTACTGGTTGGAAATGGAACTGCAATGGAGGAAGGGAAAGAAAGGCCCTGGAAGGAAATGAGAACTCCTGGATGGAAGTGGAAAGTCTTGGATGGAAACAGACGGACGGATTTTGGCTAAGAGACGCGATGCCCTGTAAGCTCAATGAACGCCTATTCACCTAGAGCTACATAAATGCCACTCCATCCGCCGTCTGTCTCTTGATGTGGTCTTCCCTCGTCAACCTCACGAATCGTCGGTCGTGTTGGTTGACCGGAACAATGATCGGAAGTCCGTTCGCGCAGCCGCAGACCGTCGTATCCGGTCCGTCCGTGAAGAACTCGAGCTGCTTCGGTTTCATCCTAACGTCACGATAGTTCTCGTACATCTGTTTCGTTGTGGACAGTCTCTTGTCCTCCGTCACAGGCATGTATGGATTCCTCTCGAACCAGTACAGTTCGTCCCTCTTCGGTCCGTGGTACTTGTACCCAGGTGGTACGTCCTCGTGGTAGACCCTTCCGTGGAATACGGCTGGCTTGACTCTGGCGCAAGGGTCGGGCGGGTGTTTGGGGATGGTGTGCGGCTTCTCCAGGACGGTTCGGCTCTGGGGCCAGCCGAGGCGGAGTAGGGTGTAGTAGAGGCGTTCCTCGAAGTGGTCGTCGGGAGGGGAGAAGTAGCGACGGTCGTGGAAGGACGGTTGGTGTACGTCATCTGGCTTTGACCATCTCGTCGGGGTGCAGTTGACGTCGTTGTGGTAGTTGACGTAGTTCGGGTACCACCAGACGTTCTGATAGGTCATCGCGATGAAGGTCAGGCACTCGCTGCAGTGGGGTCAGAGGTCAGATACCCGAATGGATGGTATCGCTACAACTGACAAACAATTGTGGTTTCAGCATCCTATTACAGCAGAGGCTCGAGTGGATTCTATCTACAGTGGTCGGTGGGTTTATCAAAACGATCTAGGTGTGTTGAACCACGGCACTTCGGCCTTGTATCTCGATAGAGAGCGCTTTCGTACAATGATACAGTTAGTTGGTATGCAGCGGCTATTGGTATAACGAATCGCCCACTGAAGAAGTCGACGACAACGACTTGGCGGCAATTGTAAGTCTCATAGATAGCGGCAATCAAGCGCTAGAAGGAAGAACTAAGGCGGGGAAAGAAATGGTGGGATCCGACCCAGGTGCCAGATTTTACACCACTGCGATCCCAACGGAAGTCGCGGACATATGTCACGGCCTGGTAGGTGTAGAAACCCTGGATGATAGGAGAGCAATGCCTAGGGCGGCTAATGAAGCGCCACCACGGCGAAGCAGCAGATTGCACAAACGAGCGATGATTGACTACGGTCTCTATGGCTCTACTAGACATTTTCGCGGGAACAACTCTCCTCCTTCTAAGGCGGGAAGTCGTAGCCGCCAGCCTCTGTCGATGGAGCATTGCCAGCCAGAGTTCCAGAAGCCGACGCTTCCGCCTACGCGTTTTTCCGCCATGGAATATGAGATGAAGAGGGCGCGCGCAGAACCACGGGCGCGCGAAATAATCCAAAGCACAGAGGGTTTGGCGCCAAGGCGGAGACGAGGCGCGACGGGAGCAGCGCGTGCGCAGCGGACGCGGTTGGCACATAACAACTTGGCTACAAGTATCACTCACCGAAGGCCCATAATATTTTTAAAGCTAGAGAAGTCTTCCCAGCCTTCCCATTTCTCAACCAAATCCTATGTAACAATAGTTCTGTCTTTTCTCTCTTTATTATAGCTGCTTTGGTCAGACCTTTACATGATTGCAGGCCCATAGTATATAGATCTGGACCAGAGGCGGCGATCTCGTTTGACAGGTGGGGAACACCCAATGACAGGAGTAGGAAATGTGGGGGCATACGTATGACATGTCCCCTTTCTGTAAAAGGTGGGGGGCGTGTACCCCTCGATCTCCGGGATCGCCGCCTCTGATCTGGACAACCCTCTGACTTGACGTAGCACTTCGCAAATAGCGTAGCGCGTTTACGCTTAGCCATAAGCATCGTTTCAGAAACTATCGAGCTCACGTCTGCGATTAGGTATACCCATTGATAACATGTATTGACATTTATTATATGTCAATGGGTAACGTAACTTATTGTAATGCAATGCAATGGAAAAATTATGTAGCGCCGCTCGTTATCAGAGGAGCTCACGACTCAATACTTAGCTAAGCGGAGAACAAGAACGACTTCAGGCGCCTCCGGAAGCGGAATGAGAGAACAGCTCCTTCCAGAGCTGCTGGTGGGACCCTCGCTGCAGCTTGACCTACCTCGCTTCCTGATCCGACCGATCCACCTTTGTCGTCGGGGTTAGCGACGACCATGTGGTTCCGCTCCCTTCAGCGTCGATCCACTTCGAAGAAACCCCCAGTAGTAGAATTGGCCACCACACACCTCCTTCACCAAAACATCACGACAGCCAAATCTCGTCCGCATAGTTCTTTGTTGCTTAGCAACGGCGCCATATTTACAACGTCACTGATGATAATTATGTGCTGCACGTCGGATGACGTCATTGACGAGGCAGACGACTTCAATGAATCAATGTAATAGAATATAGGCCTAATCGAAATTTATATCGCGCTTTAAAAGAACAAGTACTAGAACAGCCTATTATATAAGATTTGAATCTGGTAACAGATGTGCATTTAAGAACTGAAGTTGGGAGACTATTCCATTTTAGGACAAGGGGCTTGAGCATAGATATAGGCCTATAGTCCGAGAAGACACGATTACCAAACTTTTGGTCTGCGTGAAATATGATAACAAAGAGAGCGTATACATAGAATCGTAAACTAAGATATGACACTTCCTATATCCACTGAATAGGGTAACTGGTATGTGTGATGGTCAAAGCAAAGGTCAAAGCACACAAACCGTGGCGCCACGTAGCGACTGGTTGTGTGGTACTTTAGCAACGACAATCGCGGCCCAACCAATCGCAGGTAGATGACGTGAATATTCAGATACATTGAGTGTCATATCTTAGTATACAACGATATATATACATTTATAATATATATATATATATATATATATATATTCATTCATTCATTCATTACAGAGATTTATTTAGCGTCCCTTCAAGGTTACTACTTAGGAGCGCTCCCGATTCCAGCACGTTTAAAAAGAACAGTTTTAAGGCAAGTGGAGGCAAACGACTTTATATATATATATATATATATATATATACATATATATATATATATATAGCCTATATGTGACTGTATGCGATCTCCTCCTCGAACGAACTGTTGGCCGAGATGAATATTGGCGCCAGAGGAGTATACGCCTCCCACTCATTCGGGTGATGAAGTACTTTTTATGACCCTAGGAGTGCATCCGTTGAGTGAGAAAAGAAACCTATTAGCCGGATGGTTATCCAGGTTGGCTTTAATCGTCAAGAGAAAGAGGGCGTGGGAACGATGGGCTATGCTGCT
This sequence comes from Bimastos eiseni, assembly GCA_959347315.1. Classification (NCBI taxonomy): domain Eukaryota; kingdom Metazoa; phylum Annelida; class Clitellata; order Crassiclitellata; family Lumbricidae; genus Bimastos; species Bimastos eiseni. The sequence goes on from OY365816.1 coordinate 773,376, forward strand.
GTCAGTGATGATGGGTTAATGTTGTTTTGAAAATTCGGAGCAGACAACTTTTATAGGATAGGACCAATCAATTGTCAACTATGGATTGAATCGCCCTATGGTTTGCCGCAGCGTTCATGAATATCGAAATCGCAATCTCCTAACTTCGAAAGCGCCATTTGAAAGCCAGACGCAGGGAACCAGCTTATTAACGAGCGCTCGTGCTATTTGTTTATCTTTAGGCCTAGCGTAACGATTTAAATTGTTGGTAGGCCTATAGGTCTATACGATCAGCCTATGTAGGCCTATGTACATGTACGTGTGTGTGTGCCTGTTATCGGCCTTTGTTATCATACGTAGAAAAACTTATCCGATGAACTTGGTTATAGGTCACCCGGTCGGGTCACGGGGTCGTGCCATGTGGTCATCGTGGTTAGTGTCAATGTATACAGTAATTATTGGATGACGGCAATTGTGCATGTGTTGCCCTGCGTATCTATCGTTAAAAGATACAGCAGCAGGTAATCGCAAAGAGATGAAGGCCATTATTCATTATGCATCTCCTTTTCCACATTTCCACCAATCCTCCATTTCCACCTCTCCTATTCCAGGGCAGCCAAAAACGCAGCTGTTCTTCCGACTTTGTTTCCACTTTCACCTATCCATCTATCCATTATCGTCTGCCATGCTTCCATCCAGTAAGCCCTTGCCACGTGCAAGAGTTCAACTCGAAATAGCTACAACGAATTATACTAAGAGGCTGTACGCATACCTCTACCATCATATGTGAAGGTGAGGCTTACTTTTCGAGATTCCGAGTTGTAGCAGGACGGCCAAATCTGACCCACTTTCTGGTTATCTTGAACCAAATGGGCCTCGTATGTTAATGGTATTGGTCGTATGGTATGGTCCACTAGGCTGGGCCATCGTAATGGCAACAGTGAGCTTTAAATCTCTAAGGTTCTACAGTAAACCTAAGTGCAGGGCACCAGGTTATTCACGAGCGCTGCGTCGTATCTGAGGGGTTGTTCAGAGAACGACTCCCGTGGAGGTCTGGTTGGCATAGAGACCAGCGAGAGAGAAACACATACATACAGATATATATAAACATATATTTATATATATATACAGCATGTTATATATATATAAATATACAAATATATTTATATATATAAATATATATAAATATATATAAATATATATAAATATATATAAATATATATAAATATAAATAAATATATATGCAGACAGACAGAACAGCTGCTCAGGCGGGATTCAAGAAAACTTGCAAGAGGGAAAGAATCGGTGGATTATATTATCTTAACTCGGTGAGATGTCGCTTTCATTATAGACCTATTTAAGAATGCATCAACAATAACAGCCACAAAGTAAAGTATACTAAAGACTGTGTACGTCCAGAAATGGTCGAGCTCGTGATCGTAATCTCCAAACTTCTAAAGCGCCTCTCGAAAGTCAAGCGCAGAGCACCAGCTTATTTACGAGCGCTGAATAGGTCATCCAAGATTCATGGAAAAGTAAAGACGAAAGCCTCAAAGCATATGCCGACTCTAGGTGCAACACTTCAACGAAATCTCAAGGCAGAAAAAGCCGTTAGCGTCAGTAAGAAGAATTTTTTTGAATAGTTTTTATTAGTATGGCATAAACTGTATTTATGTAGGTACGTGACCTTCCTCTCAGCATACCCTACCACGCAGAATGAAGGGCCCATCTTCCCGACGTATGGGTACCCGTACAGATTTATATGGATTCAATACCCACGTAAATATACTGCCACGGACAACACAGATAGTCCTACCGCTGGTTAACCTGTAACCCTAATATCTCTTGCTTTTTGTGCACAACTTTTGTTAGAGGAAAGAGCTTGATAGATATATTATATTAAGATAACACCAAATACGTATATTAAACCGGGTGAAGAAAGATTAACTATCCCGAGTAAGACTCTGATAAACCAGTATCTTTTAAAATGGACCAGCACCCAACCGGATTTAGGTCTACGTGTGACTACTGCACCGCTCAGGAAGCGAACTAACACTTCCGTTTTGAACGTAAGCACTACAACTTTATGGGATAAATTAGACAAGCCAAAAATATCAGTTGCAATTGAATAGCCTTTTAATAGAAACGATAATAAAATGTGGTATGTAAGAGATATCGGATGACCAGTTACTGCTACATAATAAGGAGCATAAAATTGAAACCCAGGGACCTATAGACCTCGAGACTTCTCATTATAGAGACTTCTATTTATAGAGACTTCTCGTCTGGGCCAAACTGTTTGTTGATAAAGTTAAACGGCTGGTTGACTGTCTCTGTCCCTTTTGATGGGCCCTCATACGGGTCCAAAAAGGGTTTCGCGTGGTCATGGTGCTACGGTGCCTCTGTCCCTTGAGATGGGCCCCATGATATCACACATTTTTTTGTTGTGTATGGAGTCGGTCGTCATCTTCGATGTAAACTTACGCGTTGTAGTGATATGACGATACTTAAACTTTCTCGGCACCCCACATAAGCCGCGCCAGGGACACCAATCAATGGACTATAACGCTACATCAATTTGTGTCCACATCATCCATGCAGATTGCTTGGTTCGTTTGCGTGCTAGGCCAGAATTTCAATCTGGGGAGGTCAAGTCGAGGAGATAACAGCCAGAACGGTGGATATCGTTCTTCGATTAGCGACCTTACGTATTGTATTAATATTGTATTAATCTTGTTGGGGAATGAAGTCATATGTCAGTTAGCCTACCTAACCCGTTTGAGAGGTGGCCCCACACGTTCTAACCCGATATCTGAAATGGCCTTTCTTAGTAAGGATAGCTCCCTAGAAGCTCTATAAACACCAGCATGCAGTTCGGTTTCCTCCTGGAATGATCTGCAGTGTAATGATCTGCATCGTACTTTGTGAACTTTGAACTGCATGCTGCCTGGAAAGATCAACGCGCCAACTGTTTCAAAAGTATTGGTTCAAAGTTTATTGCTCAATTGTTTATCTATTTGAGATTTAATGGTTAAGAGCCGGTAAAGCTTTACCGGTTCAGATAAATATAGGCGTATCAGAACCGAAGGGGCGGATCAGATCCGAAGGGGCATAGACCTCAGACCTGTATATCCCACACATATTGGACGGCCTTCACTGAAGCACTGAGACTGGGCGCAGCCATTGCCCCCAGCGAGCAACTGCCACTCCTCGTCGCTTATATATCATTGGAGATTTGCCGCAGATGTTGTAGGCCTTCGCTTGCAAGCGAACGAACCATCGCCGTACAACTTCTGCTCGAAGCGTTTTGCAGACTCAATCGGAGTTGCTGCAACAACCCCTCTAACGTGACGAAGCGCCCGCGGATTGGCTGGCGCTCTGCGATTATCTTTCGGGTAGCGATTCAGAATTTTGAGGAAATGGCTGACGAATTGTTGATAGGATCGTATGCCTAATGAACGTTTTCAATTGGACGCATCTATAAAGAGTCGAACAAACGAACGTAACTTGAGAATATCAGATGAAATGCGTAGTTGTTGGTAAATAATGTGGCAATTAAGAACACCTAACGCGTATAAAGTTGATTACAATACGATTTAGCCAACCCGCCGAATCGACCGACATAACAGATTACCTTGAGCACACGTACGTATTAACCTATTTTCCAGATAATCTTACACAGACGGACAAAAGAGAGAAGTCCTAATTAAGTGAGAGATAAGAGACGTTCTATCTACTAACTGATTCTAGAGAGAGAGAGAGAGAGAGAGAGAGAGAGAGAGAGAGAGAGAGAGAGAGAGAGAGAGAGAGAGAGAGAGAGAGAGAGAGAGAGAGAGAGAGAGAGAGAGAGAGAGAGATGTCTCAACGTTATAATTCCGGTCTTTGTGTAGAGTAGACTCTGTCGTCCATTGAAGACTTCACAATAGGCGCTTCATAAATGATCGCGTGCGTTCGATTTGATCGTCACTGACCAGAATCGATGGGTGGTTGTGCCATCTCCTCTCTCCCCTCATCTGCAGAGTCAATCGATCTGACTCAGAGGATGCCGAGAAGCGCCGTAGCAGTCCAACCATCGTCATTATCGTCGTCTTCAACTGAGAGGGAACTCCTCACCGACGACGAAAGGAGGGTCGTTCTCGAGACCTGGCCACTCCTGTCATCAGCCGGACAGGAGACCGGGGTCCGAATCCTCCTGCGCTTCTTCGAGCTGGCACCGGACGCCAAGGACGCCTTTCCGTCGTTCAGGGACCTCGAGGAGCCGGCGCTTCCGAGGAACCTCCTGTTCCGAAGCCACGCGCTGAGGTTCATGCGAGCAGTCGAGGCGGTTATGATCAACATCGATCTACTCGAACTGACCGTCATCCCGAACTTACTCAGCCTCGGCAGACGACACGCCTGCATCGAGGGCTTCAAGGCCAAGTACCTCGGGGTCTTCGAGGACGCGATGATCGACGTCTGGAGCGAGGTTCTCAGAGGGAGATTCGATAGGACGGCGAGAAGAGCCTGGCCTAAAGTCTTTCATTTCATCGCCGAACAACTGCTCCAAGGCATTCAGCAACACACACATCAACACACACCAACAGATACATGAACAGACACAGGAACATACACACGAACAGACACAGCAGCAGCAGCAGAAACAACCGACACGCGACAGTAAATCCCAACCAATCATCTAAAACATCAGTGCAAGTCAATACCAAAATTGCGCTACAAATATTCACCATGACGTCGACCACCACCACTGAATAATTGACGCTATAACAGTCTGCTCTTGCGGAGACCAGTTTTTGAGTTCAATGGCGGAGACTCCGTTATATATATACGAGGTCGTTGGCTGAGAGACGTTATCAAATTGACACGATATATTAATTCAACAATTCTCTTTCTGTTAAAACTGCGTACAAATAAAACCGCGGATGAACTAAGAACGACGAGTAGGCCAACGACCAAACAACAATAATTATTGAAGCAGTAATGTCCGTCCATCAAAAAATTTGCAGACTCATAATAGTCATAAAAAGAGACTTTAAACCGACTATCGAGTTGGTTTCCATATGGAAAATCACTGGTAAAAGTAACTCAAGGTAGGCCTATGGTAACAGCACGGAATGTATCCGTCGAACCCTTACTAACTTGGCTGACGAACCATCAGACGATCACAGACTACATTACATCATCTTTCTAAAAACGCTCTACATAAATTTTCCATCGTTACATTATGCTGCAGTCAGTCATGTGGTTGGTTGTAGCGTCATGAGCTTGTGCAGCTTCTTGAGGTTCGTTCGGATGATCGCATCGTCCGGTCTAGTCTTGAGGGCGTCCAGATAGACTGCCTCCGCCTCTCGCAGCTTCCCATTGAAGTGCAGAATGGCACCCAGGTTCATCTTAGCCACGACTTCCTGAGAAACCAAAAATTAATGACGAATGTCTTGCACTACCAGGGACCCTGATACCCAGTGTATATCCTTCCAAGGCCGACTCAGCCTTCTGCTCGCTAGAGGTCGATGGTAACAATCGGCTGCAGTTAGATTCAACTCCTGTGATAACTTGTAATCATCCGTTCATATTGTGACTTATAATCATTGTCTGTTTTAATTAATTATAAATATAAATATATGTGTTGTATTAAAGGCTAAACAATCAGCATTGATTGGAATGCAGTTGTGCTCTTGTTATTCTCTCTGGTTAACTAATTATCAACTTTTGAACAATGTCTAAACCCTATAACCATTTCAAAATCCCTTCATAGAACAATGTCACTTTTTTCAGTATACATTCGCGAACAATCCTTAAACGTCTGATTTGATATGACAAATAACCATGCAGTCAGTACTTTCAAGGGCACTTAAAAGGAGCTATATTAAGTGTAACAATACAAGCATAAATATACACACATTTATAAAATATACATTCACACTTAAATACATACATTGCATATACATAGCCATATACTTAACCACCATATACACACATACACACAGATATAGAATAATGACTATCCTTCCTAACCGTTGGATTGAGTCGAACTGCTTCTCGGTAGAATTCTTCCGCATCTCCAGATCGACCAACTTGCCTGGAGTCAAAAACAATTTTACAAAACGAAATCAGCAAGAAATCGTTGCTTGTGATATTATTCAGCAGCAGATCGTTCCAACAGAGGAGACTCTCCAGAAACTAAGATATTTTCAAAATTATTACTGTTATTAGGGGCCGTCCACATATTACGTATGCCGCAAAGGGGAGGGAAGGGCTTAGAATTTCGGCGATTTTGTGTACGGGTGTGTATGGTGGTGGAGGAAAGGGGTCCCAAAAATATGCATATGTGTGCAAATACAATTGTCTAATTATGACATTCACAATACGGAATATGAAAGTCAGAACTATAAACCCAATCACAAACTATATTCCTACTTAATCAATTTTATGTAGCATTAAAACTGTTTCAAATGCAAGTGTTGTTAGTGTTCTAATTCTTCATAACTGTTAACAAATTTAAGCTGTTAAAAAAATAGCCTGTGATAAAATCAATGTCCTTTAGATGTCTTTAGCTATTTAACCTTTGCAATGGGGAGGGGTAGAGCCCAAATGTACGAACGCAAGGGGGAAGGGGTGCACGAAATGTACGCAGTGCAACACAGGGGAGGGGGTCCGAAAATCCGATTTTTTTGTGTATGTAATATATGGATGGGCCCTTAGTGAACAACTTCTAATGCACAAGGCATCGACAAATGGCGCTCCAAAAGGAAGCCATATTCAGGTCAACGGATCCGGAAGAGTGCTCAGCAAAACAGAGCGTCAGCCTTTGGTCACCGTGCAGTGGTTAAATTTCTCATCCATGGGAGCTGCTGGATCTCCACACCTTAAAAAATTTAGAACTCAAGCCTAAGTCAGGCTAATTGGGAACCTGTAACAGATATAATCGCTATTTGCTATTCGGATAAGCGTAAAATGTGTGAAATAAGGTGCGCATGGTTGATTTTGAGACAAAACCTGTAATTAGCAGTGTTGTATGCAAGACCTTAAACTTCAAGACCAAGACGAGACCAAGACAGTGAGGCACCAAGACCGAGACAGTGAGGTACCGAGACCGAGACAGTGAGGTACTGAGACCGATACACTAGGTTCAAGACAGTTCGAGAGAGTAAAAAACAAGTGATCCCATACAAAAGGCTGTAAAATACTAATGTATCAGTTTTCGGGAATAAGGTTCATTTGTAATTTCAATTTGAAACTTAATTATAATGTATATTGTATCAATTCCCAAGAACAGTTTGTATATTGCCGAGTTAGATTTTTTTCTATATTTCTTCTTCGGCCTAGCGTAAAATTTTAAGACAGTTAACGCTAAACTAATCTAGACCGCTTGTTCGAGACAGAACAAGACTTTCACTTCAAGACAGTTTTTAAAAATTCGAGACACTACCTCGAGACCGAGACAGCAGGCTTCCGAGACCGAGACACTAAAAAACTGTCTCGAGACGTCTCGAGACTGAGACACTGTCTTGAGACCATACAACTCTGGTAATTAGGTGGTGAATCTCAAATCCGAGGTTGCAGATCTCTGATCCGGCTGAATTTAACCACTGCTTTGGTGGATAATTGGTGGATAATTACTCTGAAAGAGGTACGTCTTAAGTTGAGAATGAAATGACAAAATTGACTGAGGAGAATGGAGATAGTTGTAAAAATCCTCCATGTCCAGCAATCTATGATTGGCCGATTGATCAAGAGAGCAACAGTCCATGAAGTGCCATTCTGGGGCTCTTCCCTCTCATCGCCTACGACTTAAGAACATTCAATTCAAAACATCACATCTATACAAATGACCCACATGTCGTAAAACGTCCCACATAAATTCACTTCATATAGTGCACGCATAACTAAAGTATTAATAACCTAACATAACCTAAGTGTTCATTAAAACATAATCTAAGTGAGGGTCTGCCAAAGTGAGCCATGTAAGCAATTAGATGCTTGACTATGATGACTGATGATGCATTAAATAACCTGAGCGCATTGGCACAGTTGAAGATCGTTTCGAAATTCTTTGAATCCATGTCCACCGCTCTGAGAAGCCAGTCAACCGCTTCAGCTGTTCGTCCAGATTCACTCAGGAACTGACCTTCAACAGAACAGCAGCATAATTAGTATTACAATTATCATCGTCATTATCAGGATAATCATCAGTATATTACAATCAATATTATCATCATTAGCTTTATGATAACTATAATAAAAATTAATAATAAATGATAAATATTATCTTTGCTGACCATAATGTCTGTGAATGGAGACATCTGTTGGGCTGATGTTGTGTGCCTTCAGAAGCCATTCCTCAGAAAGACTCAGTTGATTCTGAAAGCACAACATTGGCTAAGCTAAGGATAATTTTGACGACTCAAAGGTAAATCGGAAGCAAACATTAAACAACTGACTCTACACAAGAAAACCTGTTATTTCCTTATTCATCAATCAATAAGTCAATCAATAATTAATCAAAATAACAATCCTGCAATCAAAAATAAATCTGTAACTGCATCATTCATTCGTTCAGTAATGCCATTATTCATTCATTCATTCGTTTATTCATTCGTTCGTTCATTCATTAAGTTAAATCAGTTAGCTAGCCAGTAACAAAATACCCACTCAATTTCTCACAACACGGCATTATCGAAAGAGACCAGTTCATTCATTCATTCAATTTATAAATTTGCCCCTTTCAAGATCCCCATACAGAGGTTCTCTCAGCCAGGATGCAGCCCAAACAACGACTTGAGGCTATGGTAGAAGACCAGCAGATTGTTCCTGTGAAGTATGCACATCACTAGCCCTTTAACGACCAGCTGCATATGTTTTTCTATACATTTTGGTACACACTGGTCGTCAAAGGGTTAAAATGATCCCATTCCAATGGAGGGTGCCACAACCGAGAAAGCTCGTTTGATCGAGCTCGTGGTACCAATAGCTCCCTATGTCCGAGGAATGGAGAGCCTTACCTATGGTAGGATATATCAGAAACCGGGCAACAGAGTCTACTCAGATAGAATGGATCGTTACCAACAAGGCAACGCCTGACAAGTGCTGCTATCCTATACATCCAGTTGTCCTTCAAGCACCATAAAAATGAAAACTAAGACAACAAGTGAGAATGGACAGCCGACCCTCCCTTGGAATAGTTTTGCCATCGTGAGATAAGCTGGAATGTGATCGGACTTAAGCTGCAGAGCATGTCGGTAATTTCTTTCGGCCTCAGAGTAGTCGCCGAGTCTGAAAAATGCCTCACCTACAACAAACAGCAGAAGATATATAATGAACCAACATGTCTTTACTTTTATTCCATCTTCCTAATTCTCCTTACACATATCCTACATCTACTTAGTCTTTGCACTTGCACTAAATAGAGTACCCCGGACTTAACTTCCTACTGGAAGTCGCTTAATCACATTATTGTAAGGTACTTGTTGGCTGCATGGAAATTTGACAAAGTTCTGACAGAAACAATTTTGCACAGTTTATTTTAGGACACAGTGTATATAATATATATTATCTTAATAATAGTGAAATATCAGAGGTTCATCAACAGAACTTGGGTATTTGACTTACCAAGCATATTGTAAATGCTGTGGATTTGGTAGTCGACTGGTGCAATTTCTATCGACTGTTTGTACACTTTGATAGCTTCCTTAAACAGAAATAACAATGGAAGCAAATAACGTAGGTCACGCTGTCTTTGCCTCGTAGCACGCAACGCAATATACCTGTCTCGGAAGTAAAATTAATAATAATAACCGCTCCAATTTGGACCTAATGTAGCTGCCACGTTTCTCGCGTATTTCTACTTTCATGACTCAACATCTTCATTGGGTTCCCTTGACTGATAGGATTTAGTTCAAAATTCTCTTTCTTACTTACAAAGCGTATTTGGGTCAAGCTCCACATTATCTTTGCGATCTTATCAGGCAACCTATTTCGGCCACCTCTGGTCGCTCTTTAGACCGTCACGATCACCTAGTACCTCGGTCTAGAACTGCCACCACTCAGCATTGTGCCTATGCCTCTGTTGGCCTTTTGCTAAGAAACAGCCTTCCTGCAGTGACTTGTGCTGAAATCTAATCTGGTAGCACAACAGTTTCTGTTCGTTCTCTTAAGACTTTTCTTTGCTCGAGGGGTTTTTCACACTGGGAGCGCCTCTGATTAGGCTGCACTGTGAGAGGCGCTTTACAAATCCGTAAATAGAATAAAATAGATGTACTTACGTCAAGTCGATTGTCATCTGCCAAAAGTCGACCCAGATTGTAGAGAGCAGACGTCTTTGATTGTTCGTGGAGACGAGGATCCTTCAGACCAGAGACATCGATACTGTAGCAGTCACGAAAGAGCTTCAGCAAAAAGAACACAGACTTTACTTCCTTTTCATCATTGAACAACAGGAAATGTGCATACAGTACATCATCATAATCGTTATCATAAACTAAGCATTTCCAATGTAATACTCAGAACCCATACATAGGGCACCAGCTTATTTACGAGTCCTGCGTCATCCAGGGGAATCGATGTCCAATGGAGTTTAAGACTGGTTGGCAGAGAGATTAGTTAGAGCAGTGTGTATGTAGAGAAAACCTAACTGTATTTCGTGTTTTTAGATCTAAGTAAGTAAGTAAGAATATTCTTAATTAGACAATCAGCAAACACATATATAGTAGCTTATAAACAGTATAAATAACAGCATCCATTTTAAATTAAGGTCATATAACAGTAACATAATGAAAGTTCTTTTTGTGGGCAAATATACCAACTCTAACCATCAGCAGTATCTGCAACCAGATGAAATGGATCAGATATAGGACTCTAACAAATCAGTCGTTTAGTCTCAGGTATAAATGATAGCATCAATTTCAAACAAGGTCTATGTAATAGCGCCTCTCACAAAATGACTATTTAGAGAGTAATGGTAAACACTTCCACATATCTAGAATGCAGTCTAATCAGAGGGGTTGTACAGATGTACGAGAGAGGCCAGAGAGAATACAGCGAGGAGGAAGCTATGGAACGGTTCAGGCAGTTTCTGAAGAAGGAGGAGGTAGAGCCTTTAATTATTAATTAAAATTCAATTCATGTGAAAAAGAATCTTAAAATATTATCTACCTTTAGAAAGATTATTAATTTAATTAAATAACCTACTCAATTACAACCATTCCTGCCATTCGGTTCAGCTCTTTCGCCATTCAAATCTCGCAGTTACAACTACAAAATGAACCGGAAGACTTCCAAAAATTTGACTCATTTGCTTAAAATCAAACAACAAAGACCGTTCTTAGGATGACCTTAGAATCGTCCTTACCTTTTCTGCCTCCACTTTTAATCCAACTGCATCGTAGATGAGACCGAGGTTGAGGTATGCAACTGAAACAGAAAGCCAGATTGCTCATCAGTCTAGTATAGTTACTGTAAAAAATAATTCAGCTTACATTACATTACCTCAGACTCAGAGCATCACTGAACCCTGCCTGACCTTTGACCTTGAATTCGATTGACCTTTGACCTTGAACTGGAATTGACATTACTTACCCATAAATGCAGTTTTGACTGAACTCGTTCCTGCAACCTCACTTTTTGGGCACCATACAGATATCTTGGGATAACGATTTTCACAGACTCACCAGTCAGTTTTGGTCGATATTCGATTGCTTTGACATAGTTCTGAATTGATTCATCATAACGCTTCTTTTCTTGGTAAAACAGACCTCTAAAACGCCAACAGTTTTATTAGAAGTCGAAGCTGGTTCCATGTTTCTTATTGCAAGCCTTTCTGGTGAGCAAGTAAGTTAAACCAGCTGAAATTGGGAAAATCAATCATTCTGAAGTACAATATAAAACAGGGAAGTAAAGTAATGTGTGTTAAACAATTCACATTAAATAACATTAAATAGAAAAATGAAGCTGAATCCTCTGATCATATCAACAAAATAATATATATTTCAGCATAAAAACCTTTAGCTTAACAATGTATAGAAAAGTACATTACATAGAGAAATGTAACAATGTACTCACAAATTATAGTAAACATCGGCCATATTGGATCGGTGGAGCAGAGCCGATTTATAGGCAAATTCAGCCTCATCCAATTTGCCTTGAGCCTTTAGGATGTTACCCAGATTTCCCCAGGCTACAAAATCAGAGAAACTGCAGAAATTACAGAAAAATTAAACAGTTCTCAATAACAGATCGACAAGTAATATTGCTAACCTATGCTAGCAGAGAACAAGTGAAAGTAAAAACATCGGTTTTTCGGGTCCCTCTTTTATTGACTTTTGGTAATCTGGTAGATGGCTCAGTCGATCCATTTCCTTAAGAGATCATTGACGATGTAAACTTGCCGGAGTGGAGCTCGTCAAGGAGGACTCGTTCGAGTGGATAAACAAGATTTAATTTTTGTTCATTTAAAAAAATTTGTTTCTCAATTTTTGAGTATGTCCATAAAAACGTGACACATTGTATTGTCGTGCAAGCTTGACATGTGTGCAAAATTTCAGCTCTGTAGGTCGACTGGAACATACCTAAAGAAGAGTTGAAAGAACTCTGATGAACCGCCGATCCAACGTTCACGACAAACTTTATGCAAGCCAAGTTAAAGAAAAGAGGGTAAAAAGAGTAGGTTTTGGTAAATAACAAGCCTGTGTCCTCCCAATACATGCCTGTAGGAGGCCCATATTTTCCCATATATGTGTTTGTAGAGGATGGCTGTGGGCCAAGGCTAAAAATATAAAGTTGCCAACACTTCAAACCCAAGGCTGCTTTCAACGCAAGGAACTCATCCACTCTCTGTCTTAGATACAAGACATCCATTCAAATGGCAACATTGCGGTCAAATGCAAAAGCAGAAATAATGTTTCGAATACCTTTTGCTGGATTGACGCTGACCCCAGAGCGGTAGAGAGACTCCTCCGTCCTCCAGTCCAAGTTTCGTTGGATGGTTCTCCACGAATAGGAAAAGACGACGAACGTAAAGAACAACCAAAGGATTCGACGATAGATTCTGCCATGAGACAGATCGCGACAACTCGCGAGCAGACAACAGAATCCTTGAGCAACGAGAAGACAGAAACCCATGCTCGGTATGTATAGTATGCGCTCGGCAATCACGAAACCAACGTAGAAGAAGAGATTGGAGGCAGGAATGAACGGAACAATGAGAAGAACGACCGCAAAACAGAAGCACTGCAGACGACAATTACTCTCCATAATCTTAGAATAGTTTACGACGCCAGCGTCATTAGCTATGAAACTTTTACTAAGGTTCAACACTGGGATGGCAGCCTTGTCGTCATGGAGAATTCTGTTGTCATGGAGATTTCTGCTGCCATTGAGATTTTGCTTTGGGTTGTTGAGAAAGACTGCGATGTGGCTGATAATTATAGCTAGCGACACGTAAAACAAGAGTGAAGCCAGGTTACGCAAATCGACGAAAGACTCGACCAATGCAACGGAATCCATCGACCAGTCAAAACTCAGCAAAATAGGGCAGAGCAGCAAGGCAAAGTTCAGACATGGGAGAAAGAAAAAGGTTAGGCAACGGACGAGCAGACTGCCAGATTCAGAGGCCGGATTATCAGCAGGTGCAAACTCCGGTGGTTCACATCCCATGAGGAAGAGACGAAGAACCAGAAGCATAATACCAACCGAAAAGAGGACGAACAAATCACGAACGTCGTTGAAGGAAGGAGGTAACTGAAATGAAATGGCAACACGACAACAGAATTATGAGAGGCATTACCTTCATTCAATGACATTTCTAAGAACTAGAGTTGAATCTGAATCATCGGCAAATCATCTATACAGAAGGGTTATATACTAACTTTAAAATATGATTGAAATAATTGAAACAATGCATATTCATAAACAGGGAATGGAAGTGGAGAGATTATTGGTGGTGGTGAAGGGAAGGAAGTTGAACTATTTCGGACACATAGTCAGAGCGGACTGTTGGCCGGCCTTCATACTACTGGGCTACGTGGATGGTAAAAGAGCACGTGGTAGACCTAGAAGACGGTGGATGGATGACTTCGAGGAGTGGATGAGACTGCCAAGAGCGGATTGCATCAGGAGTGCGTGGGACAGAGTAAGATGGAGGAAAATGACATCTTTGGCTCTGGCCTCCTATCCGCAGTAATGAGGAAGGACAAGTCAAGTCAAGTCAAGTCAAGTCAAGTCAAGTCAAGTCAAGTCAAGTCAAGTCATATTCATAGAGTGGAATGGCACAAATGCAACATTACAAATAATTAGTAACTGAGCAATCATAAAGTCCTTGGGTTTAGCATTAATTATAATAATAATATTATGAAAAAAATAATAATAACACGACATAACAACAGTAATGAAGCCCTAAGCGACTTTTATGAGTAGAAGAGAACTTTAGATCCTTTAGAAGCTCTTAAAAGGCTCTCAACAAATATCATACTATATATTTTAATCATAAAATGCTCAAAAAGATCATCTTACTTGCCAAAAATAGAGCAGAGATTTTGGTTGAACGGATTTGAGCAGAAACAGATCATACACAGCACATACAAGAAAAACAGTTATTCCCTGTTCTTTACACAGCATCGCAGCTGCACTGCAAACTGTAACTCCAAACACACGTATCCAAGACCAAACACCACGCGACCGCCCAACCTCCCTCTGAGACTGACTCCCTGCACCGCAGCGGTCAACATAACACAGCAGAGCAAGAAGAAAGAAGAGGCAGGCGAGAAGGTCGGCCCGCCCGACGATCCCAGCCACGGCTTCCGTGTGGATTGGATGACAGGCAAACAGAATCCCGGCCAGCGTCGCGACAAGAATCCGTCTCGCGATTCTGTACGTCACCGTGACGTAAAGCGCTGTCACCAAAGCATGACATAGCACGTTCACGAGATGGTAACCAAACGGATCGAGCGTGTGAATGGCATAGTTGAAGCGGAAAGTTAGGACACAGATTGGTCGGTAGGATTTGTGAGATCCGCTGTGGGCCAATGGAGTTCCCCAGAAGTCGTCGTAGAATATGTTGATTATTGGAGTCTCCGGTAGAAGGTCTGGATTGCGCAGAATGGCACGACTGCAAGATAAAAACCAGAAACTTTGTTATTTAAATGGATAGTTGCAAGCATTATCGTATATCAATTACATTACCTATATATATAATTTAAGAACAGTCATGAAGCACTGTTCAAACATGTTTCAAAAGCACGGCTACTAAGTGCGTTCGCAATGCAGCGCTTTTGTTGGACTCTTAACAGATCAGATATTGTATTATTTAAATGAATGGCTATGTCTACAGTGTATGCATGAAACAACAGTCAATAAGCATTAACCAAACTCTAATCAATTCAGAGGTTATATCATTAGAAAAACCTAAGACACTGTCAAAATGAGGACGAAGCAAATTAAAAATGCACTTTTCAAGAATGCTCACGGCTTTTATTTTACGCTGAGCAGTTTTCCCGCAAGGAAACAGCATGCACGCTGGTTGACCGCCGAAAGAAAAAAAAATCGTAACTAGAATAAGTGTCGCATTTTTTACGTTTGATAAATTTTTACTAACTTATCGTCGTATGCGAATTGAGCAGACAGTGTGTTCCAATAAAGAAAAATTGCAAACACAGCGCAGCAGATTGCAGCAGTTTTAACAGAAATCTCGTTTTGTTTTTCTTCCATATTATTTTATATTGCCCTCTGACCTAATTTTATTTGGGTCACGTCAAGGCAACTAGACAGCGCAGGAAAGACATCAGACTTCATTGTTTTTATATTATTGCGTTTCAAATTCTGGGTAAAACCTTGACACCTGCATTAGGCTACATCGTTTGTAGACATTAATTTAACACCCACAATATTTCATGGAAAATATAATAGCGATTGTATATTCTCGTACTAGGCGAATATCGATAAATAACTATTTTGTGCCACTGTTTTGTTACGATTATTATCATTATCAGTTTGCGTCTGAGAAGGGTGATTTGAAGTGTCGGTGAATTTGTTATTGTATTAGCAAAGATGGTAGAGTCGGAGACTAAGATGTGACACTCGATGTATCTGAATGTTCACCTCACCTACCACGTGATGTGTGTTGCCACCACACGACTGGGTGGACCGCGATTGTCGATGCTAAGATGCCACCAATCCAGTCGCTACGTGGCGCCACAATTTATGTGCTTTGACCTCCACACAGTGGCACAAACACACAGATCAAAATTTAATCATCAAATACACGGCGGAGATAGGAAGTGTCATTGTTATCTTAGTCTACGACTCTACCATATTTTGTATTAGTTGCAGGCATGGCCAGGGTTCGATTTTGTGAAATATGTCTCAGAACGGAAGGAAATTTGCTATGTAGTATTGGAAACGGAGTGAAATAGGTTAACTGGGAGACCTCAGACTTGCGTAGTTTAGACCTTGATAACATAATAATTATAAGCTGATCCGAAATTGTTAGAGAGAGAGCATAACAGATGTCACGTGGTCTCACGAATTACAACGATTTGCATTTGATGTAAACAAAGTGGAGGAAAAACCTGGAAAGTTTTCGCGATGCATGCTAGCTGTTTAAAGTGCCACTTAGAACTTGCTTTCCTATCCTACCATACTCTAATTCATCTTACTATACTCTAATTCATCCTACGACTCATCTTCCAGTCCGTGCGAAAGTCTGTCATTCATTTCATAATCATGACATTGTAACGCACGTTGAACAGAAAGCTAACTTAGACACCTTTTAGATGAAACCGAAATAAAAGGAGTAATTGAGCAGAAATTCTTCATTAGCAGAACTGTAGACGTTTGGAATGGTTTGGAAGATAATAGAGTCTCAGTGAACACTCTCACAGCTTTTCAGAGGAGACTTGGAAAATTGGGCTAGGCTATAATAATCATGTTCCAGGACAAATGCATTGATTTTAACACAGATTAAACAAACGTCTTATTCTAAACCACTTTAAACCCTTGTTAATTGTTATGTTATTCAGCTGCTATGTCTGTCTCTTTCTCTAGCAGACTAAGATATGACATGCTGGAATTACTAATTACGAAAGCGAGATCGACTCCCTTTGCCCCATAAGGTGAACTAATCCTCCATTCGCTAGGCGGCGGTGGTGGTTCTATTACATGGATTCAACTGGATGTCTTTAGTTTTGAATCACGTTGAATAAGTTGGTGCCCACTGCATGGCTTTCGATTGGTGCCATAGAAGATTTTAATGTACGATCACCAATTCATCTTCAAACGAGAGACGATGACGATGAATTCTTGAAGTCTCAACTCCTGTTGGCCTCAGAAGGAATGGAGCTGGCAAGAGAGTGTTTATTAAATTAAGCCAAGGACCTATTACTGGCGGCCATTCCTCTAATAGATTCCTTTAGGTTCCTATTACATTAAAGCTAACCTTCACACGTATGGACAATGACTGCGTGGCTGAATATCCTCTGCTTCATCCTATATTGGCTTATTTAAACGGTTCTCCACTTGTTGATCGCGATCCTGTAACGATTTGCCAAGGGTCACCTGGAGCCTTCAGGAATTTGTAAAACAAAGCGTTTTCAGCCTAACATCTCATATATAATGTTTACGCAATCGTGATTATTACACGAAATAACCTTCTACTATAGTGACTTTAATTAATCCTTATCTATTTCGAGTACTATGATTCATTTAATAAAGCTATATTACCAACAACAAATTTTAAATTGTTCTGTTAATTAGAGATTGATTATGCTGTTATGAATGAGGTGTATGGATTATCAAATAATAAGAAGTAAAATGAATGGTAGCGAAAATGCGGTGAAGGCAGTAACCAGGGCTTGAAGTGGACTGGTATGAAACGGTATGCCATACCGGCACCGTTTCTGGCCGACTGCAAGCATACCGGTACTTCAACAGACCCCCCCTCCAGACCCCGTAATCTGGAGGGGAGAGGAGGGGAATGGCTCTTGTGTCCATACCAGCACCTCTAATTTTCAAATTCAAGCCCTGGCAGTAACCCAATACTTTTAATAGCTGGGGGTCGCCACACCTTTGGAAATATTATTAGGGGATCGCTGGACTAAAATGGTTGAGAACCACTGGCTTAAGTTATTGCAAGGCACTCGGGTCTGCACATAACATTGCAGGAATGTATTCCTACGCAAAGGTCATAATTAGGCGCCGAGGCTTATATATATATATATATATATATATATATATATATATATATATATATATGTATATATATATATCAGTGAGCTTAATAGCGCTACTTCCGGTAATCAAATGTGTGGGCGCCAACTAACAGATCGGCGGATTGTCTCCAGCGCTAAAGGTCAAGGCGTACTTACGTCACTAGCTATGACGTCGTGCTTCCGTGTTGGCGGTGGATGATGACGTCGCCCACGCGGTCTATTAATAGCAAAGCTGCGTGAAATTAATACGGATGAACGTCACCCACGCCTCATTCAAGGGAAGCAGCGTGTGTGTGGTAATGTAATGTGCACGGATTTATACAGCGACTGTCTTGCTCATTTCTTCAACGAATTGATCTGGTAATAGCTTATCGCTGCCCGATTGAATGTGGGTCAGTGGGCGGAGGGGGTATAGTCCTTGGAAGCGATTGTTAATATGACATGTTTTGCGGTCGGTCGAGATGCGGGACAGTTGAGGTTGCACTAGGCCTGGCGGGTCGAGGTTAAATGCGATACAAGGTACGGAATGAACGCCGCTTATAATATGGCCAACAGCACCGGTTGAAGTCAGATTTTATGTCAATTGCATCTCGTTTGGCGCATGGTTCTGCTTATACATTTTCTTTAAACATTTCGAGCTGTAAGATAACATTTATCTCAACTTTAGGCGGTATATAAATGCAATCTTGAAGATTTTCACGATCGCGTGCGATAATCCCTTAGCGTGCGTTCTCCTTGGAATTGACAAATAACGGCCCAGTTGAGTCACCTGCGTCACCGCCATTGGCCGCGCCAACGAGGTCAAACCGTGGACCAATCAACGCTTAGAAATATAGACCGATTAAACGGCTGCTGGGTATTTAGGTATTTGATCGGAGGCGATGCATCCAGTGTCGTTTGTTGTCGGCCGCTGACCAATCGAGATTTTATATTCATACAGAAAGTTTTCCTGCGCCTCATTACAAGGATTTTAACCGACTTTTAATTAATAAACGGATAAACAATGGATGCTCAACACGTCGTTAACCTTTCTCTTAAGAAGATCCTCGCGTCGCGTTGCAGACGAGGGGGAGTTGACCTACATCGCAATCTTCTCCTCGCGTCCGTTCTTTTCAAGGCCAGGGACGCATGCATGTCGCGAACGTACGATAACGATTACCATGGCGACGTCGGTAACCAGGACGACGATGACGTGACGTCGGTTGATAACGGCGATGACGTCGATTCGCGTCAGGATGATGAAGTCACGCTTGCGTCAGATACGGTTCCAAACTGCGACGAGGCTTCGAAGAAGGATTGTTCTGATGGAGCGGAGAGGGTCCAATGGGACGTGATCCCGGACCAGGCGCTCGAGGAGTGGAACTTCCTCGGTCCGGATATCTGCAGCGAGCAGCTGGAACCGGAAGTGGGTCGCCAGGCGAAGAGCGACATCAAGCGACCTTCGATGGAAGAAGGAGGAGTGGGCGTCGATTTTCCCGTTCATGACGAACGAACGTCCGGTCACAACGCGAGTACGACGTCGAGAAAGCGGACAATGGAAACGGAAGTCTCCAATGAAGGCGGTGGTTACAGCATTTCAACCCCACAAAAGAGACAGAAGACGGATCAAACGGTGAACTGTGAGCACGTGTGCATGGATTTTGACGACCTTATCAACTCAAATGACGACGACGACGAGGAATCTACGAATGACGAGGAAGTCCTCGAAACATCGAAAAACTTCGTCGATAATAATCGGTCGTTTTCGCTCGAATTCCCAATCGCCCTTGACTCTGGTATCTATTCCGTAGGCGAGAGGAGCTTAGCGTTGCTATCGAGTGGTGGCTGCTTTCCGATATCTTTACACGACGTTGTGATATCTTCTGCCGTTTGATACGTACAGTCAGACTGCAGGATATTTGCTTCAGAATGTAGCCACTTGCAAAAGCAATGCTTTAGTGGTGAGAATGGTTGAGAAGTTGGACGAAATGAAAGACGGTTGATGCGTTGAGAGAAAGTCAGCAGAGCAGATTGGTCTAATTCAAAGGCAGCAACGTTGTCACTTGGCTTGATTATCAATCAGCCTAAAGATGGTCGCCGCAATTATTAACCAGATCAATGCATTTAATACTTCAAACCACGAGGAATATCAGAACAATCTCTTCCGTTTGGCCCATCTGAGTGAATAACAGTTTCATAGTCGCCAGCTGCTATCATAAGAGTGCTGCAAGCTATGCGCCGAACGACATCTGTAGAAGAAAATTTAACTTCCTGTGGATTGTCTGCTTGTATGTATATGTCTTTGGTATTTATTTGGCACCTTTCTAAAAATCAGAGCATCGTCTATGCATCCCGAATGACTTGTGCATTGTACAATGACTAATGATCAATGATTATGATTAATTATTATGATTATGATTAATTATTCATGATTATGATTAATTATTCATGATTAATGATTATGATTAATTATTCATGATTAATGATTATGATTCATGATTATGATTCATGATTATGAATCATCTTTATGATTAATCTTTCCTTCTGATGAAGCTTTTGTATCATATGAATCTTAAGTTATTTTGATTAAATAGTTCATCTGTTCTATGCAAGGTGGTCTTAATTGAATGCTAATCTCAGATCAGTTTAATTGTGCCTGGATTAATTTGCCTACCTGTCATTGTTGCCTTTTTGCACTGTCCTAATTACCTTTCTCACCTGCTCTGGTTACCTTTCTGACTTTTGAAGCTTATTGGCATCATTTAACACGTGATGCGATATCGTGCTAAAAGAGTAAGTCGAAGGCCTTAACATAATTATTAATTATTATTATCATGGTCATAAGGAGGTAGGCCTAACTGATGGGAAGTTGCCTGAGGTGCCTATTTTATCATATAAGTTGCTATAATTATCAGTGTTTCTTAATAATGTTTTTGTCCGAGCAGTCAATTGCTCAACGCTGAGTCCTTACAGCGAAGACCATTACTCTTTGTTGGCTGATGATTGCAGATAGGAACAATTGTTGAACAATGCAGTGTGTAAGCCACACGTGACCCATAACAGAACCAAGGAGGGAGAGAGAGAGGGAGGGAGGGAGAGAGGGAGGGAAGGATGAGGAGGGAAGTGCGACTGGTTGTCTGCTCTGACACCGCTTCTGACTCATCTCAATTACACACACATCATTCACGTTAGCCTTCTGTCCGCTGCAGTGACAGATATCTGGGTCAGTGCGGACAAATTTTGATGGTTCGTATAAATTGGGGCCAGAGCGAGGAGGCTGAAGTGTGATTCATGTAAGTCTGGGGTGGTGGAGTGTGATTCGTGTAAATATGAGGAGGTTTGATGAGCATGATTCGTATAAATCTGTGTTGGCTGCTGTGTGATTCTTATTAATCTGGGGGTGCTGGTATTGCGGGAGTATGTTTCGTATAAATCTGGGAAGGCTAGAGTATGATTCGTGTAAATCTGGGGAGGCTGGAGTGTGGTTCTAATAAATCTCGAGAGGCTTTAAGTATGATTCGTATCATTTTGAGGAGGCTGTAGTGTGACTCTCATAAATCTGCCTTCAGTGTACATAGACGTATCATATATTAACAACAAAAAGACTAAGGAACTAATTAACTGTTTGCTATTTAACTGTTGGACGACGATACCCGAGTGACCGCATCAGACTTTGAAATGACACATATGACACATGCTTTACTTCAGACGTTAAAGTATACATACGTTTCTAATAATAAAAGTAAAAAAAGTAAAAAATTTATTCATAGGGGGGTTTTGTCCTAATTAGGGGAGGGGTGTTGTCAGAGGTTTGTGTCAAGGGGTTTTTGCCAGAGGGGTTTTGTCAGAGGGGTTTTGTCCGCGACCTGGAGTGTGATCGTATAAATCTGGGTCATAGGGAGGAGGCACGGAACTGATTTGTACTGAAACTTGCTAATGTAGGCCACCGTCGCATATGATTTTTTTACGAGTCAGAAAAGATACAACAACATCGACGATTACAAAGACTTGTTTTGCTGATTTGAACTGAATATAATACGAACAGTAAACAACGATGAACTATGACCTGCGTGTTCACTTGAAGAGGTTATAGGTCGCTGCTCTTGTCTATTAGCATGTCAGCGCTATATAAGTCGTTAGATTGAATTAGATTGAATTAGATTGCATATGACTGTATATGATTGAAATGGTCGAACGTTTTGTAGGCAATTGTTCTTTTCGTCTTTTGTTTTCTTCGTCTACTGCATAAATATATATTTTATAAATTGGATGTTTATTCGTACAAGTATTACATGTTGAGAATTAATTAAATTAAGGCGAAAAGAATATGATTTTTGTGTAATAATTATAAATCGTTAATTGATTTATTTGAACCAATCAAAGTGTTGATGAAAAGATTATGAACTGTGTATAAATTTATTTATCTTTTAATTAATAAATTATGTCAGTCAAAATGAATGGAGATCGTTATTCACATTTTCTGCAATTGTTATTTTCATGTATACCTTGTTTTGTCTTTTCAATAATTGGTCCATTCATTACTGATGTTATTGAGGCGCCATAGATGTCAAGAAGGATGATTAAGATGGCAAGGATGAATAAGTAGCTGATGATGATTAAGACGATTGATGCACTGAAGATAATTAAGATATTGGTGAGAATGATTAAGCAGATGAGGATGTTAGTCCTCGCTTTGAGGATGATTAAGATGATGGAGGTGACTAATGAAGATAATGAAGCTGACGAGTATGGCGAAGGCAATTAAATTTAAAAAAATAAATGTACCAAGTCTTACAGAATAGTTTCGACTACACGTTGACTACTCCCTTCCTCTATCCATCCATCCTTCCCTCTACTTCCCTCCCTGTCTCTCTCGCTCTGTCTCTGTCTGTCTGTCTCACTCCCTCTCCCTCCTTGTGGTTTCCCTAAGAACTGTTCTCCTTTCTCTTCGTGCATCTGTTCGTCGTTCTGTTAAGTCTTTTTCAGCCCTTTCGGTTACCGGTCAGCATTGTCCTTTTCTAGCGCCATCAATCACGGAGGAACCTCTACAACTCTTGCTCATCAATTCCAATATGCTATAAGTCAGTAGAACAGAACAGTCGACCAATTTAGTTCTAGTATCAGTGGTAGCAACTAACAACTGCTGACATCCTTGACAAAGCGATCTATGTACTTAGCAGAGGGAACCAGCTATTAATAGCCGTTAGCAGTTTTGTTAAGCAGACAACTGTGTACTCTCTTCTGTCTGCCGGTTTGTCTGTCTATCTGTATGTCTGATAATCACTTTGCAACGAGTCGCTCTGTACGTCTATAGTTCTCAGTTGATTATAAACGCTACACTATTATCGATCATGATTTTAGTTAACTTTGGACTGAATCCGTACCCTATAGGAGGGATGCTACTCAGAGAAGTTAGGAGCTATTCTACCAGCCTCTGTACCACCAGATGCACACGCTGCCTTCTAACCATGTGATTCCACCCCTTTCCAACCTTCCCCTCATGTTCATGCCCCACCGTCAGAACACTCACGACCCGCCCCTTATATGGCCTTGTTACGCGGAAGGATGATTAATTAAGTTATCCACCACACCCTACTTCCACTCTTGCATTGCCGGCCGATGTTTAATGGGTGCTAACAAATTGATACACAACAAATAAAGTTAGAATGTCATGCAAAGCTAAGGTTGAAGGAGGGCTGTTAACAATACTTGCTAATGAAAAGGAATCTCGATACCAATAGCAATACATTTACAATATAAAATAGGTTTCAGTAATTTAAGTGACACAACAGCAACATAATTATAATTAAACCATCGTTTAGGATCTATGAGACAATTTGGTTTTCGTCAAAAACTGAGATTTTCAGTCTTTTAGAAAACCCTTTAGTAACGATCTGTACATTACATGTGGCTTGGCGCTATACGAATCACTTTCATGATATAGTAAAATACTGTTTCACATCCAATCCATCACGAAGAGTCGTATTGAATATGACTGCACAATCAACAGTCACTGTCAACTGGTTGACCTCCATGTCTGTGCCTGTCTTTGCCTGTGTGTCTGTCTGCCTGTCTCTGTCTGTCTCTGTATCTTTCTATCATTTTCTCTCTCTCTCTCTCTCTCATTCTCTCTCTCTGTCTCTCTGTCTCTCATTCTATCTCTGTCTCTGTCTCTCATTCTATCTCTGTCTCTGTCTCTCATTCTATCTCTGTCTCTGTCTCTCATTCTATCTCTGTCTCTGTCTCTCATTCTATCTCTGTCTCTGTCTCTCATTCTATCTCTGTCTCTGTCTCTCATTCTATCTCTGTCTCTGTCTCTCATTCTATCTCTGTCTCTGTCTCTCATTCTATCTCTGTCTCTGTCTCTCATTCTATCTCTGTCTCTGTCTCTCATTCTATCTCTGTCTCTGTCTCTCATTCTATCTCTGTCTCTGTCTCTCATTCTATCTCTGTCTCTGTCTCTCATTCTATCTCTGTCTCTGTCTCTCATTCTATCTCTGTCTCTGTCTCTCATTCTATCTCTGTCTCTGTCTCTCATTCTATCTCTGTCTCTGTCTCTCATTCTATCTCTGTCTCTGTCTCTCATTCTATCTCTGTCTCTGTCTCTCATTCTATCTCTGTCTCTGTCTCTCATTCTATCTCTGTCTCTGTCTCTCATTCTATCTCTGTCTCTGTCTCTCATTCTATCTCTGTCTCTGTCTCTCATTCTATCTCTGTCTCTGTCTCTCATTCTATCTCTGTCTCTGTCTCTCATTCTATCTCTGTCTCTGTCTCTCATTCTATCTCTGTCTCTGTCTCTCATTCTATCTCTGTCTCTGTCTCTCATTCTATCTCTGTCTCTGTCTCTCATTCTATCTCTGTCTCTGTCTCTCTCTGTCGTACTGAAGACTTCCTCCAGTAGGTCCATAGTTTATCCGAATATTTCCTGTTTACGGTTTGGCACGCGATCATAAACGCCGACTTCCGTCACAAGACAATAAAGGCGGGGGGAAGTGAGTCATTTGTTGGCCCCTCTGTTGGATCTGCTGCTGCATAGTAATAATTGGCAAATTTGGCATTTATAACTAGATCGTCATTTCCTAAATCAGTAGACATGCAATTCGTGATTGATTCTCTTATCCAGCTGATACATGAGTCCTCCTCCTCTGCTTTTAATATTGGCACAATCACTGACTCTCATTTCCTGCGAGGTGCGTACATGCTCATCTTTGTAACTTCAAATCATCTCTGTTGCTCGCTTGGCATTGATGGCGTCTGCCCTATACTTCAAAGTTCTTATTGTTCCAAAATGGAAAACGTGGACCGTCATCG
Organism: Bimastos eiseni; assembly: GCA_959347315.1. Lineage (NCBI taxonomy): Eukaryota > Metazoa > Annelida > Clitellata > Crassiclitellata > Lumbricidae > Bimastos > Bimastos eiseni. The sequence goes on from OY365816.1 coordinate 798,839, forward strand.
TTTCACTAGTGAACCATTATTGTTGACTGTGTTTTTGTCGGAGAACAGAGGCGAACTGTTGTCTAAATGATAACGCGGAAAAGTTAGGTAAATATTTGTGAACGATTATATGCGCAACATTTCGACAGATGTTGTTGTCAGTTAAGGCAGACGAACTTGCAATTGAGTCAATGTTTGAACGATGGTTCATTCGTTTAATTCAATCGAAATCGCTTTACAAAGATAAGAAACTATTCGAGATTTCATTCACTGTCCTATTTCAAAGTATATAGAAGAAGCTGAAGCTATAGTATGAATTCAAAACAAAGATATGATGTTCCCATTAGTGTATACTTTGCCATATATCAATGCCACAGGTTTTCACGTTTGGAATGTGACGAAGTGATGCTAAATATCAACACGACCTTTTTGTCACAGGTTTATAAACAACCATTATGGACCATTTTATTTCCTTTTCACGAAAATAAAACGTAAACTGTGGGTCAAAGGAGTGTTTATTGCTCTCGTGTAAGGCTGCTAGAAATGTTACCCTGCTTAAAATTTACTTGGGACATAAAACGCCCCTTCGCTGGTTGTCACGATCCTTCTTGATCCGTCTAGCGCCTTTGCAAAAACTCCAGCCTCTGAGTTCCGATGCATTTCTTTAGCGCCTTTGAAAAACTCCAGTCGTGACACTGGCATACTTGTATGACTGCCCTGGGTATAGTATGGCTAAAAAATGTCTGACCAGATAGTCTGTATTATTCTATAGGTTCCATATAAAAGCTATTTAACTGCAGATCATTACTTTTACCTGTTGATCATCACTTAGAAACGTAGATCAGTCTTTCTTAGAAGTATGCCTATTTGCATATCTACTTAATCAACATGTCTGACGACAGCGCATTAACAATCACTTCTATTTATGGATTCGTTACTAATGCGTCGTTATTTGCTCGCATCCGTTGAACCCGGTTGGACGGCGCCCCGCTGCCTGACCACACGATATCTCCAAGGCAGCCCGTTGCCTGGATACCAACATATTGATTACGCCACGCTCAATGATGTTTGCTACTGCATCCAAAGCGATACATCACTGTAAGCACAGAGATGTAAAAATATCTACTATATGTTACAATGAATACTACATAAAATTGATGAATGGACCAATCAGCGGTCATTATAGTTCCCACCCAAGCACAACCCTTAATTTAGTCCCAGACCCTTAAATACATTTTTTAAACTAATTTATTTAATAATTCTAGCCACTTTTGACAACCATAATTATCACTTAGTATTTATGAGCCTTTGTCAGACTGTTATCCTTCTCAATACACTAATAAACTACTATACCAAGGACCTATTATGCACAGGACTGGAAGCTCCTATGTAACATCGTGTCGCTAGTTTTTGGGCGATAATCGGGAGCAAGAATTTTACACATCTTTTTTTACATAACAAGCTGATTCATTAACTTTTAGTTATGACGATAAACTGACGAATAACTATGTCAGTAAAATAAAAGAAATACATTTGGAGGTTTAAAACATCATATTTTCAAGTAGAGGCAAAAATTAAATTGGGGGACATCTATGTCTAAGAGCGTAACGTGTACACGTATGTTTGACGAGTAACCATTCCTCTAATCTAGATAGATTCCTTGCTACTATAACAGTTACTATTAGTCAATCTATAAACGTCTCATTATATAGCTACCTCCAAATTATCAATTCCGTTTCCTATAAAATCAGACAAACAACACGAGCAGGAATTACACTGAACTGTGGACACATGCATATATGACGTCATAAGCAACGTAACATTAGCACAGGCGCCATCTAGTGGATGCCGACGCCAGTTGTTATTCGCCGCCGCCGCTGCCGCCGCCGACCAGGTAAACGACCGAGTAAGTAGGGCTCCTATCGATAAATATGTTTGTTCTTATAACGGGCCAAAACATAGGCGTCGGTCCGTCGCTCTCTGACCTGCATAGTGGCCCGCCGAACCCCCCGCCCTCTGGCCTGCACCGAGGCCAGTGTCCTGTACTCAGCAGACGGCGGTTGCTTTGGTTGACGGCTGTGCGTGAACTAGACTCTTAACCTTTCTGAATAATTAAATTATCTGTCTGTTTTGATCGTTTGGGTTGTTGATGGTGATGTGTTTAACACGATAAGGACGCATTAATTGTGCGCAGGATTTTAAGTATGATGAACAAAAGGGTCGACGAGAAAGAATAGCCACGAGAAGTAGAACGTATTGTGGTTGTTTGAACAAAGGCAGATGATGATGATCATGATGATTATGACGATGACGACGATAACGATGACGATGATGATTTTCTGTCTACGGTTCGTCTAAGAATCACAATCGGGTCAATGTCCGTTTACTCAGCGCGTTGTTTATCTGCACCACACAAATACAGACAAACACTCACGCACCCACACACACACAAGCACACACACGCACGCACACAAACACATGCGAGACCTGACCTACGTTTAATGAGTCGGTCAGTTAGGCAGTTTGCCGATCCATCGGCCAGTTGGACAGACGCTAAGTCTGGCAGACTGATTGGCTGACTGAGGGCCAGCTGAAGTGCAAGGAAGTTGACTGACTATAAGCCAGTCAGATTGCTATTCAATCAGCCAGTCAGTCGGTCGGTCGGGCGGTCACGTATCAATCCATCCACGCATTCGTTTATTCAGTCGTTCAGTCAGTCAGTTAGCGAGTTGTTAATTAATTAATTCATTCATTCATTCATTCATTTATCCATTAGCCCGTTCGTTCATTCACTGAGACAACCACAATGTCTTACTTCATAATGAGTCAAGCAACGCAATTCGTTGACTCAATCGTCAACAAGTAAAAGTTCGATGCCATCCGTGCGAATTCAACTGATCACGCTGACATTAGCAGTCACGCTCCATTGAACGCAATCGCGGTGATGTCATCAGGAAATAAGCTCCAGTTTAATTTAATAGCGACGATATGGCTGCTACCACAGTGTTCAATAAATTTATTGTATGTTATTAGTGATTTATGTAGCGCCGGTATCCAATGCACAAGGCATCAGCCGATGGCACGCCAAAAGCCAAGCGGTAGTGGTCAGGTCATTCGGTCAGTTAGTGATAATTATAGAGATGGATGATCACTTTCAAACAGGCGAGTTTCAAATTGAGAACGAAATTAGCGAACAGACAGGACAAAATTAATATCAGATGACCAATGTTTTGTCTGTTTATGGCAAGTAAAATTTACGTGGCGCCGTAACAAGGCCATTTCAGCACCATGCTATCTCCTCGGCTTGACTCCTTGGATTTTCGACCCGGCACCGAAAAGAAACGAGAGGATTGGCTATTGCGGACTTGATTTGGCATAGCCCCAGTGAATAAGCTGGTCTCCCTGACGTGGCTTTTGTGGGCGCTGAAAATGTTTTCGAGGATTTACATTACATTACATTACATTCCGCTACAAGAGCATCTCACAAACAACTAGACAGTGGGATAAGCCTTGCAAAAGAGGTAGGGCCTATGTCTTAACTCTTAAGCATTGATTTGAAGGAGTCCACGGAATATGTCTGTCGTCCGTCCGTCTGTCTGTCTAGTGACACTGTGTGAGTCATATCACCCTTCAGGAGTCCTAGCCTTACCCTTTTTTATCCAAACAAGCGGTGTTTTACCGTCGAAACGCTCTAAGCATCCTTTTACGCCATATTAATCTACCCCGTAGATTCAGTAATAACTATAGCAACAATGGAGTTGAGACAAGAAGAGAAACACGGGTGTCAAGATCATTCACGCTTAGGCCTCTTTCGGCCACGTAGCTAGGCCTATCTTTAGGCCAATGTAGACAAACGATCGATTTTACGGTTGTTATTGTTAACCGCAACAGACGAGTTTCAATTTGTTGCGGTCCAACAGCCTTAGTTTGTCCTGCAAGACAAATCCACGCTATAACCCCAATTTATTCGCCAGGTGTCACTAACTGCCCAAGGTTTTGTGATAATCTATAATTGACCAGAAATGATGTCACCCATTGATTTTAATCTCCATTAATTCCAATTCTAAATGTAACATTCATTCATTACGATGATTTGTATAGCGCCCATACAAGGTTGCTGACCTTTGCACTCTTATACAGCGCTCATGTGGCATCTACCCAGTTTTATTTACAATGAATTTTTGGGGTGAGTTCCTGCACCATCGTTCCCCTTTCAATGAGAACCAGATCAAACAGCGACTGGTGTAAGTACATGATGAAAACTTGTACGTAGCCTATCATATGTCCCAGCCTTAGTCCCCTTTGAGTCGCAATGGACTTAGCCTACGCTCAAACCAATTGGGCCAATTTACGCAAATACAGTATCGTCCAGAAAGGTGTAGAGTACGTGGAGAATACAGCGTGTTCTCACCTCCAACTATTTGCCAATACTACCCCTCGCTTACCGAAAACACCCTGTAATTGCTGGGACTGTCGGTTATTATACTGTACCGCATATTCACCTTTAAATTTTAAAGAGTTAAAGGTGACTGACTGATATAAATTTATTTATGGATGCGTCGTTAAATAAATTTATATCAGTCAGTCACCTTTAACTCTACCACTAGCCATGATCAGAGGGGGCAATCTCATTTGACAGTTGGGGGCACCCAACAAGAGAGGTAGAAAATGTAGAGGGGACAAACGTATAACGTATATCCTCTCTGCAAAAGGTTGGGAGGTTTCCCCCTCAAACCTCTGGGATCGCCGCCCATGATGTTCATGATATCATCATATACTAGCCAAGATATCAGCATATGATATAATTATGTTATAGAATTGAAAAGCTATCTAAAAGATCATTTATTTGGCATAAGTATACGTATGCCGCATATGCATGTAAAGCCTACAGAGAGAGACTTTCGTGATCTTACACAAAGCAGGAAACATACATACAAATATAACAGACAGACAGACAGACAGACAGACAGACAGACAGACAGACAGACAGACAGACAGACAGACAGACAGACAGACAGACAGACAGACAGACAGACAGACAGACAGACAGACAGACAGACAGACAGACAGACAGACAGACAGACAGACAGACAGACAGACAGACAGACAGACAGACAGACAGACAGACAGACAGACAGACAGACAGACAGACAGACAGACAGACAGACAGACAGACAGACAGACAGACAGACAGACAGACAGACAGACAGACAGACAGACAGACAGACAGACAGACAGACAGACAGACAGACAGACAGACAGACAGACAGACAGACAGACAGACAGACAGACAGACAGACAGACAGACAGACAGACAGACAGACAGACAGACAGACAGACAGACAGACAGACAGACAGACAGACAGACAGACAGACAGACAGACAGACAGACAGACAGACAGACAGACAGACAGACAGACAGACAGACAGACAGACAGACAGACAGACAGACAGACAGACAGACAGACAGACAGACAGACAGACAGACAGACAGACAGACAGACAGACAGACAGACAGACAGACAGACAGACAGACAGACAGACAGACAGACAGACAGACAGACAGACAGACAGACAGACAGACAGACAGACAGACAGACAGACAGACAGACAGACAGACAGACAGACAGACAGACAGACAGACAGACAGACAGACAGACAGACAGACAGACAGACAGACAGACAGACAGACAGACAGACAAATACAACAGACAGAGAGGAGGTTACCTCAAATTGACTCGGCTTAGACCGGAATACTTGCCTCGTGATTATAGCCTATCTCAAATCGATTGTATGTCGTGATATGATGTGTGAATTGCTCTCAAGAAACTCCAAAGGTCTCAATAAGGATCTGCTGACAACATAATAAATCACACGAAATGAGAAAATAAGTATCTCGTAGTAAATCGTTTTCACGTGATCATGATCTCAAAAGGTCACGATCGAGTTACACCACTCGAGCAATATTGTAAGCACTCGAAGGTCGCGCATGACACGATTTTAGAAGCTGCTTGTTGGGAGCAGAACATAGGCTAACAATGAAAGCGATATTTTCTCTGCTTACTTCTGGGCCCAAACCTATAGTATATTAGTATAGTATAGTATAGTATGGTATAGTGTAGTGTAGTATAGTCTAGCATAGCAGTCTATACATGTACAACCGGTTCACAGACGTTAGTCTGTAAACTTGTAAATTTCAAATTTGAGAGCGCTGCTTCAGCGATTTCAATGTCCAGTGGTGATCAGAGTCTGGTTGCCACAGTTGTCATAAAGGAGCTGCATGAAGCAAGTGGGAGAGAAGGCGTATCTGTTGTAAACATAATTATGCGATATATAACCGACTTAGAGTGCTCAACTTATTTTTTGTCAATATAATTATTATTGCTGAATCTCTGACGTCACAAATTCGTCACCGTAGACATGCATACCGCGTCTCTACGACAGACTATATTTTAATTAATCAGCGCCCTGCAGCGCTCTATTTTGCAGAAGATAAATATTGACTGTTTAGCTTAAGAATTTTCTAATCGCTAGCAGTCCATATTGTAAAAGCAAAACCTAGCATTAATTCTCGATGATACACCCACGCATTTTGTACGGATGCCCACGATATAATATTATTATTATGTACTTGGTAACAGAACCCTCATCGCCACATCCGCCGATCGTCTGCTGATATGGGTCCTACGCCGTGCACTTATGACCTCTGTCAACCGGAGCCTCACAAACAGCAAACGCAAAGATTATATTGTGAGCCTCGTCTAACGATCAACGCTGATCAATACTCCCATAACGTTGGCAAGAAAATATTAGCTGTTAGACAGGCATGTAAAATACATGAATAATAGTTTTTTGTATAAACCCGAGCACCAATATAAACCGCTACGTGATGGAACTTGTCGATGTGCCCTTTTATTTATAGTACGCTCGAGCATGATTCGTGATTGAGCTCATCTGTTGAATTGTATGAGCTCATCATTCCCTGCGCCTGATTTAGGCACTAGGCTACCAATGGTGATCCATTGTACATATTTACGAAGACATTTAGGATATTTGCAGGTTACAGAATTTAGATCATGATGAACATTACGCCAGTTCATGAGAATTTAATTCGCATTCTGTATGAACATTAACAGAACTGAAGTGACTGGACACAGTGAACAGATGCGCTTGGACTTTATGCTACGTTTGGGCTACTTTCGCTCTTGTTGTGCTAACCGCTGCTGTTTATTTAGACGACAGGTATTATCATTAGCGAACGTCGATTGGAAATCTGATGCATATTGAGAAAAACTGGAAAAATGGCCGGCAATGTGGGAATGCAGCAGCTGATCCCAATTGTCAACCGATTACAGGATGCCTTTGCGTCTCTTGGCGTTCCTTTAACCCTTGATCTGCCCCAGATCGCTGTCGTAGGAAGTCAAAGTGCCGGAAAGAGTAGTGTGTTGGAGAACTTCGTCGGGCGGTGTGTACACTTAAGATGGCTGAGTCATTTGCTAGTTATGATTTATACAGTCAAATTCTGTGCATGTATAGTATTTAATTAATCGTTCGTTTACGATCGAAGGTAAGTCGATTAATACAGTGGCCAGCGTTTTACGTAGAACGTAATGTGGGCGGTACCTTGTTGCTGACCATTATTGGTTGGTGTCCCCAAACGGAAGTACTTCGTGAACTAAGACTTGACCTTTTCAACGTGGTAAAGCAAAAAATTCAGGAGTAACTATATATCGGTTTAAGAGTAGAGATGTTTTCCCTTTATATTGATTTGTCATCTGGACAATTTCCTGAATACCTCCATTGAAATTCTGCCAAAAATAACGCTACTGAAACGGTAGTACGGTAATTTTCTCGATCCGGCCGCCAGAATTGAATGGCATGGATTCATATGGTGCTATATAAATTGATTATATAGTTGCTACATGCAAACTATTGGACTGAGTTTTTAGCTGGATGCATTGTTTTGATTTATGCATACATTAAGGAAACAGAAAATGATTGAAGACTGTTTGGAATGTTTACTTTGTAGGGATTTCTTGCCTCGAGGGTCTGGGATAGTTACAAGGAGACCTCTTGTTCTACAGCTAATTTTTTCAAAACAAGGTGATTCCTAGTTTCTCTTACTCATCTTTGCTGAAGCTTGCTTGCGTACTTTATTACCCACTGCTGTGACAAACTTTACAATCTGAAGTTGTTTAATATGGAAATGGATGGTAAATAAAGGGTTAGTTACTATGCCAACCCTTAACGACCTGGTTTGTTATTAATTATGGGGCCTGGATATCGTAATAGCTATCCAAGGATTGATGATATTTTAGTTGGAGAGAGTTAGATAAGGAGGATTATGAATATCTTACAAGTACTGTATCCATTGTTGAAGGCACGCCCGTGCATAAATTGCAAGGGGAGCAGAGATTATGAGCTTAACCTTTTGAATTAGACTGGTGTCAGGTTATGCTGTTTAGTATTAAAGACTGCCAAAAATGGTATCAAGGTGTCTGCTTTTGAATTTAAAGACCCACTATGTCTTGCTGCAGGACACCATATTGCATTGCTATGTACTTTTAACCTCTTTTTAAAACCTATTTTACGTCTGCTGTGTTTGAACTTTATGTCGCTGATGCTTAGCTCTTCTGGTCTGGATTCAATTGATTGTAGAGTATGCCGAGTTTGTGCACTGCAAGGGCCGAATATTCACCGATTTTGATCTCGTTCGCAAAGAGATCGAAGATGAGACGGATCGAGCCACTGGATCGAACAAAGGAATAACAAATATTCCGATCAACCTGCGAGTTTACTCACCCAATGGTGAGCAAGAAATCGATTGTTTCATCTTTGTGATGTATAAATGGCTAGCGTAGAGAGCGCCTCTAAGAAGATTTCTTGAAGAGGTGCTATATCAAGTTTTTATATTCAATCATTGACAAATAGAGAGAGAGAGAGCGAGCGAGAGAGAGATACAGATTGAGAGAGACAAATAGAGACACAGAGACAGACAAATAGGGGCAGTGGCAGAGAGAGGGGCAAATCTAGAGATGGATCTGATATACGTATCTGTAAAGAGATGGATAGGTAAATGTCTGAGATAGATGACCTATGAAGATAGATGACCTTGTCTCAAAAGATGACCTATAAATTAGTTGGAGGAAAATTGAAGATCATGGAATCACCAATTAACAGACCATCCTCAATATTCCTCTTCCACATTTGCTGAGAGACGATGGAGGACGTAGAGGAAGGACTAATCCTTCCAAGAGGAATACACATCTTCCTCTTTGTTAATCTCATATTCCTACCATCTGCTAATATTTCAAATAATCATTTCTTAATCATGTTTATTTTCACATAATATCAGTTGAATTAAATTTCAAGCAGTCGTGGCATCAAAATACTGAAAGAAGTTGAAGCTGTTCTATTCTATTCTGTTTTATTCTATTCTGCTCTATTCTATTCTATTCTGGTCAATTCTATTCTGTTCTATTCTATTCTGTTCTATTCTATTCTATTCTATGCTCTAGTGTAGTCTCGTTTATTTGTGGACTTATAAAGCAGCTCTCACAGTGCAACCTAATCAGAGTAGTTGTTAAAAAGTTGACAGGATGTGTTTGTGACTGATTGCATGTAATTGAATAATTATTCATCATGTTTAACAGCTAATTAGTCGTGAATGGCAACCACCCTGCTTGAATAAACTTAAGCTAATTTAAGGTGTATGCATCGGCCAACATCACAGCGTAAGCTACAGGGGTGTCAAAAAGGCTTCGTCAACATTGTATGCATAGTTCGATAAGAATAAAACGTAGAATAATTATAAAACTATTGATGGGAATAATAACTACAATAGTTACACTGGTCAACAGTGATTTTGCTTCGTTAAGAATGTTGGGTGCTTTTCATGTTGTTTTTGCTGCTGATTTCGAAAATCGCATTGAAATTATTCTATCATACATGTACCATTTTTGAGAAATTTGCATTTAAAAAATTTGATTCCACATATTCCGCTATGATATTTTGGTGGCATTATAATATGCTCTATTCAACTGGGGCATGTCCAGCCATGCACTTAGGGCACGTTGCATAATGCTTACAGTGTCATAGCTGGTACAGGTTGAGCATGCTGGAAGTAACTGCCAGCAAAAGCTATAGAGCTATATAGGCTGCTTGCATATATGTACATATTCAGTCTGTTGATGAACCATCTTCATTCACAGAATACAAACATAAAGAACACTTATGCAAAAGAAAATATACACAGAATATATAACAATCTATAAACTATAAGTGTAAATAGTGTGTAGGGGTCCCTGAAGGGATCGAATGATCCTGCTAGCTGGGGTCTCCTATGTGGAGCTAGTAGTGCTAATGCATCAACTTAGACAGAACAGCGTGCAGAGTAATAGTTTTAGATAGGCTTAGCTTAGCCAGCTATGACAAAAAATCAGGAGAAAAATCAGATATACTAGATATAATATTATATCTGTATCTTTGTTTTTTACATCACTTTTCAAGGTATATCATTGTTTTTTTCAATCTACACAACAATTGAGCCAGTTTCATTATGAACTTCCTCTTCAATATAATAGGTTTTAGGACAGTTGTTGATGGCAGAAATGTATTGCCAGTGTCTCAACAGCCATGTTCTGCTACATTTGTGGAGAGTATATGATTAAGTCTCAGAGATGCACCATGACTGGACTTGCTATAAAGGAATATGAGCTGTACTTTGGTTGTAAGACGGGTGATCAAGACAAGCAATGGGCTCCTGTGCAAGATGTGCCGTCGATCTTAGAGCTTCAAAAGCAATGCTGTTTGCAATTCCGATGGTCTGACGAGAACAAAATGATCACTGTTACTTTTGTCTCACTAATGTTTCTGGTTTCTCTGGTAACAATATAGAAAGCAAAATTCAATACCCAACTCTGCCTTCATCTATGAGACCAGTGCCACTTGATGAAACTCTTCCTGGACCGAATCCACCCACCCAATGAATGGAGCTTATAGATATTGAAAACAAAGATGCTGGAAATGGACCAACCAGACATCTCTATACATCTAATGACAGTGATCCGGATTTTTAATTTGGCAGGTCCTGTGAGCCTCATCTCATCACACATTCAGAATCAAAGGACCTGGTCAGGGAGTTAGGTTTGTCAATAACATATTTGTGGGTCCACAAATCAGACATGTCATCAATTACAAGCAGTTCGAATGTCTGTTGGTGGAACTGTGGCGAAACTGGTCACACCTCACTTCTGGTGCACCAATTTGTAACGTACTTGGGGTGCCTGGATGGCAATTCACCCCGCTTCTGCGTTCCAATTTGTTGCATACCTCGATTCTACCCTACTTCGGTGTCAGTTGTGGCAATTCTGGTTCACTTCCCCTTAATCTTCTGATACCCTCAGGAGGCCGCAGTGTTGTTTTGCCCAGGTCCGACTGTCTGCAAGGTAAGTCTGGCTTGTTGGCGCAGATATGAGAAAGATTACCGATGTCAACGATCTGAGCTAATTACAAATAACTTTGACTCAATTCCGACTGATTTATCTTTATTTCTTCGATAAAATTCAAAGTCATCGACCAGTTATTGCACAAAATGCTGTCTTTACAGCTACTACTACAACAACAACTTCTTTTCCAACCTTCTTAACATTCCAAGATACCTCTTGACTGACTTTGTGCACTTGATGTCTCTCCTATATATACCCAAAGCATAGCGAGACATTGTAGTGAGACATTGTAGCGAGACATTATAGCGATACATCAAACACAATAATTGCTAACCAGCTAGGAAATTTTGCCTCAGAACCATATAAAAATCACCTGGATAGCATTCGACGATCTTGTGGAGATGTTTCTTGGTAACTACAGAGCACCAAACTACATTCATCTAGTTGACAAACTTCTTATGACATACAAAGATATGAAATGCAACGTGTCACATTTACACTAGAGCTGTACCGATATCACTTTTTGCTGATTATGCCGATCCGGATTATTGCCGATTATTCATTTGCCAATACTCGGATTATTTTGCCGATATTTTCATTGTGTTTCCCAAGATGTCCAGTTCCAAAAGATAGACCTACTGCTACTGCCTATTGTTGTGATACAAGCAAACACTTGCTCCATAGGAGACGTATGCATGTAGATGGGGACTAATCCTAGGCAGGCAATACAGAGTAGACACACCGCCCACCGTCAAACTGTGCCCAGGGTAACTAAAGGCCAAGGAACGGCAGGCCTATTCACAGCCACCCATTTAGTCTCAGCTTCTCAGGCAATTGGCAGCTAGAAGCTAGCATGTATTCATTAGGCATACCTCCACGATGTACATTCATCGGTTTCTCTGTTGAATTGGTCAGCCATTCCTTGGCCCTTAAGCAGACACTATGACTCACTCTGCACAAGACCTATGTTGACACATTCCCACGGTCTATACTAGCACAGTGGTTGGTCTCACCACTGGTCTGAAGAAGCCATTGGCTCGATGACACGATATGGGAACTTAGCGAAATACCGTCCTTCACAGACCCAGTGATGTTGCTGTCGTCATTTTGCTTTGACTGAAAATAATATTATAAAATAAAAAAAATAATTTTTAATATCGGCGCCAATTATCCTGCCGATATCCGATACTGCCGATATCTCTATAATTGACCCGATTAATCAGTACAGCTCTAATTCACACTTTGTCCCCGTGAATCCAGGTGCAGTCAGTGACGAACATGGAGAAAGATTTAGCCCCAACATTGCCAATGCCACAATGGAAAGACGGTATCAGGGAAACTGGAATTAGAGCTGTACCGACACATCGGCAGCACTCATAATCGGGACCGATTATAGAGATATCGGCGGTATTGGATATCGTCAAGATAATCAGTGCCAATATTAAAAATTATTTATTTTATTTTATAATATTATTTTCAGTCTATAAAAGCAAAATGACGACATCAACATCATTGGGTCTGTGAAGGACAGCATTCTGTTCCATAGGTGTTGTGCAGAGTGAGTTGTAGTAATTACCCTGGGCACAGGTTTTCTCTGCTGGCCCAATCTTGCTGCTGACCGGTATTTTAAGCCAAAGTGGCATGTCGTAAAAGTGGGGAGGGAATGGGATCATTGACATGTGTCTCCAGTTACATAGATATCTCTTTTCTCTCTTATCTTTTGGAACCAGACATTTTGGGAAACACAATGAAATAATCAGCAATAATCGGTATCGGCATAATGGGCAAAAAGTGATATCGGCACAGCTCAAACTGGAATCCGTCGATGTTGGCTGACTATTGTTGGACACTGCAACGGGATGCAGCGGACACGAATTACAAAACGAAAATCAACATCAACAAATTTAAACCTGTGGAACTTATAATTCATCTCAAATACATTGTGAAATTTGCCAGGTCATATGTGATTTCCCAACAAACTTTAATTTAAATTTTCTCAAAATTCCTACATCCTACATCCAAATTTATATATTTTTTTCACTTTTAGGCAATCTATCATCACCACCCAAAATTTTGAAGAAGCAAAGAATTTATAAAAAACATTGTAATGAGAATAAGAATAATATCAACGATAATAATTTTGTAATGATTAGTATAATTAGAACAGTGGTGATAATGATATTGTTTATTATATAATGACTTTAATAATGATGATTCTGATAATAACGCAGATTGCAATTAACACAGAGATAGGCAACGTATAATGTGGCCTGTGAGGCCTTTTGCCAGATCAATTAAAATTTTCAAATATATACACAATTTTTTGTAAAATCCTTTGAAAAATTATAATCCTTTCAGATTGTTATAATATCGGTTAATTGTTATTCTTAATGTTAAGAAGTATTAATAGTAGCCTATCACAGCAAATTTTGAAATTTTACTACTGTAAATTTCCAAAGTTGGAGTGAAATTTTCGAACACATCCACTGGATCCCACCCCACCTTGTTATCTAATCACTTCCTGCAGAAATCAAGTCTTTTCAAGTGAAGGCTATGTTCTTCTCCAGACACTGCTAAATTTCGCTCGTTTTCCAACATTGAAGACACAAACGGTTTCTTCAGATGCACAAAAAAATACACCGTCAAATTTCATCTTTGTAAAAAGAGTTTTTGAGGTGTTTTGCAATTTGATGATGGACAAGGCCTAGACTGATCTGCAACTTGCAGAATGACAACATTCTGAAAGAGCATTTCAAAGACATGAAATTAAAATATGTTAAGCATCACTAATAAATGAAAAATTTCTAAATATACAACACTTGGCCACGAAACTGTTTGTTTTATTTGTTTGAACTTACAGCTGTGAACAAATTGCATGAACATCAATAAATTAAAGTATATTTTAATTTGTTAAAAAATTGTTTTCGTAAAAACAATTTCATGAGGCCCTCTTTACAGAAAAGCTTGCCCACCCCTGAATTAATAGTATTAGTAGTGACAGTAGAAATAATAATAATATCATTGATTTGGTTTCGTTGAATGTTTATAGTCTTGAATCTGACGCTGATCGATTTGCCGGGCATGACGAAAGTTCCGGTTGGTGACCAACCGCCAGACATCGAGATTCAGATTCGCAACATGTTGCTGGAGTTCATCAGCAAAGAGAACTGCCTCATCCTCGCCATCTCTCCGGCCAACACTGACCTGGCTAACTCCGACGCCCTCAAGATCGCCAAAGAGGTCGACCCGCAAGGTCAGATGACGCTTCACATTTTGCGTTGATGCTAGTCACAATCCGAGTAAAAATAGGAGGACAACAGCCATAAGATGTCGTTGGATGATGTAATGTTATGTAGCTTGAAAGTTAAAAAAATTTATTGTTGCAGGTCCTTGAGTGAGTTGTTGATGGATGGGACATGGCACCAGCACATCACAGGAATTGCCATTAACAGTCACTCTGCTTGCGCTGGTACTAGAATGTGCTGCTTGTAGTGCCAGACTGGTTTTTGCTGTAATTGTCTTTCATGATCCAGTCCATGAGCATCACACAGTGTCTTCCTCTTGTTCTTCTTACTTTCACTCTTCCCTCCGTTATTATTCTCAGAAGGTAAACACCACTCAAGACGCGTCCCACCCATTTCTTGTCTTCTTCTGTTTTTTTCTATCAGGAACCTTTTCTCTTCCACCATTTGTTATATCTTCTCATTTGTCCAGCTTACTGTCTTCATTTTCTCAAAGCCCCCCCTCTTGGCTTCTGCTCACACCACCTTTAATGTAAATTAATATTGAGTAATTGCTTGATTAATTAATGAGCATTACAGAGATAGGTGTTCTCATGAGTCCATTGCTTTTCCTTCTGGTGTTTGTGATGCGTTTTTCTTATTCTTCTTGTGTCCAGGATTGCGTACAATCGGAGTAATAACGAAACTTGATCTGATGGATGAAGGAACGGACGCACGCGAGATCCTCGAAAATCGACTTCTTCCACTGAGACGAGGTTTCGTGTGATTCGTTGATTTTCTTTCTTCATTTCTTGCTTTTGTTTGTTGAATGTATTTTTCTCAAGGGACAGAAGTCAAAGAGCAGAGGTCATTTCTACAGAGGGTGGTAGAAGTCCCACTTTAGTTTTTGTAGAAGCCAGGTCTTTAGGTTGAAATATATATATATGTTATATGTTTATATAGTATTAGCCAAGAAGCAGTAATTATTTAATTACTGGGTATTGGTTTAGGCTGATTGATTTTAATCCATTAAGGTCAACAGCTGGCTACTCAGTGCAATATTTTATTTTGTTCTTTTATATTGCAGCAATGCTTTTGAAAGAGGCTGTTTTTAAACCGTGGTTTCATTTGATGTCGTTGACATCATATAATATAATGGAACATTTCTGTAGCGTCCCTTCAAGATATTTACGCAGAGAGAGACAATCTGCATCAGTGGTTCCCAACTTTTTTCCACTTAGGGCCACTTTTATTTAGTTGGAGGACATGATGGGCCACAAGATTATTAATAATCAATTTTAATTTAGCAGATTTTAATTTTGGAATATGATCAAATTACACATGGATAAATACATTTGATGTTATTTAGAAACGTCAACAAAATATAATAATTTAGGCCCTCTATTAGAAAATAATTATTCTGTCAAATATTCAGTTTTTGCACGTATATATTTTAAAATATTTTTGTTAGGTCAAGGGCCACTTTTTGGGGCCTGGTGGGCCACTTTTGGCTTGCGGGCCAGAGGTTGGGAATCGCTGCTCTACATGCTAGCCTAAATGATTTTATATGCTGGCCTAAATTATATTAAATTTCTTTACTAATGAATATTTTATTTCAGTTGTCTAGACGTTATGATGATGAAGTTATTGGATTAGAATTTATTTGATGTGTTTTTTTCTGCTTAGGATACATTGGTGTTGTGAATCGCAGTCAGAAGGATATTGACGGACGAAAGGACATAAAGGCAGCCATGGCGGCTGAAAGGAAGTTCTTCCTCTGTCATCCGTCTTACAAGTGAGTCTTAGTCTTAGATCTCTGGTCGATCATGTTGATGCTTCCAGCCATTCAAGCATTATTTGTGTAGGGATGAAGTTTTGTAATTGAAGGAGGATATGGTTTGCGTGAGTGAACAAAACGATTGGCTTACTTGAACAGCATTTTCGCTCTTTTGTTTATTCACTTGCTCAGTGAGTCACTCTCTCACTCATTCGCTTGTTTGCGCAATCAGACACCCACACTCTTGCTTGCTCGCTTCATTCACTCACACTGATTTCTTTTACTATGTCACTGATTCGTTCATTGGTATGTTCATTTATCAAGTTGACAACAGTCTGCTGATTCTGCCAATTCTTGCTGTTAGGCACATGGCCGATCGAATGGGAACTCCTTACCTACAGAGAACCCTCAACCAACAGCTGACCAACCACATCCGCAACACGCTTCCCAACCTCCGAAACAAGCTCCAGTCTCAGCTGCTTTCGATGGAGAAGGAGGTGGAAGAGTTCAAGAACTTTCGTCCGGATGACCCGGCACGCAAGACGAAAGCAATGATGCAGTAAGTGGGACTCGCATTGTAATTGAAAGGATGACATTCTAATTTAAGGACGATGTTGCAATTGAAGGACGTCATTGCTGTTGATTGCAAATGAAAGTGCTTACCACTGCATTCAACACATTGCATCCAAGTGCACTGGAAATTCATTATAAAGCAAAGTTTAGGAGAGACAGATCTAGTTACTATAAGAGGTAAAAAGAGGTTTTAATTTTTGATCTGAATGCAATTAGAGTAACATCAACAATTGCATCTATGTTAAACAAAGTTCAATGTTGGTTTGTTCGCAGTATGGTCACAACGCTTGGACAGGACTTAGAGAAGAGCATTGAAGGCGCTGGCAGTGAAATCAGCACCAAGGAACTGTCTGGTGGTGCAAAAATCAACCGAATATTTCACGAGCGCTTTCCTTTCGAACTCGTCAAAGTGAGTGTGCTCAAGCCATATTCCAGGACCTAGTTTAGCACTGGCTGAATAAGTTAAATACAATCTGTAGAGGTATTTGATAAGGTGTTGCATTTTAAATACCATGCAGGCACATTGTCCATTGGTATGGTCTGGTGACCGTTGGTTTAAGAGATTTAACTTAGTATAGCGTTGAGACAAAACTGGAATAATTAATATCAGTTCATTGGATATTTGTAAAGACGTGTCTTTTCCAGATCGAATTTGATGAGAAGGAACTGCGGAGAGAGATTACGTATGCGATAAAGAACATTCATGGTATCAGGTAAATACTGGAATATTGTTGTTAGAAATTTGTGTAGCTCCACTACTGGAGAGGTTGATTGTATGGAATTTAGTAACGTCACATGGTCTTGTTTCGCCTTTTGTATGTCGTCAGTTTAAAAGAAGAAGAGCCTGTTGTTCTCTTTGCACTGTGCAGACAACCATCGTCATTGCTTTTTTTTTCTGCACTGCATGATGCAACCGTTTTATTTTTGTTGTCTAAGCACTGCAGAAGACAACCGTTGTCAATACCGTTGTTGTCTGCACTTTGTTAGTCACCAACGGTTATTGGTGCTTTGTTCTCTAAGCAATGCATGAAACAACTCTTTTGACTGATCTTGTATCCATGCACTGCATCAGACAACCGTTGTCATTGCTGTTATTCTCTCTGCATTGGACAACTGTTCTTGCTGCTGTTGTTCTCTATGCCCTACATAATACAACTGTTGTCATTGCTGTTGTGTGCTCCCATAGAACCGGTCTGTTTACACCTGACATGGCCTTTGAGACGATCGTTAAGAAGCAGATCGAGCGACTGAGGGAACCGTCGCTCAAATGCGCAGACATGGTAGTCAACGAACTGACGACCGTCATCCACAAATGCACAGAAAAGGTTCAATCACTATTATCCATTGCATTGGCATGTGAATTGCTCTGATTATCCAGAAATAATTCTGCTATTCATCTCATCAGTCGGAATTAATTTAATTATCTGCAATTCATTAATTTTATAATCTGGAGATAGTTATTTCTTATCCAGAATTAATTAATTTAATCATTTGGAGTTGATTAATGTATTATTCGGAATTATTTTATTTTACTACCCAGAACTGACTAATTGCTTTAATTATCTGGAATTCATTTATTAAATTATCTTGAGATAATTAATTTTGATTAAAATTTATTATCCAGAATCAATTAATTTAATTACTTGGAGTTGATTGATTTAATTTTCCGGTATTATTTAATTTATTGCCCAGAGTTAACCATTTGATTTTATTGTCTGGGTTTAATTAATTAATATAATTATCTGGACTTTTCAGGGTTTTCTTTTATTGCCTTGATATTATAGTAAAACACCTGTGGTGGTTGAGACGTTGTTGTTTTTCTAGGGGTACAAATATGTCTCGTGTTTGCTTCTTGGACTCATTGGTACTCTCCTACATGCAAATTTTTAAAATTTAATTACTTTAAATAAATCGGAAATCCAAATAATTCCATTGTTAACTTAATGAATTCATTACATTGTTTCTTCTCATTCTTTTATCCTCTAACCACATGTGTCGTTTCTGAGAAGTTCCCTCGAGGTGCTACATAAATGCCTTAATACTAGGGCATAGCCGAGTAGACAATTTCCACCGAGTACCGAATCCGAGTATTTGGATGAACTATTTGCGGGATCCGGGTATGAACCGAACAGTAACGGCAAATCTGGCCAGCAACTGCACCAAGTACCATTCATAGACAAAGCATAGTTAACCTGCCACATGCAAAGCTACGGAGAACTATCTACAATCAATATATCCTTCATATAGCGTGTCGTCACACTCTAGGCTATAACAATATATTTATTATTTAATGACATTATTTGTGAACAAATTTAAAACCTTTGTTATAAAATTTTAAATATGAACAAGGACGTTATCAACAACGTCCTTACTCTCTAATGTTTACCGGAAAGTGGATGGAGCCAATTCAAGTGGGAAAATTACTGATTTGGTTGCCACCTGGGTAATGCAGCCAAAAGAAATTAAATTATATAAATTAACATCATTATTTTACACAAAATTCAATGGAATGTTAAATTCTTGCTTAATAAATCATTAACTTATAAGTTAGTCCTAAATTTATTTGTTGAAAAAATATTATTTTATCAAAAAGAATTATTTTATCAAAAAAAGTTGTTTAGCTTTTGCGGGTGTAATTGTTGCCTAGGCAAATACTTTCGAATAGTCCAATATTCGGCCGAGGCGAATGTCCGAGGCGATTTCGGGTCATGCCCTACTTAATACATTACAGATTGATGATGGTGTAACATAATGCTGCGGCATTTATATAGCGATAGCTCTATCTAAAAGTTCTTGAGTGTTGTTTCATGACTATCTTGATGTTGTGCTAGATGTCGCGGTTTCCGAATCTACGCGAGGAGTCTGAGCGCGTCATCAACACTCGCATCAGAGAACGAGAGCAGAAGACAAAAGAGCAACTCATACTCATGGTTGACATCCAGCTCGCTTACATGAACACCAACCACGAAGACTTCATTGGCTTTGCAAAGTCAGTTACATCGCTCTTTTTCATATATGTCATCCTAAGCAAATTGAAATTCTTGAAATTTGATGTCACCCTTCTAACAACATTTTTTGCTCAGAAGTGCATACACTCACCTCGACGGTGCAATTGCAGTTGTACTGCAGAGCAATTGTGCGCGAAGGACTTGCTCAAGGTCCCTACAGAGCCACTGACGTCTCGGACGAAGGTCGAACCCGCTCACTCGGCGCACAATGAGAGTTACGGACCGGCCGCTCTAACCAATTATCCACCGTGCCACATCTTTATGCATATCTGTAAATGATGATGCAAACAAAAGTAATCCTAAGCGTAAGCTCGTGCGTAATTCAAAGACTGAATACGTACATATTACAAAATTTAAATTTATGCGTAATCCGAATCATGCATATTCATTTACGTAGCCCCATACTGTATTAATAATCTGAATCATTTGCTCATGCATATTCAAATATGCCAGAAACTATCACTAACAGAACTAAATATTTAAAAGACATATTTCATATACAGCTGATACTTTGTCTAAGTCTTGCAATCCTTCTGAGAGTGATAACATTCACTAGAATGTTGTTCAGTGTGTTTGGTGTTTTTTTTCAGTGCCCAACAGAACAATGACGTTGCAAGCAAGCGAAAAGTTGGCAATCAGGTCAGAGTTCAGACTCACTCGAGAGTCGTCTTCTGCTCCTAGAGAAACAAACACCAATCCATTTGTGTGAATTCAATTGAAATTAGATAACATCCAAATTATTCACCAGTTTTCTTCTATTTGCTATTTTTTTAGTGTTTTATTTATCATATTTGTTATGCATGCGGAGGTCACTCCGAAATGTGAATCTGAGGTGCAATTATTGATTCATCAGTTGATTGATGCAAATGATTGAGGGGTGTCTGTGTTATTGCTGCTTTGATTATGTGATAGAGAAGAAAGAGAAGGATGGTTGATTGTCAGGTAATATATGTATGTTGATTGACAGGTGATATTCTGTCTGATATATGCTGATTGACAGGCAAGTTTAGTTAATTTAGTTTTGATACACTGGATGACATATATGTTGATTGACAGGTTTTATTCTGGCTTATTTGTGTATTGATTGATAGGTGATATGCTGGATGACATATATGTTGATTGACAGGTGATATGATGTGCGATATGTTGATTGACAGGTTATACGCAAGGGTTGGCTGGCGCTTCACAACATCAGTATGTTTAAAGGAGGGAAGACGGAATTCTGGTTTGTTCTGACAGCAGAGAATTTGATGTGGTTTAAAGATGAAGAGGTAGGACTCATCAACTGTTAGGTGGTTTTTAATTGAGAAAAGTAGGTGAATTGGTTCTTTATCGTTGCATTGCACATGTGGTGCTTGCTTAAAAAAATCCACATTCTGGCTTTGGTTTCCTATGGTTCATGGGGCAGCTTAATATTGACCAGTTGTTTCACCAATGATGAATGGGTTTCAATGCATGGAAAGCACCTCGACCAAGCAGCACCATGCCTTCTCAGTTGTTGGGCGTTCCGCCTGGAACACACTCCCCTTAGAAATGCAACTGCTGCCATGTAGCGATGCACCTTTGTTTTACAAGCTGCTTAAATTTCTATCACCGTGGTTGAGCTTGGAGCGCCTTATATTTAATGTTAAAATGAATGAATGAAGTTGTTACTATTAATTTTGTAGGAGAAAGATAAGAAATACATGTTGTCGCTTGATAGCCTGAAACTTCGTGATATCGAAGCTGGGTTCATGTCGCGCAGATGCATGTTTGCTCTCTTCAACGTTGAAAACAGGTAGGAGACATATACTGCACCTCTGCAAGAGGGACTCCTCCACAGGGGCTCCTCCTCATCTTCCTCCTCCTCCTGTGTGCCACATATAAATATATTTTCATGCAGACTGAATTGTTCTGTTGTTGTAGCATGTGATCTGTTTGAATTTCTGATGATGCAAATGACCTGTATAGGAGCCCTGAGTTCCCTATGAAGTGACTTTCAGTAACCCTATTAGGAACTTGATGTCTTGGTTTCAGATATGAGATTGAATGACCACTGGACCACTGAGATTCTTTGTTTTTGTGGTTGAATTCTTGATAGGAATTGAATTGTCATGCATTCTTAAGTACTTCATTAGTTGTCATGACATATTACGTATGTACATTGTACAACATGATAGCCAAAATCGAGGAGGCTGTGTACATGGGTTCGATCCTCCTCCAGCTTCTCCTCCTCCTCCTCCTCTCCTCTTCCTATGAAATGGTTACTGTGTATTGATGTTGAGAGCAAGCATTTCACTCACAATTGCTCAGCGCCATCGATTGACACAACATCATTATATAGTGGCATTTATTGTATGCATGATAATAACAATAAACTAATTGATATATTTATATAATATATGCTTCTTCTACATCATCCATCCATTAATGCATAATAATAATTCAAACATAACCTCTGTTGATTGGGAGGCTGTTGATGTCGGAATCCCTTCTCTATCAGCTGGGATTTGACCCCAAGACCTCTTATGGATTTTTCCCGACCCAGATGGGGTGTGGCGATAGGAGCATTGATGGAAAAGACTCCATTGTTGTACGATGTGTGATTGGTTTTGATTTGTTGCTAGGAATGTCTACAAGGATTACAAGCAACTGGAGTTATCTGCTGAGAGTCAGGAGGAGGTGGACAGCTGGAAGGCGTCTTTCCTTCGCGCTGGAGTCTATCCGGAGAGAAAGCTTGAACCGGAGGAAGACGTAAGCCATTGTCATGTGACTGTAAATTGTAATGTAGTTGATTCGGGTGTAGTTGTAACTGTAGTAGGTTGTATTGCAATTCATTCATTGTAGTAAATCTGCATGTGTAATGTTTTGCTGAGGCTTGTGTGTGATGAATAAGATGTGAAGACTTTCATTGAATGACCCCATGACCCAATTAGTGTGTGGGAAGATAGGAGGGATTTTCTTAATCTAATAGAGGTTAGGGACATATGGATTGATGAAAAGGACAGGTGAGGAGGAGGGCAAAAGAAGGCAGCAGTGGATTCTCCCAAGAACAGACTTTCTGGTGACATATTGAGGAATTTATTGTGCACTACTATCAGTTTATGGGCACAGTAGGATGCTGTGGCTTTTGAAGCACTTGCTCAGGGTCCCTACACAGCCAACCTCGAGGAGGAGGAGGAGGATTGAACCCGCCATACCTTCCTGTGCTCTAACCAATCAGCTACTGTGATACACAGAATCATTTTTCCAATGGGAGAAGAGGACTCTATTCATCCTTGAAATATAACTGTAGTAGATTTCATCAATTCCAGATGTTACCAAGAATCTCTTGAACCCAGCTTGCTACAATTTAGTATGGACTCGTGACTGTCATATGGGGTGTTGTGCCTTAGGGGTATTGTGATTGGATTTGATCGACAGGTGAAAGATGACATCGGATCGATCGATCCTCAGCTCGAAAGACAAGTTGAGACAATTCGTAATCTCGTTGAATCGTATCTGAGGATCGTACATAAAACCCAGCGAGATATGGTTCCAAAGACAATTATGCACATGATAGTCAACGAGGTACTCACTATCATTATCATGATGTTATTATTATTATTACTATTATTATTATTATTATAGTACAAATGACAGTTATTATAATTCATCGTTGACGTTGACATCAGCTCTGCCCTCGAGCTACCGGGTGGGTCGCTTAACAGGTACTTGGAGCCTTGACATGGTTCGCTGGAAAGCCACCGCGTTGAACTGATGGATCATTGCCGACAAACTCTGGAACAGGTAGCTTATATCTTGGGTGTCATCTGTAGTTTTCACCAGTCGGGATCCGGTCTCCGATATTATTATTATTATTGTTATTGTTATTATTATTATTATTATTATTATTGCTGTTGTTATTTTTATTATTATTATTATTATTACTATTATTGCTGTTGTTATTGTTCTTATGAAGTTGTTTGTCTATCATGACCGAATTATATTATGGATGGAATTTGGCTAAGATTTCACTTGACTCTTTTGACATTTGCTCTATAATAATAGTAATAAAAATAATAATTATAATAATAATCTTCGTTTTATTGCAAATTGACAAACCGTAGAATGATTGCAAGTGGCCTACAGTACAAACGAATGATGACAAGTTATTACAGAAGTCGAATTTAACCGTCGGTAGCCATGCAGGCTATGCGTCTCATTTTTAGCAAGCGCCGCCGCCTAGCGAAAGAAGGAAGTCAACTTTAGGGGGAGAATGGGTCTTGAACTCGATTTCTCAGCTCTGCTCCCAGTGTGTTCACCACTACTCCATAGCCCCCGTTATGAAAACAATGTAAGATGTCTGCCAGAGACTGATCTGACAAACTCTTGGAGAGTACATTTCCTTGTAAGCCATGATACGATATGACATCTCATATGCTATTACATCGAACCCATTCTCAGGCATTCCTCTTTGATCGTTAGACGACTTTATTTGGTTACTCTGCGGTTGGGAGCGCCTCTGAGTAGTCGCCTCAAAGAGACACATTACACAAATTCATGTAATGAATGAATGAATGACAATTGATGAACGTCATCATAACAGCAGTTCCACAGAATTAATTTCATCTAAGATTAGCACATATGAAATTGATTTGATTAAAGAAGAACTTGTTGTTCTAAGTGAAGAACATCTCTGCTATAGGATACCGTCTTTTCTTTTGGTTCTTACATAGTTCTGTGTTCATTGCAGATGAAGGTCTTTGTAACGACGGAACTATTGGCTCAGCTCTACTCCACCAGCGACCAGGTCAGTAATGATGCCACACAAATCGTTCTCTGCTTAAGCTACAGTCTCTATTATTTCTAAGTAGTCTAACTCTTACCACTCCAATTATTCTATCAAACGCATTAAAATTGGCCGCTCACAGCGCCCTAAGGAGTGGTAAGGGTTAACATAGTGATTGATGGAGTGCAGAGGTGTAACAAAGCATAAGTAAAAAAAGATTGCACAAAGTGCCAAAAATTTGTTTGTCTTCCCACTTTTTTAGTTTAGCCCCCCAGAAAATCGAAAAATGGGGGGCACAAATTATCTTAACAAAAGTAATCTTAAAAATCCATTGGATAAACATAAAAAGAACCGATTTGAGGGGCACATGGGAGGCACTGAGCACTAAAACTGGGGAGGGCAAAGCCCCCCCCAGTTTTGAAACTGGGGGAGGAGGGGGTGGCGGTGCCCTCTGCCCCCGCTTATTACACCTCTGATGGAGTTCTTTGTTTTGTCATGTGGATGTTATGGGTTTTTGTCTTTCCTTAGGACCTTAAGTAAGACCTTAAGACCTGGTGGGAACTCTTGCTCTCAATCGCTGGTCATTAGATATTGGCGCTAAATAAATACCTCATACTATGAACTCTTCTGCAGATGATGCCATGCGATGATTTTTAAACAATAGAAAAGATGTCGCACTTGTGAGTAGAGGTTTTATTGTTGTGTGGTTAGTCTTCGATGATGGAGGAGAGCGCTGAAGAGGCTCAGAGACGAGAGGAGATCCTTCGCATGTACCATGCCACCAAGGACGCTCTGAGCATCATTGGTGACGTCTCTACATCAACCATTGCGACTCCTGTGCCGCCACCTGTTGACGACGACTGGATCAAGTCTACGGAAAGCGCACCTCCGACCAACAGAATGATTAACAACGGGTCTGTGTGCAACGCAATGGCAACGGATTTGTTGTAATTATCCTCCTTTCTTGTTGTTGCTACTGGAGTATTCTAAAATATGTCACTTGGAGAAATGTCTCTTGGAGACATTTCAGCATTTATGAACATCAGTTGTTCCTTTTTTCAGGTCAGTTTGACATTTCTGCTGGGTGTTAAAAAGACCTTAAAGGGTTCTACATAAGCATCTTTTGATATGTTAAGTTTGAGGCTGATATCAGTCTAGACATATCAATGCCAACTATCCTTTTTAAGTGTTTGTGGATTGGATCCAATTGCTTGTGAACCGAATTTCTATCAGTATTACAATACAATACAACTAGGCATTTATAACACGCTTTGACAAGACAAGTCTTGCACAAAAGCGCACGGTGCTGCATTCTTAGTCATAGATGAGGGAGAATAGGTAGGTCTTCAGTTTTGTCTTGAATAATGTAACGGATGTGGCTTGACGGACTGTAGCTGGGAGACTATTCTATTCTTCACGCCTAGATGAACGGAGTCCTCTTGAGGTAGAGGCAGCGCATGACGCAACCATGGACGTCATGTGCGAGGTGGAGGTTCCATTATGAGTGTGGTACATGAGAAGGGAAATCTCCAAGGCAATATGGGCGTGGATGATGTGTCTTGGGTCATCTGCCATGAAAGGTGATGAGTATAGGATTGTTCCTTCTCTCTGAGACAGTCACTGTGTAGGAACCTTGACCAATTCTTTCACTCACAATTAGACTACGCCATCAATTGATGCTGCATATTTCGTCAGATGGTGGCGCTTAAGACATGGATAATATTAGTAAATAATATGTATATAAATGTGAATTCTATCTTTTGCCCCATAGATAGAATTCATATTTATTATTATTATTATCTTCAGCAACTCAATCTA
The DNA here is from genome assembly GCA_959347315.1 of Bimastos eiseni. NCBI lineage: Eukaryota > Metazoa > Annelida > Clitellata > Crassiclitellata > Lumbricidae > Bimastos > Bimastos eiseni. Next base: position 825,412 of record OY365816.1, read on the forward strand.
ATGAATGATGCATGTTCATTGTTCAATCGATGTCACTGACCAATTGGGAGTGGAAGAATTGGTCAAGGTTGTAAAGGTCTTTGTGTTTGTAGACCTCCATCGCCAAAGTCGAACCGAGCTTCGATTCCGGCACGCCCTGCCCCATCTGCTCCATCGAGACCCGCTCCGGGTGTTCCGTCTCGGATGGGTCCGAGCCCAACACCCGTGGGCAACATTCCGTTTAACCTTCCTCCGCCTCTCATTCCAATGTAAGTCAGCAAATCTTGTCTGATCTAATGACTTCTATGGTTAATCTAGTGACATCCAATGACTTCTATGGATAATCTAGTGACATCTAATGACTTCTATGGATAATCTAATGATATCTAATGACTTCTATGGATAATCTAGTGACTTCTAATGACCTCTATGGATAATCTAGCGACTTATAATGACTTCTGTGGATAATCTAGTGACTTCTAATGACTTCCATGGATAATCTAGTGACGTTTAATGACTTCTATGGATAATCTAGTGACATCTAATCCAATCAGATGATTTTCTGTTTTATCATAATGTCTCGGATGACAATCAGATCTTGATCCATCAGAAAAGCTCGTTTGGAATCCGATAGATCTGGGAAACGTGATAACAGATCATTTCCTTTGATGTATTCAAATTGGTGGAGATTGATTGCTGTGTTTGGGTTGAGTTTTATCATGCTAAGTACTCCTCATTGTGAACTTTGGCTTTCCGTAATGATTTGTGCCACGGTGTCTGGTCAGCAGCAGCACAACCAGCTGAGGAGGTATTTTCATACATGTGCTGCTTCTGGAGAAATTTCAACTGAGTATTTAGTTCAAATTCAACGTTATTATCCTATGCAAGGCTCGGCTGTGTTCCGGATTAAATGGATTAATTCTAAAGATTTGCTTTTTGCATCACAACATGTACGTGGTTTCTTGCAGGAGACCGGGCGGATCGGGACAAGGTGCCCCGAACATCCCAGACCGACCGTCAATTCCGACCAGACCACAATAAAGATTGATGATCGCTAGATTCTCCTGTGGACAAGAGAACAACTGTATCTGAAAATAGAGACATATATTACTTGCTTCATATATGGATTCACATATATATAGAAATGACGTCCGTTATAAACATATTTCTGCAGACTACTCCAGGTTTATGCGTGTCTCCTGATGCACAAATACCGGTTTGAGTAACGTAGTAGTTGCAACTGTAAGAAATATATATGGAGTGTGTACATAGGTAGAAATTTGATACAATTTAGCCTTTTTTGTAAGTATTTTAAAATTGTTAGTGCCCAGAATTTCGCTTCGACTACTATTTGGTTTGTTGAGGAATATTTGGCGGCATTTGAGTTGATTTGCTTGAAATTGTGATTGGGTGGCTGTTACGACATGATCATTGAAGAATTAGTATTGCCACTTGGTTTCTAATGTTGTGACTATCAGACTATCTTCGTCGCTAGGTCGACTGAATCAGAAGGCAGATCATTGATATTTTTGTAGCTGTAGGGATGAGGAACAGTGCCATACTTAGCTGGTGACAGTTTGTGCTTCTTATTTAGGATTCGCTGTTTACAACGTGTGACTTGAATACTTCTTTTAATCTAGGAGTCGAAATGCAGTCTGTTAGTCCTTTGAGAAAATGCTGAAGCAGTGGCCTCTGACTTAAAGTGGTGCTATATAAATGCTTGATTACGATTACGATATCTTTACAAATGTATTTCATGCACAATTCTAATTGGATGAAAATGAGAGTAGCACAGAAGGTGTTGACATGCTGAACTGTCCACCAAGAGGTCAGGGGTTCAAATCCCTCTGGGCACAAACTTTTCCTCCATTTGTAGTAGTATCCATTGGGCTTTGGTCATAAATGTGTAGAGCATGGGTGTCAAAGAGCCGACCTGCAGGCCATTTCTGACCTAACGACAAGCACTTCACAATCTGAGAATAAAAGTTTGAATTTGTCATTTTAACGCTTGATGAGTTTTCTGTGATGTCTGCCATGGATAATGAAAATCAAGATTTTAAAGAATAATTTGAATTTTTATGGGCTAAAAACACACTGTGTCAGATTTTGTTGTGCAAATGTTTTCTGGGTATGCGCTCACTGAGACCCTCTCAGATCCCTACCCCTATTTGATCAGAAGCCTGGACTGCAACTGGTGTAGAGTAACTGAATCCTTGTCTATGGTGCCGAGACCAAGGAAATGGAGTTGCCTTGCGTTCTCTATATATCGGTTGTGGGAGAACTTTCTTCTTTTGTCAGACCCTGCAATTGGTTCTGTGAATGCGTGATCAAATGTCCAATGTGTAAAGTGTGACTTAGTATTGATCAACTAAGTCAGTTTGAGTGTAAATTGCTCTGCTGATTGGTGTTTTAATGACCTTTTACAGTTTGGACATATTATTGGATTGCCCTGAATATATTCAGGCAGAAGTTGGTATTCCTCTAACTGTTGTTTGCTATAGATGACCCCACACATGTACTGTTAGTGTACTCTTACTGGTCACTCTATGAAATGGTTTTATGTTGCCAAAATGGCGTTTTATGCTTGAGTAAAATCAGGAATAGGTCATCAAATCTGGCATTGGTTTTACATGGTCAGGAATCGATGGCAAGTTAATTTTAAACAACAAACGGTTGTAGTTGATTTTTATGTTTATGGTTTTTACATTGGACAGTCTAATTCTTTTGAGTATGATCTTAAACCCTGGATATCAGTTATTGATTAATTAAGTCAGTGTTTTCAGGAGCTTGTGTTAGTTAGAGTCAAATGCAATTCTAGAAATTAGTTATTGATTAATTAAGTCAAAGTGTTTTCTAGTGATTTTTTTTATTCGACAGATGAAGACATGCAGAAAATGGTTGATTTCTTGCCTTAATGCAGCTTTTATTTATGAACATAGGGAGCTCACGTTTACTATGCGTGCAAACACATTTTGTCAGTCTTTTGTATGTCGTCTAGTCTGGTCTGAGCTTGTAAATAAGTAAACTAGTTCTTTTAAGCTGATGGATTGTGCTATTTTCTTATATAATCACTTCCAAGAAGTGTATTTAACCATCCTTAGCTAGACATGGGTGTTTTCGCATTGTGGAAATCGTGAAAATGGCTTCAACATTTGTGTGAAGTATGACCATCTGGCTGGTGCGTTTTTGTGCTGGTAGCATATGCAATCTTATGAATCCACCACAGCTATTGATAATGGACCTAGATAGTAGGTTCTGGTACAATCTTGCGATCAAGGAATGCCTAGAAGGGGTTTTCAGTCCTTGTACAGTAGGCTTTGTAACTTTAACTGGCAGACAATAGCTACATTTGTAAATAGAAGCACATCATATTTTCATTACTAGTGTGCACGTTTAGTCTGATATTATGAAGCGTTCCTTTTTAAGGCAATGTATTTGGTTTGATATTCATTTTGGGCTTTTGTTATGGTTGGCCCCAATATATCAAAACATTTTAATCGGACTTGATGGTGAAATGAAGGTTATGTTAACAGTCCCACATGTGTACGTCTGCAGCCATCTTTCAATCTGTGCTAAATGACTTTCGTGGTGGTACGTCTTGACTGACAAAATGCAGAAATCCTCGCTGCCCGGAATCGATCGATAAGCCGTGTTCTGATTCTGCACTAAACAAATTGCTGTTTCTGTTATATCTGGTGGCTTGAAACCAGAACCAAACACAAAGGGAACAAAATCAAAAGTCTAATGAACCATAATTCTAATTTGTACGTAGAGCCAATAATAATGGTAAGTTTTGTCCAGTTTCTTAATCATAAGTTTCTTCTACAGGTGGGTTGAGTGGGGAATTGAACTCTTTAGGTGGGTTGGTTGGGAACGTGTTATGAACTTTTCAGTTGGGTAGAGTGGGGATGTGGTGAACTTTTCAGTTGGGTAGAGTGGGGATGTGTGTTGAACTTTTCAGTTGGGTAGAGTGGGGATATGTGTTGAACTTTCTAGGTTGGTTGGTTGGAGACTTTTACTCAATGTTTTAGTTGGGTAGAGTGGGGATGTGTGTTGAACTTTTCAGTTGGGTAGAGTGGGGATATGTGTTGAACTTTTCAGTTGGGTAGAGTGGAATGTATTGAACTTTGTTGGCAGTAGCAATATCAGGCAGTATTCATCTTAGTTTCAGCACGATGTGTCTTGCTTGTAGCGATTTGCCATCAAATCGAGTATATGGAAAAATTTATACTAAACAGATGTTTGGTTTACCCAGTTAGATACTGAATGACTAATAGAAGTCTTAGGAATGGAATTGTTTACACAAATCAGTGCTATATCTTACTTGTAATTAATCAACTGAATTAGGTTCTGTACTTGTTATGCTTACAATATTATTTCTAAACTGCTTTGTTTTTGATACTTAAGACTTTAACAATGAACTGCATTAACTTCTCAGCTGCCTTTAGAATGTGTTAGTCATTGAGGGGTTAACACATGATGCTTGAAGCCGTTTGTTGTCTTTTATGAACTGTTATAAAGATCGCCTTGGCACTGCTGATTTCTTTATTCACATTTGTAACCCTCTGTGCATGAAACTTCATCTAGTTGGTCTCTTTTACGCACGACACTGGCAACCATCTTGGCAACAAAATTTCTCTTAAAATCATCAATCATTGTCCCATCATCAATGGTTGAAAAGTTGGTTGTATTCTTTAGTAATTAAATCTAGCTTGGCCAGTTTTTAAACAGGTGCCGTATTAAAGTTGTATGTTCTGCTAACGTTTTGTCTTCCATCTATGTGCCTGGTATTTTAGCCATTCAGCAGAATATTGCAGCAAGTTAAAATGAAAGCATCGTTTTGCAATCTTTTTATTGTCATTGCTGTACAGTCCAGTGGAGTTAATCAGAGAACAAGTCATCTGTTCTGAACAGTGAACACAACAGTTTCTGGTAGTGTTAATAAATGCCTTTGTACCAGTATCCAGTCTTACAATGAACTAATTAATCTCCAGTCTTACATATGAACTAATTAATCTCCAGTCTTACATATGAACTAATTAAACGAACTAATTAAACTCCAGTCTTACAATAAACTAATTAATCTCCAGTCTTACAATGAACTGATTAATCTCCAGTCTTATAATGAACTGATTAATCTCCAGTCTTACAATGAACTAATTAACCTACTATCCAACAATTTTCAACAGCAGTAGCAAGTGACTTCAGAGGCGATCTCTCGCATTTCAACCAGACTTCCCACAAGGATCGATCGATTCCAATCAGTGACCGTCGACCGATATACCAAAGTCTTTCCACACAATTGTACAGCAAGGAAGAATTAATAATTACTTCTTTGTTATTGAACAACAATGATGAAGAAAATAATAACATTTAGTAGTTATTCTTAAACGTCTTTAGGTTTAGTAAGTTTAACTGTAAGACTGGCGTCAACCTAATGACAAGTTCTCAATCATTGCATAACTGCCCAGATACATTATCCAAAGGAGTTCTTCCAATGAATTCAGGGACAATGTCTGACAAATGTCTGAGTGGGATTTAGACCCCCTCCCCATTGCGGAATTCCACGCTCCTTCAATCACTCATTGTTGTCTCCTCTTGATGTCCTTTGTACTGTAAACGATTGTGGAGTATTTCCAACGGATTGTATTCGCTTGGCGGAAAAAATGTTTCGTCTGCAAAGACAAAACACATGATACATCAGCTCGGCCTCTGTTACATCAAAATCTGTCACATTTCACTGCATAGAAAATGTAATAAAGGTGCTACATAACACTCAGCATTTTCACAAGTATTTTTTCAAGCTACAAGATGCCTCTGATTATGGTGACATTTTAGAGGAGTGCTCAGGAAACCGTGATTGTTGCATTTCAGCAATTTTATATAGCATATATTGAGAAATGCATGTTCTCCAGAACAGTGCTACTTCAATTCAATGTCCCAAAGGTCTGACTTTTTGCACTCCTGAATGGGCTCATGCCCTTTGGGGTAGAGGATGAAAGTGCCAGTGTACAGGGTGAAATTACTTACGCAGTCGCAGTGTCTCTCTGCTCAGTCGGCTGGAGACACTTTTGACGGCTTGGTCAACAGCGCACACAAACTTAGGAAGCTCTTCCAACTGTAAAACACACAGAACTAATTAATAATATGTAAAAGAACTATGAAAAAACAGTAAACACCTACGCGTACAAGTGTTACGCTATGTAATGTATGCTTCAACTAAGACAGGTAAATATAATACAGGTGTTGATCTCCATTCTTTGGCCCTTGTGCCGCCGGCACAAGGGCCAAAGTCATCATAGAGACGGGAAAAGTGAATTGTCTTTAGAGGCAGAAACAGTATCATCTAAAATTCGATGACGTTAATCATCTTTAAAGTGAAATGCCAAAAATAAAACTTAACAGAACTTCCACCAAAAAGAAAATCAGAGTTCAATCCAAAACTTTCAACTTCCATAGCAACATGTAATCTTAAACCTATATAATGCGGCATAAACATCACTCAAACTGTAAATGCAATAAATAATTCTAATCCATTGAAAAAGCCAAGTTGTAATCTGAAATTAAACCTACTCTCCAGTTAATAAATCCATCAGCCAAGACCAATAAAGACACAGGAGTACTAACGATGTCAGCTGTAACGTCGAATTCAGCCAGGACTTGACTGTGTATTGCAGAATAGTCAGGCCTTTTGCTCAGAAATTCTCCGTCGACTTCGCTGATTGCTAAAGTTGGTTTAAATTCAATCGGGTTGCTGGCGACGGCTTCGGCCTGACTAAAAATTGAATGAAAAATGCAATACTTTCACTGGTTCAAAAGCAATTAAAATTTTACTCTAATAAATGAACAATAATAATAACAATGGTTCCAGGTTTTCAGTCTGCCTGATGTTCAAATGAGATTGGGCTCATCCACATATTACGCACGCCAAATACATCGGATTTTCGGACCGCCCCTGCCCCTGTCGCACCGTGTACATTTTGTGGCACCTCCCCATGCGTACGTACATTTGACTCTACCCCCCGCCCCATTGCAAAGGTTAAATAGTTAAAAACATCTATAAGACTTAGATTTTACCATAGGCTATTTAGTTTTGTTAAGCATCATATTTAACAGCTTAAATTTGTTAACTAATGAAGAAATAAAACACTAACAACACTTGCATTTTAAACCGTTTTAATGCTACATAAAATTGATTAAGCAGGAATATAGTCAGTGATTATGTTTATAGTTCTGATATTGTGGAAGTCATAATTAGACAATTATATTTGCGTACGTACATATTTTCGGGACCCCCTACACCACCATACACACCCGTATGCGAAATGGCCGAAATTTGAAACCCTCCCATCCCCCTCGCTGCATACATAATATGTGGATGGCCCCATTCCCAAATTTGTATGTCACTTTCACACAAATAATATTTGAACCATTTCTAAATTAAGTTGGCACAGTATAGATGATTTTATGCATAGAATACTTGACTGCTAACAGTAATCTTCTTTGTTACATTACACAAGCGTAATAGAAGTAGTACTTCATGAAACTTACACCTGTGCTCTTTCTGCGAGCAACTCTCTCGTTCTCACCATTTCATCCCAAGTTTCCTCTTCAGCCTTCAGCCTGAAATTTACAAACATTCTTAAAGCAAACTGAATTGAAAGGTTGCAGAAAGACTATGAAGTCTACACTGACAGTATCCAAATGAAAACAGAAAGAGACAGATAGACAGACAGAGAGAAACACAGAGAGAGAGAGAGAGAGAGAGAGAGAGAGAGAGAGAGAGAGAGAGAGAGAGAGAGAGAGAGAAATAGTTTTGAGACACACAGAGTTAGGCCAACATCAGAATGGCATATGGTAAGCACAATGAATAAGATTACGACATTATTGAATCACTAAATATAACTATATATAATAATGAATGAACTGTCAAGTTCAGACAATAGATTTCAAGACTTTTCTTAAATTAGCAAACAATGGAGGCTAAGCAAAACAGAGAACAATTGGGAACTACGTCTTGATGTATCCTGGTAGAACCGTCAGCTGGCTATCGATTGCCTCGCGTACTGGATCCGACCTGTGAAAATAAATTTTAAACATATTTCCAAAGACAGGAATATAAATATGTCAGTGTTTCTATCACTGCTTTCATTATATAGGAAAAAGAGAATGCAACAATTAATTCTTAGAGAGTTTGATAATATGTCTGAAGTCGCTTTAAAAATTAATATGTGACAACACTCTATCGGCTATCAACCAGGCTTTTACAATCGAAAATGATTTCATGATTACACTCCAGTCATTCATTAAATAATGTCTGGCACATTATGATGCACAATACTGTCAAAGTCTTTCGATTAGATTAGATTAGGAAGTCAATAGATTTGATTAACAGTGACCTGGAACATAGCCCAAAAGAATGTTACACAGAACCGGAACTCAGCAACATTAAATTTTTATAGCAATTAATACATGGATTTGCAGAGTAGATGATAAGTGTTGTCAGAGATACCATCTCAATACAGTGTTTAACGATTTCTTAGTAACCAATCAAACATTTACGAGAACCTTGAAGCCTTACTTAAATTAATTCCTATGGTTTTAATTTGAAATGGAGTCAACGCTTCACCAACCAAATAAGAAAAAATAAATTACCCACTTAACAAACGAGGGACCGACCTCTTGATCTCTTCATCTACTTTTTCTTCCACTTTCAGTTCATTCAGCTTCTCCTTCAGTTTTGTTCGAACTGAAACGAAGCAAGAACTGAATTTTAACAAACATTCAAACAATGATATTACTTGCCATTAAAAGACTAATTTTTATTATGCATTTATCAATCCCACTATTTAAGATGACCAATCTATGTTGCTGAGCAATTGTGACTTGACTGAATGACTTGCTCCTCAAGGTACTTAATGTACCCACTTATTACATGCGGTAACCTTCTCAGAGGAGGATTGAACTAGTACCTTCCGCATTACAAGACGAGCAACCTAGCCAGTGCAATGATGATATTATGTCCTGAATCGGGAGCGCCTCAGATCTCGAGTGGCGCTATGTAAGTGCTCTGTTACAATTGGCACAGATTCTAACAAGCACTTAATTAACATAGTATCAGAGTGATTGAAAAACACAATCATACAGTTTACCATGAACCTTGAATTGGTCGAATTCTTCCAGATCTGGCATCTCGCGTTGGAGCTGGAGCAGACTTTCCTGCAAAAAACCAGCAAATCCCTCAGCAGATTAATAAAGAAAATACCAAAGAAGTGAAACACAAAAGAGCGTAATCGTAAAATAATTTTATAAGCACTATTCCAAAGCTAAGCATGTTATTGACGAGCACTGCATTTTATTATTATTATTACAGCAGTTTATATAGCCTTCAAGGTATTCTACTCAGAAGCGCTCCCAGCCCAACCACGGTCAAACAGAACAGTCTTAAGGCCAGAGAAAAACAGAGCAGATTGACCTATTGGTGTGAGGTGCAATGCTACTGGAAGGCCATTCCAGGTCACCGGACCAGCCAGTGAAAAAGCTGGAATGACCTGAGGGCATTTGTGGAATGACCTGAGGGCAAATCTGAGTCTGGTTGAAATAGAGACAAGAGAGAGAGGAATCAGAACCCATTGAAGGTGAGGATGTTATTGATCTCTTTAGGTGTTCATAAAATTGGCCGATGGGTGGTTAAAAAAATGAATCAAAGCGTAATCTAACGTGTTTTGCGTTAATTCTACTCACTGCACACTTTGCTTAGACATTTCTTTGGACACAGACGGTTGCTGATTGTGGGACAAAGTAGACAATTGGTTACATCATCCGCAATGTATGTAATGTAATCAAAAATTTATATAGCGCCTCTTCCAGACGTCCTTCACTAACAGTGACATCGACAAGAGTTGCTGTGTTGAAACAAAAAGGCGCCTAATAAGCACGTTAAAAGAATAATTGTCGTGCTTTCCAAGACGACTATCAGGGTCGTCATTCTGGCCAATTCAGTTTGCTCTGTCCAGAGCTCAAAATTTTCAGCCAACTTATTTACTTACTCACTTTAGGTTAAACTCAAGTTATTGCTATTAGAAGCAAAGGCAGGTTCATTATTAGCATCTGATCTAGGGCATAACCAGAAATCGCCTCAACTATTCGAAAGATTTCACCTCGGCAAATAGTTAAAAATAAAAATTTCATAACGCAATAAAAAACATTTAACAATCTAAGAATGAAAATTTAAATTTAAAACCATATTAGTAGCTCTTACCAGCAAAAAAATGTGTTTTACCAATTTTTTATTACGCTAAACGGCAAAAGTGATGAGAGTCAAAAATTTTCAGTTTCACCTGTGGATGGTACTTGCCAGGCCAGAGTTGCCACTACTATTCGGTTCGTACCCAGATCTGGCAAATAGTGCATCCAAATACTCGGAGTCAATATTTGGTGTAAATTATCTACTTGGTTATGCCGTAATCTGATCGTAATAGAAAGTAATCTAATGAAAACCTCAAAACAAAGACGTCTTCGCTTCTCATTTTCTGTAAGTCCTTCTGGTAGAATGTAATCAACACCTAAAGAGATCAATAAATAAAATAAAGTAACAGAAATAAGAAAACATTTGTTAAACATATGCAACATTCAATTAAAAATACATTGTAATTTATTGCAATACTCTTATCGTTATATTTTATTGCTGCACTTTTGATCTTGTTGCAGTATTACAATTAACTAACTGTTACTAAAGTACATTCTCCAAATGCAAATTAGTATTTGTTCTTGGTAATAAGTTTTAGCATAATTACTCATTACTCCTGTTAGGTTTTAGCGTATCTAATTATTTCCTGTTAGAATGTTTGAGAAATAGTTTTGAAAAGGAAATAAAATTGTTGATGAAGAGTATGTCGTTTAAATGGAAGCTCGATAGATGAAAAGAATCCCGCTTAAATGGAAGCTGGATTGATGAAAATAATCATGCTTAAACAATAGCTGGATTGATAAAATGGTGTTCAATGGGAAACTTTTCATTATTAGTGTTGAGAATTAATTACGCCAAAACCTTAGCAGGAGAAATGGATGAATTTATTATGCTAAAATCTAAGATTACCTTGTTCTTGATTTATTTTAACATTACTATGATCATGACAGCTAAGAGTAAGCTATTTGTTTTTAAACCCGTTGCACAAATGCCCTGGAATTTTAATTCAAAAGTCCACCTTGACTTTGGCTAGAGTGAGGAGATGATTCAATGGCGCCTAGGCTTTTACGACCCCGAACAAAACTAGATCGCCTCTTTTTACTAAAACAACCAAACAACACACCAAGATAGCAGTCATTCAAAAACTGAGCCGCAATATCTAAATTCTAAAGCATCACTCAAAGTCACGTCCAGGGCACCAGCTTATTCAAAAACACAGAGGATAACATTCAGATTTTAACTACTTCCTGTCTTAAGTTTGAAACTTAAGTCTCTATTTATTTTAATCGTCGTCGTTTTAAAAATCATTTTTCTGTTTGTGAAATTATAATTGTGCTGTTGTAAAGCCCTGAAATTGCCCTACACAACTGCCCGCTCGTTTTCAAATGTAGTATGCCTCATTGTCATACTTCATTCACTTTCATTACACCACTGCCCCGGTATTTTAACTGGCGAGTAAAGCTACAAGCTAATTATCCAACATATTCTGAAATGTTAAAAAGGAACATTTTTGGAGATAAGAGTACTAAGCCAAAACTTTCATACTCTGAAGACATTTTGCGGCAAAACCTTAACTCTCGTCTAAAGCTCGTTTTATTTTTAGTCCGAATGAAACTATTTTTAAAACTGCATTCCATTGAGAGAGTCAAATCAAATCAAATCAAATTTATTGAAACCATCGTACCACATTGACAAATATAGCAAATAGAAGTACGTTGTCAAATAAATAGAATTAGTTCAATCACGGTGTAAGATATACATGGAGTGTACACTCCTTTTGCTTGCAATATAGCGTTTTTGGCTAAGGTTATAAATTCGACAGGCGGCGCTGCGATCATTACACGATTATGGCCGTAATGTTGTGTAGCGGAATACATGCAAGAACATTGTACATGTAAGTGAATTTATATTATCTACGACAATGAATCGATAGGCCTGTTGAATTGATATTTGCGTACCAAAATATCGTCGTTCAGTCTAGTTTATTGCTCCATCCTACGATCAATTGTTATGCCTACAGGCTGTTATCTATTTCAAATTTGATGAAACCTAGAAGACGTTCCAACGTATGCTCAGATCCACTGACCATTCTAGGCCTACTAACAATTCAGTCATTTAAGTCGCAACACGAATTGATGCCCTCAGATCGAAGTGTTAATCGATGATCTCGTGCAATACCTTTAAGAAAAATCAGATATTTGCAGTGAACAAAGGGACTACAATGACAGCAAGAGTGAGGCAGAAGACGCCGTTCTATTATCTTGTACAGTAGTGCATGGAAAAGTGATTCAAAACAAAGTCATTGCTCGATGCAAGAACAGCATGAAATCCCAACAATCCAATTAGGTCTTCATTATTATTATGAATTAAATTTTTGCTCCTTTTGATGTGTTTTTCACCTACGTTTATTTTTAAAATGACATCCAATAACTGAAAGATATTAACTTAAAATTTGTGAAGTCTTAGAATTAGAAATTTGTCTCGGACTGAATGGACATGACACCTTACTGCTCTGAGCTATTAAATATAAAGATAACTAAGGATATGTTAACAGAGGTGCAACAAGGTTTCTAAAAGTGGGGGGGACATTATTTTAAAAATATTTCGCGAGTTGCCCCCCCCCACTTTTTGAATTTTGCGCCCCCAGAAATTTGAATAATGGGACACAAATTATTTTAGCAAAAGTCATCTTAAAAAGCCGTTGGAGAAACATACAAAAATAACCGATTTGGGGGCATATGGGGCACTGAGCACTAAACGTGGGGGGGGGGGCTTTGCCCCAGTTTTGAAACTGGGGGCCAATGCCCCTCTGCCCCACGCTTGTTGCACCCCTGGTGATGAGTATACAAATGTAATGTAAATCCTCGAAAATATCTCACCGACCACAAAAGCCACGTCAGGGAGACCAGCTTAAGCTTATTCACCGGCGCTTAAATGCATGCTACCATTATTTTCTCACAGCTACGTCAAGGTGGTGTGGCCTCCAGGAGTAAAACTATTTCAGTATAGTGTGGTAGCAAGAAATTGCGGCTCTAGCTACACGTTCTGCCCCATTTTTCGTATACATCGTGTGGTATATATAATTCTAATTTTTTCCAGGGTATGGCGTGTCTCAGCACCGATACCCATATACATGATACATAGCTAGCCTTATACAGAGTCACAAACTTTGAATATGCTTGAAAATAGATTGTCTGTATGAACAGGTTTGTTTCATTAATGCAAATATTTAAGCACAGGTGTCACATGTTCAGAAGCGCGTTTTGCAGAAAACGAGGCTCTAGGCGCAAACATTTTGGGGCCCTCTAAATTTATACACTGAGTCTGACGAAACGCACCCATTGGAGGGGTCATACATCTGTGACTATTTGTGACAAAGGGAAGGGAGTCTGAGATACGTGACATCACGTCATCACATCAAACATCGAAATACGCAATTTAATTTATTAAAAAATTTCGCTCAATTAAACAGTGAGCCTGTTTCTGGTGGCGAAGAGACTCATATACGCAGCCTTAGGGGCCGTTCACATATTATATAACGCTCAAAGGGTAGGTGGGTGGTTTCCGGTTTTGTTAGCGTTATACTGTGCAAGGTGGGGGGTGGGGGTAGGTTGAAGGGTTTGTTATATAACAAACGTTTTCAGCTTATGCTTTGTACCTGTTTGCCTGCCAACTGGAAATTCCATGTACCACTGACCTTTTTTGTTTAATCGAAGTTCACAATACGCTGTGAACCAAAACTAGAACTGTCAGCTGTCATCTGGCGAATTGATTTATTATTTAAAAATCCACTTTTAAGAATTTCCTGATTACAATTTTAACAACTTCCTGTGCATGGCTTTAAACGTTCCTACATTCAATTCTGTGTGATTTAGTATGATTGTGGTTTAAATTAAAATTAATTTATTTGATTTCATTTTCTATAGTATGTGTAAATAGTTTATGTTTGCTTAAATACCCAATTGCGGTTATAGTATACACTCTGTATCATACGCTGTTAAGTAGGCAGAGTTGTACCGCGAACCTATCGATATATACCTGATAGTGCAATATTAAATCAATGAATTCTGGGTGATACTGTAATCCTCATTTCTAGTGCAAAGCTGGAGGGAAACAAAAATGGTGTTTTTAGATAGAATTTACGTCATTACCATGTATTATCATGCTGTAGGCTATTCGTAGGCTTTGTTGTTGCTTCTCGGGTGGGTTAGGGGGTAGGTAGCATATCTGTTATATAATATAGGGGTGGGGGTCACAGCTGCTGTTATATAACGTTATTAGGGGTAGGCGGTGGGTCAAAAATTGAGATTTTGTGCGTTATATAATATGTGATATATAATACGGCCCCTTACCAACACAGTTAATCGACCCAATTGATATTCACATTAACTAAGCATTTATGAATTACCACACTACACTTGTCATGTGAATGCATAGGTGCAAAAATAGATAATATAAATTATTATATTTAAAATATTTCAAACGTGAGACATGCTATTTTGTATGAAAAGTTTTCATTCATTCGGAGGTCCCTGAGAGGCTATTTTGCACGAATTTATTTCATTCATGTTTGGCACCTGAGACGTTATTTTGTAATTAATGTTTTCATTCATTTGGGGGCTCCCTGATGTGTTATTTTGTATGTAATGTTTTCACTCATTTGGGGCCCCCTTAGATTTTATTTCGTAGGCGTATGAAATTTTATTTCATTTGGGATGTTATTTTGGGATGTCATCTCTGAGATGCTATTTTGTATTTTATGTTTCCATTCTTTTGGTGACCCTCTGAGATGTCATGGTGTATTTAATGTTTTCACTCGTTTGGGGCTCCCTGGGATGTTATTTTGTATTAAATGTTTTCATTTATTTGGCGGCCACTGAGACGTTATTTTGTATTTAATGTTGTCATTATGTGGGGCCCCCTGAGATTTGGGGGTCCTAGGCGCGCGCCTAGTGCGCCTATAGGTAAACGCGCCACTGCACAAGTTCCTATTTGAATGTATTAGTTATGGCTTTAGCCAAAGAGTTATGAGCTCTGTTTAGCATGCCTTATTGATACCAGTAGGAAGGGAGTTGCAATAGTCTATTCCAGGAGAGCAGTGGGCAAGAATTGACTTCAGCTATTGAATAGAATTCTCTGTTGAATACACGTGGTAACTGCTTATGATCATATTAAATTCTGTACATAATTCAACTGTGGTTAATGGATCAATCTAGAGATTATCCCGTTTGCTTGTACATATGACGAACATGGATATAATAAGATAAATCAATTTTTAAAACAAATATTGCGTTTATTGATGGCGGAACAGCGTTTTGTACTTGCCTTTGTTCTAATTTCCTATGCTTAGGTATTGCAAAACCAGTTATCATGCTTCATTATGGACCATGTTGATCGTGCTGCGTCGGCATCGTCATCTAGCGAACTGTTAGTTATTATTAGTCACATATTACAGCCAAGTGAATACACCATGTATATCTTACGCCATGGTTCAATGAAGCAAACAATAAAATTATATAGTTAAAAAAGATGGTCAACAGAATTTCCAAAGGGGATTGAACCCTGCTAAGAGGAACCCCTAATTTCCCTGCACAACAAAAACTATGAAGATGGCGAGTTGAGATGAAAAGTACTAGAATAAACATAAAGCAAAATATTAAAAAAAACGAATGACTCATTCTGTTAGTCAGGTGGTACGTTGAGTGCAAAAAACCTTGAATTTGACAATGGTTACATAAGAAAGTCAAGAAACAATAAAACTATCAAAACACAATATGCAGGATTGGAAAAGAAGATACATGAAAACCTTATAACTAATCTTAAACTCAAGAGTTCCTGTCCCTCTCTCAATCCTCATCACCACATTTTTAATAAAACTCCAGAAACAATGTGACAAACTGTTACAAATGCGAGAAATATAGGCAAACTTGACAAGAATACCAATAGTTTTTGATATTTTGTTACAAATATAGTTTATATGGGGCTTCCATGTTACGAATTGGTCTACGTATACGCCCAAAAATTGTGAATTTTCAACTTGTTTTATCAGGGTGTCCTTTATATAAATGTTTAAACTAGATGGCTTGACTTTTTGTGTAATTGGAATAATATGTAATTGGTTTTTCAACGTTAAGAGTAAGCTTATTTGCTGCGAACCAATCATGATGCAGCAACCTTATCGAGTTCCAAGTTTAGAGTGTCTATGAGCGTCTGATAGGAAGCATGGGAATAAAACAGATTTGTATCATCAGTAAATAATATCATACATATGGTGTTATAAATTGAAACAGGGTCGTTAATGTAAATCAGAAACAACAGTGGACCAAGAGTAGATCCCTGGGGTAACTGAGAGTCCATAACTGGTTAGTAATAATAAAAATCAGAGGTCTGTCCATTGCAAAGGACTCTCTGAGATCTACTTTGGAAATAGCTCACAAACCACCTCAACGGGGTACCCCTTAGAATGATGCATATCATCCTTGCTTTGGATGCGTCGTTAAATAAATTTATATCAGTCAGTGAGAGAGTGAAACGGGATATCGACTGTTAACAGAAATACAGAATGCACGCAACACGTCATTACAATGGATGGAAGGCGGAAATGCGCAATGCACTTATCAAAATAAAACAATAAGAATCCGATTAGAATCGCAGGCAGACTGGAAGAGTTAAGGTTTCCGTTTATCGCGAGTGATAATCACGGTAAGGCATCTGCAAATATGAGGAGTCACTGTGATTGGACGCAGGCCAAAGACAAGGCGTGTACCAGGAAGTTGGCAGGAACAACATGAATTCCAGCAGATGCTTATCGAAGGCACGATCGACCTTCAACAGAGCGGCAGAACTTCGCTGTGGACGCTGTAAAAATCTGAATATTACGATTATATGGTGTAACTAAAGATGATGAATGGGCTGGCAGATGCTGGGCACGTGCTTTGTGAAATGAGGAGTGCCAGCTGGAGACGAATAGGCCTACGCTCAGATACATGAATTCAGCGTTGAAAACGATTAGCAGGTGCTACATCATTTGCCCATATGGAGGCCATGAGGCCATGTGGAATCCGTGCTTCCTTAAGAGACTCTTATACACATATCCCACGTGTCTCCTATAGATGTTCACAGACATGCTAGTAACGATGTGGTGGTCTCTTTGGTTTATTATTGTTAGTCGGTGTTCATCCATGCAGAGTTTGCAGAAGGTGGTTTGGTCCTTTGCACATAATTATGATGATCCGGGCGCCGTAGACTTAGAGGTCATTACAAAGAGTTAAAAAATAGACTATTAGGGCCTAGTCTGGTTTTGCCGTGGTTTTTCTCAGTTTCCACTCTAGTCCTGGCCAATAAATTATGCTAAGGTCACGAATATGCATGATTGAAGAGGGGAAAGATGAGTGCTGTGATCTTAGATGTTCTAATTAAGGCTTGGTCAAAATTATATCGAGAATTTGCTGTGAATGTGTTGTCAGATGCAGGATCAAGGTTGCGAGAAATAGAGAGATCTAGAATCTTCTTGAGTTGCTCACAGAGGCCAATTAGTATGAATTCAGTTTTGGATGGTTCAGGCATAGGAGATATGAGGTCATTCAGAATGAGATTCGGGTCACCACATGGAGAAGATGATCAATGGAGTTGGAGAAGCTGATTGGAGAGAATGAGATGAATGATATCATTGGGTGTCGTCAGCGTATATAGACGATGGCCAACGGAGGATGCTTTAATGATATTAAACAGAGGTTTACTGTAGCCCTCGTTTAAGCAGGCGTCACATATAAATAAATAAATAAATAAATAAATAAATAAATAAATAAATAAATAAATAAATAAATAAATAAATAAATAAATAAATAAATAAATAAATAAATAAATAAATAAATATATATATATATATATATAAATATATATATATGTTCAAATGCACTGTAAAATAAATGTACGCAAACGAATCTCTGATAATAATAATATGAAGAGTACAATTGGTTTTTGTGTTGAGTGTGTAGACTGTTGACTGAACGAGTCTGTGATGGAGGAGCATCTTGTTAACCCTTTAGAACAGTTCATGTTCAAACCGATCTATTCTGTTCAAAAGATAACATCATCCAAACGATCATTGCACAGGAAAACACAAACAAACACAGACTCACATACAAACAAACAAAGGCATACGGAGACACATACGAACAGACGATCCCCTCTCATACTGCCTTGTTTGCTGCCATTTGCCTTCGTTCTAATCATCTAGCGCTGTGCGTAGATCCAGGGTCGGCTGAATGCCCGCAGCCACCATTGATCAGTGGCGTCACGTAGCGGTCGTTTCCAGAGCAGGCGTCGGATCATCCTCTCGTTTAAGTCTCGCGTTCAATCTCGATTGACGTCTGTTTGTTTATGCTGCTCTTTCGGCGTCGGGCTGAAACAGCGTCTCTCTCCTATTCGCTCTCTCGCTCTCTGTCTCTCTCCATCTCTGTCTCTGTCTCTGTCCGTCCGTCTGTTTGTCTGTCTGTCTGTCTCTCTTACACACGCTCGCGCGTAAAGATGAGCGCACATGTATGCGCATATAAAATTAGATATTATATATAACTATATAAAATGCAATTATGCCTATATACAAATAATACATATTATATTTAGGTGTACTTGACATGTCGGCCATGTTTGTCCGCTGGACAACGTTAGCAACAGCGCCGTTGTCCAAGAGATCTGTGGATGTAACTGGATGTCCACTGCCGTCCATTAAGATCCATGCGCGGTCTGTCCATCTTTCCCTCTCAAGGGGAAGACTCCCTTCTCCCATTCAGATGTCCCAGAGGTCTTTGCATCGCTCGTAAAGATTAGACAGAATCCGTAGCGATTGAAAGTGAGGTTGAGGCAGAAGCCCCATTTCCGCCATTTCCTCATTTCCCCATTTTCCCCATTTCCTCCATTTCCTCCATTTCCCCATTTTCCCCCATTTCCCCATTTATCCATTTCACCAATTTCCCCACTCCCCATTTCGCCCAATGCATCCTCATATCTTGCCATTCTCTGCCAACGCCATTGATCGGCGCATGCGGCGGTAGATTTGGGAAATTCCGCAACGATGTGACGTCGGTCCTTACTGCCGCATTCCATGTGGCCGTTGCTTGAAGTGCTTTCCGTTTGATATGGTGAGATATGCTTTGCAAGCAGAAACCAGGATTTTCTATCGCTTATCTGACGACGGTCGGTTGTGCACACACGCACGGACTGCAATAGAGATGTATGTATGTATGTACGCATGTATGTATGTATGTATGTATGTATGTATGTATGTATGTATGTATGTGTGTATGTATGTACGTATGTATGTATGTACGTATGTATGTATGTACGTATGTATGTATGTATGTATGTACGTATGTATGTATGTATGTATGTGTGTATATATGTACGTATGTATGTATGTACGTATGTATGTATGTATGTACGTATGTATGTACGTATGTATGTATGTATGCATGTATGCATGTATGTATGTATGTATGCAGTTATGTACGTATGTATGTGTGTATATATGTACGCATGTATATATGTATGTATGTATGTATATATATATGTATGTATGTATGTATGTATGTATGTATGTATGTATGTATGTATGTATATGTATGTGTATATGTGTGTGTATGTATGAAGTGTGTGTATGTGTGTGTGCATAGGCGCCGACTCCGCAGGGACAACAGGTACATTCGCCCCAGTACTTGTCAAGGCACTGGGGCGAACCTAATACTATCGCCCCAGTACCTTTTCAGACATTCAAATTTGTCTCCATTGCAAACAAGTATCATGCCTGAGAGAGAACGTGAAAGAACTCCCTCCCCACAAACTGCTATTTTTCTGAAACCAACACGCCGTGGTGCAAATGTAGTGGAACGTAATCTATCTTCCTACGAAGTCGGGAGAGAAAATGGTGTGAGACAGGACACTATCCCGTCTCTCAGCTCCTGCCCCTCTTTCGGCTCGTGCGGCTTTGGAGCAGAGAGAGGAGTCCTTGTTAGTTTTAAACATCAAAGAATTGTCTACGTACGACTCCAAGATCTTTTTTAATAATTTTATTATTTTTTGAAGATAAAATTCCTTGAGAGGCTCCCACTAAATTTCTTCTTCATCCTATCTGTGGCCATCAATTATTGTACATAGAGGAATGCAGTTTTCTTCAATCAATAAGTTAAAACCTTAAAATAGTAAAAGTTGTGAACCGCTACTCAACCAAATTGAACAGGTGGTAGTACTTGACCGGCTCACAACTTAAGGAAGTTTTCTTCCTACTGGCATACGCACATTCCAATGTTGGAATCCTTATATCAGGGGTGTCAAACCTTTTTGTGTTGGCGGGCCATTAGCGATATTTTCCGTAATTTGCGGGCCAGAGTGCCGAAGGCGCGTGAGGAAATTTGGTTAGGAATCTCAAGAGGGGGCCGTACACACAGTTGAATTAGGCTTTGAAAACGCGATTCTGATATGCATTATCAATTACAAATCACAGAAAACTCATAAAACCGTTAAATGACATATGTCTAATTTGTCCTTTAACGGTTTTATATCTTTATTCTCAATTGTGTTGCCTGTAGACAAGGCTCCGCGGGCCAGAAATGGCCCACGGGCCAGCTCTTTGACACCCCTGCCTTATATAGTAATCGATTAATCAATTAAAATATAGGCGTTTCTTTATTATATTTAAATTGGTCCCTATATTTTGCCCACAATCATAAAACATACATAAAAGTAGTTTTTTTAATCAATAAAGAACAAGGTTAACTTGCAAAAATAAGTTACCCCGTAATTAGTTATAATATTAATTATTTTAATACAGCACGAATGCGAAGCCACCTAGCGATTGATGTGCGCGACACCTCTCAAAGGTGTCCAAAACTTTAAAATTGAGTCAACCCTAGCCATAAATTGTTGAACATGGAGGAATGCAGTTTAATTTTTTTCTCAATGAGTAAAGTCGTCAAATGGCAAAAAACGTCTACATATATTAATAGTATTTATGAAAGCTTAATTGCCGTAATCATTCCGCGGGGGCAAAAATTTCCCATGTGATATTTGTTGCCTACACTTGCATTGACCTATATGCATAATGCATGATCTAGCCGATTAAGCCGATAGCACTCCCAATCAAGGAAAGCCACCTTGACTCTTCCGACGACGTAGACGCTGGCCGACCTCTCTCTGTTCTCGAGCAGGGCCATATCTCCAAAGTACATTCCACTCGTCGCCCTCGAAACGACCTTCTCCTCGACCTGGTTGCAGCGCAGGTGGTTACCCGCACGTCACACCACTCGACGAAGAACATGCCATCCGCTTGCCCGTCCCCCCTCGGATGATACGCTGCCCGTCGTCGTAGGACCTCGACACAAGGGCGTCTGCCAGAGTCATCCGCTCGTAACCGTCCAAGGACTGGAGCACCGGAACACTCTGGAGCAGTTGCTCGTACATCTTGCGCTTCCGGAAGGCGTTGTGAAAGACGATCCGCCGGAAGGACATCGGGTCCATGGCCCAGAGGGTCCCTTGGGTCACGGCCACCACCGACGAATTGCCACGACCGTCGAACTGGAGGACCTTCCAGCTCTGATCGCTTTCGCGACGGATGATCACGTTAAAGATACCGTTCTCGTCGCCCTGTCAGATCACGTGCTCACCTGGCGCCACCTTGCGTTCGAACATGACACCGATCACTTCCTTCATTAGGTCGCTGTCCAGGGATCTGTGATGCAAAAATGAATAGATGAATTGTTAGACCATAGATGGCGGAGATTGGAAACTAATCAACCAGCTAATCAGCAAATTAGATTTTATAAATCGATTAGACAAGCAGCTAATTCTAACCTAACCTCTGCAAAAGTGTTCCAATTCTAATTCGTATTGATTGGCACATTTCAGTAGCTAATATTAATTCTAACTGATTTGCAATTAAAAAAATCAATTAATCGACTTTCTAATCGATTTGAAAAACAGCCAATTCTAATATTGTCAACGACTGGCTACAAGAGTCTGGCGTTCAAAAACATATACTAATTGCTTTGACAGATAAAATTTACTGTGTCTCACTGAGACTCACTTTCTGCATTTCGTAGTCGTCATCTCTGAACTTCTGGAATGGCACTTTCAACGACATACTCCTAGAGCTTTAAGCTATATTAATTATGTCACAGTGCATAATATATAAATCAGTCAGCAAGTAAATCGGTGAATTTACTGGAATATTGCTTAATAAATATTAGGCCTACCATCCACTCAGTCCATTTGACAGCCCATTTGATAATCGATTAATCGATTTCTTAAATTATTTATCGATTATAATTTTGTTATTGAAATGCGCAAATTGACTAGAATGAGAATTAGCAATTAGATTGCAAACTACGGTGTCTATTGCAACATAGCCTCTTTTCGAAGATTAGGCCTATCGTCATTATTAACCAAAAATATGCTAACTTAACTTACTTACTTACAATAGAGGCTAACAGATAATTCAGATCATTGAACTGCACCTTAAAAATGATAAACGTTGGCCAAAGGTAAAAATGACGTTATGATTACGTCATCGTATTATCTTCAGTCCCTGACTCAACTAATTTGTCATTTGCAGCGCAGATCGCAAAGAAGACGGACGAGTTCCAGATTTTTGCTGCTACTCGTCGAATTCTTCAGTATTCTGCTTCTGTTTCGGTTGAATTTTCTTCGAGGGGTAGCAGGTAAACTCAACTGATTACAAAAGAACGATTTCTTATCGAATTTTTCAATTTAGAGATCGAGTTAGCCATCAAAAGCTACAAACCTTGATTTTAACTGCTATTTATCGGCGAGTTTAACAACTTCTGCGCCAAAAGAGCTGATGAGACTGGAGGCCTAGATAGAAACGATGACTAGATGTCGGCTTGAACCGAGTGTCAATGTGAGCTAAGTCTATAAAGTGTGTCACTGAGAGTCACTATAGATAATCGAATTATTCAAATATCAATTGTAGATTGAAAAGTTTAGTGCTTAAAATACCAATAATGAGTTAATTACGCGGTTCAATGTGGCAATAATGTTGATATTCAACGTGTCAATTGTCATATTGTACCCGCGGTACAGCGGTTTGGTCACGAACCCTGACCAGTTTACAATTCCTGGCCACTTAAGATCCTTTAGTTTGTGCTGGCCTATCTTGCTGGCCTCTGTGACTGGTCACGTGTCTTGAAGAACTAGTGCTAGAAACTTCCAGCGTTGGATTGTATGGACTTACTACTGTTCCTCGTAGGTATATTTTTTTTAATCCTTACCATAACCCAAGTATTTCCACGCAGGCAGCGTTTAGCAGCCATGGCAAATGACAGGAACTTCGAGCTTCAGAATTCCAGACGATTATGGCGTCAAGTATGCAAAAATAAGTTTGCAATTTTGATCTATCCATCACATTTTTACAATGTTTTATTGATTTAATTAGCTCTAGGCCTGTTTTGAGGAACCGTGTAGATTAAGACAACATCAGCAGGTCTATACATTACGCAGGTCACAGGACTCCGGCTGTTTTGGCACCGTCCATCCTGACAGTCTCAGGCCAGAGAAGTCCGGCTGTTTTGGCACCGTCCATCCTGACAGTCTCAGGCCAGAGAAGTCCGGCTGTTTTGGCACCGTCCATCCTGACAGTCTCAGGCCAGAGAAGTCCGGCTGTTTTGGCACCGTCCATCCTGACAGTCTCAGGCCAGAGAAGTCCGGCTGTTTTGGCACCGTCCATCCTGACAGTCTCAGGCCAGAGAAGTCCGGCTGTTTTGGCACCGTCCATCCTGACAGTCTCAGGCCAGAGAAGTCCGGCTGTTTTGGCACCGTCCATCCTGGTAGAGGCGCTGTGGCATCTGACATGGAGTACTACCTACGAGCTGTCTTCGAGCTGTCTCCGGCTGCAATGGTCGTGTGATGCTACTTGAAGGATCTCAGCTCCAGTATGGAGCAACTAACATGATCCAGTTGACCGACTGTCGTGCAAACAGCTAGGTTAGTTTCAGTTTTTATGAATGTTGTTACTATAAATCCCATGTATTTGCTGCTAGTAAAATCGTCAGGTCGTTTGGAAGATGCTTATTACATAGCAAAATGTCGACCAGCGTGATGAAACACAGAGGATTTTCTGTCTTGTGTGCCTGTCTCTTTGCTAAATTTCTCTTCTGCTTGTCCCAAATAAGTCTGTTTACAGCTCTATCATACCTATTTTCTCTCTTCTTAGGTCTGCTAAACCTATTTTCTCTTTTCTTGTGCCCAAAATGTCTTAGGTCTGGCTGCTTCCCTGTCGTGGATGAATGGAACGAGATTTTTACGGAAGCTTTTGGCAACTTAATCCTTATGCTTTTGCCGTTGAGAAAAATTATTTTGCCATGTTGCAGCTCAGTTAAATGATAAAGTTACTGTTTGCTCAATTGCAATCTACATCTTTTTCTCACTGTTGTCTATTTCACTCCCTTACTTAACTCTATGACATTTTGCATTATTCTTTTGTCTTCTAGAACTAGCTGGAACCTGGGAAGCCTAGAGTGTAGAGATGTCATGGAACGAGACTTGAGAAGGAGCTGGCGATGGACAGAGGAGACGAGTGAAGGATGAGTTGCGTTGCTCGATACGAAGACCTACAGAAGGACTACAGTCCTGAGTTAAGTATTAGAATCCTAAGCTATAGAACTATTTATATACTAGGTTTGATGAATATAGGATGCGGTGGTGTAGCAATATACGTTCTATGCTTTGTTACTGGAAGGTCGCAGGTTCGAATCTGCCTCAGGCTACTGCGTTGTGACTCTGGATAAGTTGATTGCCCAGAGTTGTCTGAAGAAAGGCAATGTAAAGTCGCCTGACTTGTGTTAAACGTGAGTGACATATAGGAAGTCCGGCAGTTTTGTATACGTTGACCTGTGTGACGGCTAATGACTCATCATCGTCAGATTGTTTCATTACTTTGTATCTCCGTTCTCAGTGCATTTTGTGTTTTTTCACTGCCCTACTCTCCGTTTTGCTCTAGATTTATTTGTATTTTCTGTTAATTTACTTTGGTCAGTTTCGGTATAGGCCTACGTCAGTTTAAGATCCGTGTATCTTCCTTTGGTTAAGTTCTGATAATTAATTGCCTCCACAAGTAAACAATTCAACACGAATAAGTTCCATCTAAATGCACAGACGAAACGATAATGGCGTACAGTATAAAAATCTGCTTCGAACTCTAATCGCAATCGTTAACTTATGAAAACTTCTAAAACGCAACTCAAAAGCCAAGTGCAGGACACCAGCAAATTCAAGAGAGCTTCAGAGGCGTTGAATGAATAGGCCCATGTTGCATTCAGTCTGATACGAGGAGATTAAGGTGTTCGAAGAATGTTCTGTGTTAACCTCAGATCTGAGGTCAACACAGAACTACTTTACAACTGCTTGCTTGAGAAAATGTGATGGGCTTAACAAAGGTAAAAAGTCATTAAAAAGTCATTGGATAAACATAAAAAAAGAACCGATTTGGGGGGCAACATGGGGGCACTGAGCACTAAAACAGGGGGGAGCTTTGCGTCTCCAGTTTTGAAACTGTGGGGGGCAGGTGCCCCCTCTGCCCCCCGCCTGTTACACCCCTGCTCTTAATCTTTCCTTCACTTTAACCGTAGCCTATGCTGCCTACCTCTCACTCTTAATTAAATACTGCCTCTTGCTGCTACCATATTCTTTCAGTGTAGATCCTAATATCAGTCTCCAGTTCGTCTTATTTTTTTATCAACCAAACGGCATTTTTGCTTCAGTACACTAATTGCTTTGTGTATATCCCTAACAATAACTTCCATCCACACATCTATCTGCTATTGTATTTGCCTCCCTATCTATCAATCGATTTATATAATCACGCATCTACCAAGCCATCTAATCTTTTTTGCCTCCGACATATCTATGTATCTATGTATCCATCCATCCATCCATCCGTCCATCCGTCCGTCCGTCCGTCCGTCCGTCCGTCCGTCCGTCCGTCTGTCTGTCTGTCTATCTATCTATCTATCTATCTATCTATCTATCTATCTATCTATCTATCTATCTATCTATCTACCTATCTATCTATCTATCTATCTATCTATCTATCTATCTATCAATCTATCTATCTATCTATCTATCTATCTATCTATCTATCTATCTATCTATCTATCTATCTATCTATCTATCTATCTATCTATCTATCTATCTATCTATCTATCTACCTATCTATCTATCTATCTATCTGTCCATCTATCTATCTATCTACTTCCGTTTATCATCTACGTCGGTCTCTCTCTCACCTGCAGCTGTTGCCCTATCGTTAACCCTGTTTTTCGTACTCAATCTTAAAACTC
Organism: Bimastos eiseni; assembly: GCA_959347315.1. Classification (NCBI taxonomy): domain Eukaryota; kingdom Metazoa; phylum Annelida; class Clitellata; order Crassiclitellata; family Lumbricidae; genus Bimastos; species Bimastos eiseni. The sequence continues at coordinate 851,926 of OY365816.1, forward strand.
TGTGTCTCTGTTTCACTCTATCGATATCGTTGTCATGTCTGCTTTCTCACTCTCCTTCGTTTTATCTCTCTTTCAATTTTACTCTCACAGACTTTGTTATCGTTCACTCATTCGCAATCTTTATAGGCCTATGGTTGTGTCATTTCCTAACTTTCTCTGGCTATTTCTACGCACAATCATGTCTCTGGTTTGCGTCTTTTCACGGTTTGCCCCATGCACGACAATGTTTGCCTTGCATTTCAATCCATGAAAAAGCAAATAATTCATATGGAAAATTTCTAACATTGGCCTATTTATGGGTGATGCCAAACTTGTGATGACTTTCTACTGCCTGAGAGCTGCAATGAATGGCACACGGAGACCTTTGCCAACACATCCTCGTGGTGGTCTCTGGGCGTGCAGTTAATCCAACTGGTTGACTGCATGGCGAAGATTGGCAGCAGCACGT
>OY365816.1:857373-878034 GCA_959347315.1 Bimastos eiseni
CATCGTCGTCATCTTCGTCGTCATTGTCATCGTCATCATTTCCTGACACCAGTCATTTCGGTGGCAATGTGTACCTGTGTAAGAATATATGATGATTTCAAACCGACAAATGTCGTATGATTACAACCATGAACGAATTATTACAAATTAGTACAGGAATCGAATTTAACTGTTCGCAGCAATGCAAGGTGCTCATCACGTTGCAATAATTTTAACCAACGTGGCCGCCTAGCGAAAAGAAGGACAAGTCAAGCTTCTTGATGTTGGTGGGGTTCGCGTATACTTATCTTCCTCGTCGCCTGACGTCGCTTCTAACTTCTGAACCGAGAGCCACGTTGTTTTAACAAACTCTGACAATCATGTCTAGATGCGAATCCGATGGCAGGAATTAAAGTGTCTGCGAGGACTCACAGGTGACGATACTTCCAGTCATTCAGACTCATCCTAGCAATGTTACATAAACTTACTAAGATAACTGTTATGTGCACCCATACCAGAGATAAAATGTGTAGTTAGATTGCAAATGGTTGAAATGGATTACAATTAGAATTAGCATAATGTTATCGCCAAGCGATCAGATGGGATCAGCTGTGTGTCTTATCGATTGGCCATTATATATTATATTTATATATATATGCTGTAAACTCTTCAATCCTTTCATTCTTCTGCTACTTATGTCCGGTCAACTAATTGATAATTAAGCAGATCCGGTCAAATGGGTAAGGCATGATTGCCAAACATCTGTTCATCTCAATCCATCACTGAGACAGTGCCTTTTTTGTAAATTTGCCGGAACGCATATGTATTAGCGACAGAAATGACGCTAAAATTAGCTATAAAATAAAATACAATGATAATTATTCTACACATTTATTTCTAAATATTAGGGTAAAAGTACATTTCCGCGTATTTTATTATTTCACTAGCTGTTAAACCGTGAAGAATCACGGGTCGGATAATATTTTATCTGACGATTCAACCGCAACTGGCATTGTTCGTTCTAGCTGTTAACCCGTGAATACTCACGGGTCATACTTGATTCTAACCGGTGCTTAAAGTGAAAAAAATGCCTAGACGCTAATGTCAAAAAGTTAAGATGCAAAGATTGCAAAGACAGATCACCAACGTAACCAGTAGCTGACGACAAAATTGTTCAGGCACTATCGGTTCATGACCATAAAGTTATTAGTTGTCCACTGTAGGCCCTCTTCGGAAAAATAGAAATTGGATTGATGATAACTATGAATAAAAATAGGATTGCTTAACGAAATTCTTCCTAAATAGATAATAGACCCTATATAGATGAAAATAATGCTTGCTGAAATGGAAGTCGGATTGATCAAAATAGGCCAATCAAGTTCATGCTGAAGCAGAAGCCAGTAGCCTATTATTATCACCATTCCAAATTCCATTTGACCAAAATACAATGGGCGAAAAATAAAAGTTTGGTTTGATCGTGAACCTCTTGTCCGTTAACCAACGACCATCTGTCGTCAACTATTTGTTGTGATTTAATGCGTACAGAGATTTACTTGCCTTGGTGAAATTGTCGACATGGGCAATGGCATACTCTTATCTCCTCTTCCTATTCCTCGTATTCCTCTCCCTTTTCCTCCTACTTCTATTCCTTCACTATCTCATTCTCTTTTTCTTTTTCTTCCTTACTTCCTTAGAAAGGTAGAAATTTGTTTTAAAAGCGCGAAATTTATTGCGTGCCCTCCTTTTATTACGAGCGCCTTCCCATTTACAGAGCAGCCCTGTGTCCCTTTGCAGAGGTGCGTTTCCTAGTCAATTATGATATAGCTTGAATTGCCGTCTGTGTAAAATATTTTTATTATATCGGCTTCATGAATTCAAAGACCTGCCAGAGCCATAGACAGTTTTGGGACAGTTCAACGTTTTTTTGCTAATAATAATTAAATAGACTATATTTCTGATCACATTTCTGTTGAACGAAATACGCTAAATTGCATCTATACCAATTTTCGAATGTTAAATTTTGAAATTGTAAAATCTTATTTCAAATTCCTGAGTTTTTGCCAATAGCCTCCCGACATAAAATCTCGACTCAAGAGTTCATTTCTTTACAGGTGTCAAAAAACTATGTATATATATATACCATATCATATATATATATACACGGGTGGTCATTACTCCAATACAATACGGTAGAAGAGCTATAGAAGCGATCCGATTAGACCGGACGAGACATCCAGACGCTTATCATCCCCAGTGATCTTCGGCCTGCAATGATTTCATTGGCCAGCGCGGTCCACTTCCGCATTCCGTATACCAACGGTCTACGATCGGAAATCCCTTCCGAGCCACCAGCCACGACAGAGACTTGGACTGCTCCAGAATAGAGGGGTGGTGGACTGTCGTGGGTGATGGTGGATTGCCAAGATGGACTTGCTGGACGTCTGTAAATGATGTGCTGCGATGAGGGGCGACAGGATGGGACGGTATGCATCGGGTTGTTGCGCATGCGCACAGACGGATGTTAGCCGTTTCATTTTAGCGGTCGATAGAGTTCAAAGCGGACTGGACTAATTGGAAAGGTTCTCTGATCGGATTGGCTGGGTCTGGTCGAAATGAATTGGAAAGTATCAGAATGGATCAGAGTACTTCGGATTTGATCGGAACAGATCGAAATTCATTGGAATAAATAAGAATATACATTGGGTTGAATCGGAATTAATCGTAATGCTTCGGATTTGATCGGAACAGATCGGAATTAGTCGGAATAAATAGGATTACATCGGATTTGATCGGAACAGATCGGAATTAGTCGGAATAGATAAGATTACATCGGATTTGATCGGAATGAATCGGAATGCTTCGGATTTGATCGGAACAAGTCGGAATTGGTCTGAATAAATAAGATTACATCGGATTTGATCGGAATGAATCGAAATGCTTAAGATTTGATTGGAACAGATCGGAATTAGTCTGAATAAATAAGATTACATCGGATTTGATCGGAATGAATTGGAATGTTTCGGATTTGATTGGAACAGATCGGAATTAGTCTGAATAAATAAGATTACATCGGATTTGATCGGAATGAATCGGAATGTTTCGGATTTGATCGGAACAGATCAGAGTACATCGAATGAATTCGAATAAATGTTAATTTATTGAATATGATCCGGAATAAATAGGAATACATCGGATATAATCGGAGTTCATCGGAATTGGTCGGAATGCATTGTTAATGGATCGGATGCGAAGCTGATGATGAAGTTGTTCGGTCAGGCATGAGAGAAACCATTTTCACGATTATTACTGAACTGGACAGAAATCGTTAGGACATAAAAGACGAATTATATTCTCCTTAAGTGCCCCACCGCCACCGATGCCACCCCTCCCACTACCCCTTCCCCTTCGTCCTTTGATATCTTCCAAATGAACGATGGCTAATGCGATACATTGGCTTCAATGGCTTCAATCCGTCAAATGCAAAACAATAAACGACGAATATTACTTAACAGCGATGATAACAGGAACAACAACAACGACAACACGAGAGGCACGTGATTGCAGATGCCGTCATTACAGCGATCATGATCGTTATAATGATCATCATAATTATGATCGTGAGATCATCATCATACTGATCATCGTCATCATCATCGTCATCGTCATCGTCATCGTCATCATCGTCGTCGTCATCATCGTCATCATCACTATCTTCTTCTGTCATCATTTACGTCTTTGTCTTTGTCTTTTTCGTATCACGTAGATAGCCATTGATACTGTTCACACAGGAACTTATTACAGCAACGAGCGATGAGAGTCCACCGTTGTAAATGTTCACAGAGGGGCCCGTAACATTACAATTGTAAGTAGTCACGTAACGTAACAGCTGTTACAATCTAACGAACGATGCCGTTGGCTCACAGGCGCTACACAGGCGTTGATGACGTCGACAACACAAAGCGATGACGTTCACAGTATACGCGTTCTTTGTGCTCATCGTTGGGGTCGCTATCGTTAGCGGGAACGTATTGATTGTCCTCGTGCTGTTAAGGACAGACGCATTGTCCCTCGTCAACTGGTATTTCTTCATGTCCCTCACGATCTCAGACCTCTTCATCGGGGTCTTCGTCACCCCATTCTCCTTCTGGACTTCCCTCTTCGAGCGATGGATCTTCGGCGAGAGGTTCTGCCACGCCGAGGCTTACCTCTCGACGGTCTTCTGGACAACATCCGTCTGCTCACTCATGTGTAACAGCATCGACCAGTACGTAGCCATGCGAAAACAGGACCGCCACGCCAGCATCATGACCCGGACACGGTCGCTCTGTTGGGTGGGTCTCCTCTGGTTGGCAGCCATCAGCTTCTGCATCCCACCAGTCGCCAGGGCGCGCTACTCCACATCCGCCTTCATCTGCCTCATCGACTGGCGTCACCAGAGAGCCTATTTCCTCACTTCCGGTCTGCTCGTACTACTTCCGGCGTGCGTGGCGCTCGCCTGCGTCAACCTCTACGTCTTCACGTCTGGATTCAGGCGTGACCGGATGTGCTACGATGACGTCACGGGCCTGCGCAGGCTCAACCTGTACGTCATGAATGTCGTCATCGGCGGCGTCTACGTCATCTCGTGGCTTCCGGTCTGCGCTCTACAGATCTACGAAGCCATGCGAGAAGCGAGTCAACCTCCCTCCTCCTCCTCCATTTACCCTCCCTCCTCTTCTTCTTCTTCTTCTTCCTCCTCCTCTTATTATTCCTCTTCGACGCTCCCTCCTCTTCACTTCTGCCTCGTCTGGCTGGCCATGGCTAACTCGTTCTGGAAGTTCCCCATCTACCTGTTCTGCTTCGATGATTTTCGGACTGGCCTCCGCGCCATCCTCTGGACAAGGCAGCCGAGCATCTCAGACGACGGATGCTGCCAGTGCTGACCTCTGTCGATGGACCTCTGCAACAGGACGCAGCCAGTTACCTGGTGCCAATATAAACGGATGAGAAATAACAGGTGGCTGATTATGTTCCTTTGGCCATCGAAGGCAAACATGTGGAACAAGTGGTCATCATCTCTGTTATCAAGATGAAGATATTAGGAATCGTAATTCAATATACTAAGTATTATCGTGCAGATATTTATTTGGATTCCTAATTTCATAGATATTGGGGAGTCTGATTTTATTAACTCCTCATTGTTTTGTTGATACCAGAAATCCTAATTTGATAGATTACGAATTATTTTGAAGAAATTAGGATCATAATTTCATAGATTGTCTATTGTTTTGGAGATATTAGGATCATAGTTTCATAGATTGTCTATTGTTTTGAAGATATTAGGGTCATAATTTCATAGATTGTCTATTGTTTTGAAGATATTAGGATCATAATTTCATAGATTGTCTATTGTTTTGAAGATATTAGGATATTAATGCATGTATGTAATCCTAATTTGTGATGATTGTACTTTATGAAACGTTCATCATGATGATCGGACGCACAGAGCTGCGATCAGAATTTATTTTCCAGACTCAATCCAGTCTTAATTTTTTTCTCTTCGGTTACAAATATTATAAAAATCTTGGAAACAGCACACATCTCTATTATGATGCGTTTTTGCTTTGCAGGCAATGAAATGATTTTTTGTTTGTGCAAATTCATTCACTTCACGTACTGGCTAAACATTTCTGGTCAGTTCTTAGATCTGCTTTTGAACTGCTGCCTTCAAAGACCACTACTTAAAACGTCAGATGGCCGTCCAGTACTGCCGTGAGTTAGAAACCAGATCTGGTTGTTAGGCATTAATTCATAACCGGAATTTCTCTAAACTTTGCAGATCTAATTCTGCGACCTATCTTCTGAGCTCAGTCTCAGTGCTTTCCACTGGTTTCGGAAGAGGCTTCGAAACGCAGCCATAAGCAACCCATTAAAGCTCAGCTTAGATGGCTAGACACCTTCATCTATTAAATTACGACGAGGCGAGAGGAGGCGGAATGAGACACAGGAGTAGGCCTACTTCGAGGCCTGGAGGCACCATGGTGTCGCCTCCTCTCGTAAAATTAATAAGCATCGAAAAATGTATAAAGGGAAATACAATACTGAGATTAATATGTCTTCAAGCAGAACAGACTAATGTGGCCAAAGCGCCAGAGGAGGCTAAATCTCTGATGATGCGAAACACTCACTAGTTATTGCTTGCATCAGATAGTTTTACCTGACTGCCTCGCGATGCTCATTGTAGAAACAAGCGCCCTGTTTAAGGTCCACACTATGTAGGAACCTGTTCGCGTTATAGCATTACACTAGTGTCTCATATCTCTAGACATTGTTTTCATGCGAGTGTGTTATAAGATGCAAAGAAAATAAGCATTTATTTATCAAAAAAAGCATATTTTCGACAGAAAACCTGTAGGTAACATTTTCCCACGAAAACCAATACTTCCTCTCTTCTGTATTTGCATCTTCTGATATTGACATTGATTCATCCGCTAGTTATGGTGTGCCATCGGTCGATGCCTTGTGCATCAAACAGCGGCTTATGCATACATGGACACACACACATACACACACATACATACATACATACATACATACATACATACATACATACATACATACATACATACATACATACATACATACATACATACATACACACATACATACATAAATACATACATACATACATACATACATACATACATACATACATACATACATACACACACATACATACATACATACATACGTACGTACATAAATACATACATACATACATACCTACATACATACAGACAAACATACATACATACATACATACAGACAAACATACATACATACATACATACAGACAAACATACATACCTACATACATACCTACATACATACATACATACATACATACATACATACACACACATACATACATAAATACGTACATACATACATACGTACATACATACCTACATACATACATACATACATACATACATACATACATACATACATACATACATACATACATACATACATACATACATACATACACACACATACATACACACATACATACACACATACATACATACATACAAAAATACATGCATACATACATACATACATACATACATACATACATACATACATACATACATACATACATACATACATACATGCATGCATACATTGATACGTACATTCATGCGTACATTCATACATGCGTACATACAATCATACATACATAGATACTTACATTCATACGTACATTCTAACAAACAAACATACATACATACATACATACATTCATACATACATTCAAACAAACAAACATACATACATACATACATACACACACATACATACACACATACATACATACATACATACAAAAATACATGCATACATACATACATACATACATACGTACGTTCATACATACATACATACATGCATGCATACATTGATACGTACATTCATGCGTACATTCATACATGCGTACATACAATCATACATACATAGATACTTACATTCATACGTACATTCAAACAAACAAACATACATACATACATACATACATTCATACATACATTCAAACAAACAAACATACATACATACATACATACATTCATACATACATTCAAACAAACAAACATACATGCATACGTGTTACATACATACATACATACATACATACATGTGGCGGTCTGCCGCCCGAGCGCCTGCCTAACGCTAACGAACGGTGTCGATTCCAGCTTGCGAACACGTCTTGAGTCGCCCGAGTCACTTCGCTGTCAAATCTCAATGCCAAATGGTTACTCTCTATATCTACCAGGATGTTCGCTCTCACCAGTAAAGATTAAAGATATGGGCTCTTCTCCAAGATAGGTAACACGGCTCGAATTAGTAACGAGGTCTGACTCTGCCCATTCTGCGGTCGCCGGATGGGCAACGTTCTGAGGGTGGCCGTACTCAAAACAGGGTTCGTAATCATACCGGCAGGAGTCTTCCTCGCAGTGCATACCTTCCAAGCTACTAGCCTCGTTTTCCTCTACCTGATGTCGTACCGTTCAGCATGTTGTGACTCTGAAACTATCGCCATTTAGGGACACCAAACGTTCTCTTAAGTTACGAGGTTGAGACATATTTGAAACAAGTCCAGAAACCATTTCGGCCTATACAATTATCGGTAGCTATATTCAACGGCTTGTACTCCTAGACATTACTGTTCTCAACTCTCTAAACTCTGTCGTCCTGGACACTACAAGTCGCACAGCTCTTAGTCATGTCATCTCCGACACGTATCTATCTCGCCTTCTGCTCAACACGTATCTCTCGGTCTATTTCCGTATATGGCATAAACGGCCGCACACGTATATTTTGTCATGCACCACAATTGACGGAGTTAAGTACCCGTCCTCTGTGTTAGCAGTTACCCACCAACGGTGATATAATCTGCTTCGATAAAAATGACACTGGCATGGTATTCACGGACTCTGATAGTGAAGGTCTTCTGTCTATAACCTTCGCTATCCGACCTCGCACTTCAGTCAGTTATCAGAACTGTGTGTGACGACAAGCAACCATGTATTCACCTGGGTACCCGATTACCCAAACGTACTCGTATCAATCACTTCGATGAGACACGCAAGTAGATACACTCGGGAAAACGGGAGGAGTATCTATGACCAACGTAGGTAGCCAGCAGTAATATTTACGCATCGATCAATTCTTCGTCTACTGGTCTACTTGTTATCTCTAACCTGGGTTTCCGACTACCCAGACTCTCACGTGCCTCTTGGTCCATTTCCGTGTGTGGCATACCGGCCTCACACGCATAAGTTATCATGCACACGATTAACCGTCCTCTGCGTTGGCAATTGTCCGCCAACACCGTAATATATTCTGATACTCGGGAAACCAGGAGGAGTAACTGTGACTAACGTAGGTAATAAACAAGAGTACCTATCGAACGACCATAAAGCCATCAAGAAGAGTTATTTGACTTGTAACCTGAAGGTATCAATCGGCACCAGTGTTTTCTCTTGTTTGTCACGTGTTCTTCTAACGTGTTCACCCACCACGTGTAATTCCAGCGGGTCCTTCGGGAATTTCCCCGATATTTCTATCGAACGTATCCAATGGGGAACTTTCCCCGTATGTGCCAACGCTTCACCGGCAGCTCTCTCGGTTTGTACGGCTGCTACTCCGGAAATCTACCTGGCTTGTATCTCTTGCGGCCACCCGAATTTTCATGTCTCCGACAACCTGCGGAAACTGGCAGGAGTAGCTATGACCGAACTAGGTAGCCAACAAGTATCTTTTTCGGCCTGCTTGCATCTGTCATATACTTTAGTATCCGATCACCCAGACTCTCACATGTCTGTAACTTTTTTGGACTACACTTATTCCTCTCATCGTAGGATCATCTAGATACTCGTCACCTCGAGCTCTGACCAACGGTAATGCACCCCCCAACTCTCGTAAACTTCGTTTCTGAGTCCTCAGACTCGATTCTCTCACAGGCACCTGAGGTAAGTGTCACCACGTTACCTCTATGTTTCACACAGACCTGTATTATTATTATCACTTTCTCTGAAGCAGTTGTACTCTGTCTCTTATACACTGGAACGAACCACTGGCAGATCTTTCGAGGAAGTCCTCGAAAAGAGATTATGTAGTTAGATCTACAAGAAGAAATTAGTAGATGCCTCGCGGGGAAACCGCGAGCCAAGATATTGCAACTAGACACACAAGTGAATAGATTTCTGAAAAACGAGAGGAGTAAGTGTGACCGACATAAGTAGCCAACAAGAAGATTTACCGAAAGATCGTAAGACAATAAAGAAGACATACTGCGGGGACACCGCAAGTACAGATATTACGTTTAGTAACTCAAGTAAAGATACGCGGGGAAACCGCGACCTAAGACATTGGGATCAGACACGCAAATCAACAGATTGCTGGTAAACGGGAGGAGTAAGTATGACCACGTTAGGTAGCCAAGTATGGATATTTACGGGAAATCGTAAATAGAAAAGAATATGCGGAGACGCCCGAAATTGATCAGGTTTTCGGCACCAAAGGGAACTTTCCCTGTATCGAACGCACCAATGGGGTCACCCTCCCCGTATTTATCGAATGTATTCATGTTTTCCAGTATTTGTCAACGGCTTCTCCGGTAGCTCTCAGTCTGTTTCCAACGTCTTTACAGGGCCGCCCTCCCCGTCTTTTAACCAACGTGTACACTGGGGAATTCTTCCCGTAAATTGTCTCAACGGTCGCCATAATCTGTCTCGGTGTAACGTTCGGTTGCTCGGGGCTTTACCCGATCTCTATTTCTCACGGCCACCGACGTGGTCACGTATCCGACAACCTGCTGGAAATCGTGAGGAGTAACTTTGACCAATCTAGGTAGCCAACAAGAATATTTCTCGGCCACCAGAACTCCCACGGTCTGCACGGTCGGGGATTTTTCCCAGTCTATTTCTCTGTCGGCCGCCGAGGCCACTCCCGATATATGCGTCGGTCCCTTCTGGGACTCACCCAGTCTGTATCACTCACGGCCACCAACTGGGTCACCATCTTCCCCGTATTCCCGTACAGAACTGTCATTCATTCATTTATTTATGTCAATCGGGTCTCTACGCACTCTCGAACGGTACCCAGACCTGTGAGCATTCTCACGATCGGTCTTTCTCTGTCAGCCTGGTAACCCCCACGATCAGGACACGGTCCGTCTTGCGATCGATGGCAGAGGGGCCCACCCCACCAGATCAGCGAAAAGCAGCACCGGCCTGACCGCGAGAGCGACTGTCACTAGGGGTAGCATTTTTATGGCAACACGATCTCTGGAGCGGTACGAGAACCACTCTACTTATGAAGCAGTACGAACCACTGCTCCACATATATAGTGATGCACCGCATGTCTGGCTATACTCAAGCCAATTCATGCGTCTGCAAGCTATGCACTCAATTAAAAACTGCCGATCGGTCTTCGTTCCTATACGCAACACTGTAAAAAATATACGTAAAATAACGCTATGGCGAGCCGATTATTTAAATAAATCATTCATTCAAGCCGTGTGGCCTGTCCGCCACATACATACATACATGCATACATACATACATACATACATACATACATACATAAATACATACATACATACATACATACATACACACATACATACATACATACATACATACATACATACATACATACACACACATACATACTTACATGCACACATACATGCACACATACATACATACATACATACATGCATACATACATACATACATACATACATACATACCTACATACATACATACATACATACATACATACATACATACATACATACATAAATACATACATACATACATACATACATACATACATACATACACACATACATACATACATACCTACATACATACATACATACATACATACATACATACACACATACATACATACACACATAAATACATACATACATACATACATACACACATACATACATACATACATACATACATACATACATACACACACATACATACATACATACATACATACATACATACATAAATACATGCATACATACATGCATACATACATACATACATACATACATACATACATACGTACATACATACATACGTACATACATACATAAATACATACATATATGCATACATACATGCATACATACACACATACATACATGCATGCACACATACATACACACATACATACACACATACATACATACATACATACATACATACATACATACATAAATACATGCATACTTACATACATACATACATACATACATACATACATACATAAATACATGCATACATACATGCATACATACATACATACATACATACATACATGCATACATGCACACTTGCACACATGCATGCATGCATGCATACATAAACACACGCATACATAGATATAAACATTCATACACACATACACACACACATGCTAGGGGTTGTATATGAACGACTATCACCTAGTAGTCAGTGAGTCAGTGATTCCCTGTAGAGAAGCGTCGTCGTTCGTTTCAAAGGATCGACCGACTTCGTACAAGATGAGATCTGTTTATAAATTGACGTAGAACAGAAGTCTCAGCAGAGAACGGATTCTTCTCAAATGGCCGACAGTGTTGATTTTTCCCAACTCAACTCTCCAGCTCTCTCTCTTCTTCCGATCCAATTCACAGATCAAAACTATTCTGACGCCTTCTCAAATGGAGAAAGATCGTATCATCTGCTGGAGTGAGGGGCACTGGGTCTGGAATCTTCTCCCTCTGCCTAGCTCTATTCCGCCTCCCTACTCCCTCTCCTCCATAAAAACAAATGAAGCTTATGGACCTGGAACCAAAGGTACTGTTTGGGCTGCATCAAATATTCGCTTTGTATTTGCAACGAGGCCGAATAGTGAGCCTATTGACTATTCGGTATTCGGCCGAATAGTAGCGGTCGAACCGAATACGAATAGTCGTCACGTGACAGTTGTTTCTGCGCATGCGGCTGCTACAGCGGATGGACTGAAGTAACTCTCTCATTAGCATAGGAATGCTATAGTTGCAGCCGGGCGTTACCTACAGCCTGAACAACGGTATCGCAGTGTCTTCCGTCTCATCTCTAAGTTCAGTTTAATTAGTTCCATTCCTAGTTTACCCAGACTGGTAGCAGGATGTAAAAACTGTCTGTTGTTAACTGTTTACCTTTTGTTTTTGTATTAAATTAACTTAACTGAAACTTTTGCTAACATTTGAAATTTGTGACCTATTTTGCGCACAATTCGTATTCGTCCGAATAGTACAAATCACCTATTCGGTGCAGCACCCTGGTACTGGGCTATGCCCTTTTCTCTCCTCGCATCCGTCCTGCTCTCAATCTCTCCGATAGAAGCAAGGGAGGGCTAGAAAACTGGAACCAAAGGTACTAGACTTTACCCTTTCACTTTCCTCCACTCCCCACTCTCAATCCTTTCAATAAAACGCAACTGAAGTTCAGGGAACTGGAACAAAAGGGTGCCAGTCCACACCCAATCCCTCCTCTTCAGACTCGATTGCTTCTTCTTGATCAGATCAAAGTCCTTTCTTTGTTCGACGCTTAAGTAGCAGAGAGACAGAGAAAGCACCCAATAAACATAACTTCTCATTTGTTTACAAGCGAAGTTAAGGGCGCAGCATCACTGCCCGTCTAATCTATCAGCCATAGATCTATTCAGCTTCCTCCACCATCTCCACCTCTTCCTCCTCATCTTCCTTTTTCTTCCTTTGATCATTCCTTCCTCCTTCTCCCTCACCTCCTTCCTTTCCTGATCCTTCTCCTCCTTCTCATAATCACCACCTTCTTTAATGAAGCACCAACACATCCTTCCCTACGTCTAATTCTCCTCCTCCATTTATTCTTCCCTTATTAATCCATCCCCTCCTCTTTTTCCATTTGTTCTTCTTGTTCTTCGTGACATTCTCCTCCAAACCACCTCCAACATTTCCCTGTCCTTCCTCTCCCCTAATCTTCCTTCATTCTTATACTTCCTACTCATAAAATAATGTTTTCCTCCTTATCCAAAACCTGCCCCTTAAGTATTTCCTTCCCATATACGTGTCAACACGCATAGGCAGTAGAGCTCTGTCTGTCTGTCTGTCTGCCTGTCAGTCTGTATGTTTGTCTGTCTCTCTGTATGTCTTCCTGTCTGTCTGTGCGTAATGAACTGATTTACAAAGCCATATAATATAATATACTGCAGTAGATAATACATCTTCCATCGCAAATCGTTTCCGTTTATTTATCTGCGTGAAAATGGAAAATCGCACGGGATGGGAAGAGGCTTCTGACCTGAGGCTGAGATTTCGTGCATCGTTTGATGAACGTCTCTTTTGGTTCTCTCCACTCAAAGATGGACGACGTTCAGCCACGTGACCACGTGCTTACCTAAATATCCGGATAATAATAATACACAGCGCTGATATCTTTCGTCAAACCAACAGCCATCTACTAAGTATAATTGTATATACAGGGTAGGCCATTAAAAATAAGTCCTCAAGTGCTTTGCTAATATTACGGTCAAAAGCAGATATTAGTACATGAAATTTTACCGGCTAAAAGCCAATTCATACCTACATATCTGCCAAAGTTTGCTTAAATATTTCAAACGGAACAAAAGTTATATCACTTTTAATGAGTCCGCCCACTTTTTTGATATTCAATAACATTCAACGCAGGAAAAAGTAACAAAAACGATTTTACGAAGTCACTTCTCAAGTTGTTGTTGTTATAAAGCAAACTACCTAGTGTTTCATAATTTCTGTTCAATGTGTCTACCACCAGTAGTCCCACATATTCTGAGTTTATTTGGCAAGTTTTGATGACTTGGTTGTGGCATTGCATCGGTGATAATTTGCCCAGGGACACGACGAAAAGATGTTGAGATCTTCGTTGTCAATTCTTCTAACAGACGTGCGGCTGATGTTCAACTCTACTGAAATTTGCTATTCTGTGAGCAAATAAGTACGTCAACAGGCTCGATATTTGTTCGGGTGCGGATAGATTTCTGTCTTCCGCTGCCCTTACGACTTTCCACTGCCCACCCCTATCATCAACGTGTCCGCATATTTTTTATAAGGGCTCAGATCAAGTGATTTCAGAGTGAGCTTTTATTTACAGCTTTGGCACCAAGATCATGCTCATGATTCATGGAGTGTTAGTATACGCATTTATCTGTCATGGACATCTTGCCCATGTTTATTTTGTTACAAATGCTATCATGAAATGATTAATCGCAAAACATTTTTTATTCACCTGTTTAATCGACTGCATGCTAGATGATATCAAAGTGACTGCCATATGCGATAATTTCCAGTTTCTTGTCTCAGTAAAAATAATTATGAAGTGCGTTTTATTGTAACTACTTGAAATGTGACTTCAACAATTCGCTTAAAAATTTATAACTGTTTAAGGCATTAAATGTTTATTGACCATCAAAAATCGGTGGTTGCACTCATTAAAAAAACTGATATAACTTTTGTTCTTTTCGAAATATGTTAGTAAAATTTGGCCTGTATGTGCAAATATGAATTAGTTTTCAGCCTGTAAAATTGTATTTAATATTCCTGACTTTTGGCCGAAATATTAGCAAAACACCGTAGGGGGTTACTTTTTTTGGCCCACCCTGTGTATATATATACATATAATGTGTGTTTTTTATATACATATAGATGTTTATATATTTGAGCGTATGAATGCGCGCAAACATGTATGGATTCATGCATATGCCTGCATGTTTGTTTGCGTGCATGTACGCAGCTATGTATATTAATATAAGTACATAAAATAGTATTATGTCTATTTACCCCATGATGAACCTATGTATATACCTGTAACACGTCATAAATACTACGACAATTTCAACTGTTTTTCCATATTAACAGTAACAGTGTAGATATAATCATATATACATATATATATATATGAATATGCATGTGTATGTATATAGGTAATGTAATGTATTGTAATGTAATCAAGTGTTTATATAGCGCCGCTCAATCAGCAGCGTTTTCAACGGGCCTCTGTGCTTGGGCAAGGTAACAGAAAAGTCTTAGGGCGTCTCGGCAACTGGCAAGGTGAGAGGGCAACATAGGCAAAGCTCTTCGACTGGTCCGTGGGATAGCGCATGCGCGGAACAACAAAAAGGCCGTGAGTGGTAGATCGCAAGGAGGCCCTTGCAGGTAAAGAGGACACCGAAGTGCAAAAAAATCTTACGTAGGTCGGGCCACCCCAAGTAGGCAATAGTTGCGCATAAGGGAAATGGTTTTATACTGTATACACTATTGAACAGGGAGCCAATGAAGATATAAAGAATGAAGCATGAAATATTGGCAAACTTTGGATTGCCACCTATCAGACGAGAAGAAGCATTAAGAATAGACTGAAGTTTCAGAGAATTGGAGGATGAAAGACCAAAATAGACCATACAACATTTCCAAAGTCCACCTGAGTGCATATCATGGCACGAACTAAAGTATTGATAGCATGAGGTGAGAGGGTGCTGCGATTAGAACGAAGCTGACGTATATGGTAATAGCAGGATCTAGAAACTGAGTTGATCTGATGACTGAGGGTAAGAATAGTATCCAAGACAATTCTCAGATCACGAACGGTAGATGAAAATTGGATGTGGGGAAACCTGAGAAGGAGAGAAACTGAATATATTTGATGAAGATGAATTCTCTGCCCGAAAGCAGTTCCATTTGCTTCATGCCATCTGGGAAATGAGGTGAGTGAGGTGGTTTCCCGTTACCTTATTCCCCACAGGTAATTATGGATGAGCAACGTGTCCAATGTCGCTGCACACTGCACACTGTGATTTGAGGTGGTAGTGCCACATAAAATACCGCTACGCTACTGAGTTCCATTTATATATCAGACAGTTATAGGATGATTATATATCTCGACCAAACGTTGTAAATGTTATTTGTAGCAAAGCCAGCGACCTATATCATTACTCTTCATGAATCTGTTGTGAGCGATGCTCCCATTTCACTTTCTTTGTTCGCTCATTACAATGCCCTCGCACGTGGTTTCACGCGCGTGCGCAGTGGCTGGTAGCGCTCGAGAGATGGATTGGGTCGGTGGATTGGCTCAGAGCCACCTCTAACACCGCTCGCATGGAGTTCCAAATATAGTTGGTGAGTAGGAGAGTGGGGCCTGCTTCCTTTGAGCGATGGAGCCGAAATCTAATCTTTGGTTCGGCCGTTGTAGAGAGACTCTCTCACTGGGTTCTGCCTCCTCTAGCAGCGGAGGAGTGGCTCCATCTGACTCCTCATCGCTCCATCCCTCCCTCCGTCTTCTTCCTCCTCCTTCTCCTCCTTCGATCAGCTGCACGCATCTGACATAGGTCCCGCCGCGTTGCGCGTTTATTACTTTCCCGCTTTATATGCCAACCTGTCCTACGCTCCTTCAGAGTCGGTGGCAGGTAAATATAACTGGCCCCAGCAGCAGCAGCTGCATCTATCTCGCAAGGGGATCATTCATCCATCCGTCCTGAGCTAGGGAGCGATGCGCTCGGCTCCTTCATCCATTAACGGAAGCAACAGCAGCAACAGCAGCAGCAGCAACAACAACAGCAGCAGCAACAACAGTAGCTGTGGCATGAATGTCGAAACGGATGGATTTGCGATGGAAGCAATTCGATGGCGCAGCGAACTTCTTTGGAAGATGATGGTGTTAATTGCTACCTGCGAGGAGTTGGTAATCTGAATCCTCCTCTGTGTTGCTCGTCGTTTCTCGGAAGTTGGCTCGGGAGTTCCTGAGTCCCTCTTCCCGGGACAGTCCCACTTCTTCCTCCTCAGTCCGTCCCTCCTCTGAGGGGGGTGGGATCGGGCACCGATCTTTGTTGTGAATTCCTGCCTATAGTTTGGTTCACTTTCTAGGGTCGTCGGTTCGATGGATGGATATATGTGGCGACACTGCTCTGAACTTCGTCTCTGACTTCATGAGTTGAACATAATGCTTCGATTCGTTAAGGTACAACAACGTTTAGGTCAAGGGTGGAAAACCTCTCCCAGATATCGTTCTAAAACGTAGACAATTATATAGTTTTGTGTCGGAATAGTCATGAGCGACGGGTGGTCTCTGGAATTCGCATCATCCGTCGCGGAATATAAACCATATAAGTGCCTGTTGGATTTTGCGCATTTCTCAAACTATGCGTTGCCAGGTGTTGCTGACCACAGGGAATGTTCAGTTGTTAAGTCCGGTTGGTAGTTCCAGTTCAGATGGTATCAGCTGATCAAATATGATGGATCTGTTATTCTGGGCTGTTATGGTTACGTTTGAACGCAGGTAAGTCGTAAGGCAGGGTATGTGGCTCAGGAACCTGCAAATAAAAATGAAGCGTCTACAGTCTTTACAGAAATGATGACCCTAAAGCGATCGCAACCAGACCGTCGAGGAAGACGTCGTACAGAACAGTGGTTTGGTGTCTCCTTCGGATTTATAACCTGGAGAGTTTTCTGCCTAAAAAGCAAATTCTGAATATTCAGACAAGTCTGTGAATAGTTGGACCGTCGAAGCTCAAAGCAGAATTAAACAAGTCAGAAGTCTTTACACTCAGTAGGTCTTAGGAACTGCATAAAGTAGTAGTAGTAGCCGACAATAATCGATCTCTTAGGAATTCTACCGATCGAAAATTCAAATTAACCGCCGGGTTTGTCACCACAGGAGGTAGATATATACGTTGGGGGTTGTCGAATCAGAAAAAATGCTGCTAAGAGGATGGATCACGTGTGGCTCGATGTCCGCATCCTAGCGGTATAGTTAGCGTCGTCTTTCGTTCGTCGAAATACCCGCGTCGTTCAATTTAGGTCGTCTGCCGCGCATGCTCAGTCATGGAGGGCGTCTTCAGCACAGCGGCTGAGCTCGTCAACATCAAGCTCCGTAACGACGATGACATCATCGATCGTTTGAATCATCGTTACACCGTCGTCTTCCTCGTCATCTTCTCTGCCGTCGTGACAGCCACGCAGTACGTCGGTGACCCCATCCACTGCTGGTGCCCGGCCCACTTCACCGACAACCACGAGGAATACACGAACAAGGTCTGTTGGATCTCCTACACCTACTATCTGCCGGAAAACGCGATGCCCGGCCAACCGTCCGCCCTCAAGCAACACCTCGGCTACTACCAGTGGGTCCCTCTCGTCCTCCTCCTCCAGGCATTCTTCTTCTACCTTCCATCTCTCGTCTGGAGGGTCTTCAGCGATCGATCAGGCATCAACATCAACAACCTGGTCGAGGCAGCCGAGACGATCCAGAACGCCCTGTACCCGGAGAGAAGGGACAAGACCATCAAGTATATGATCCGACATCTCGACCATTACCTCGAGTACCAGCGGGAGTACCGCGGAGGCTGCTGCGTCCTAGTGAAGCACTTCCTCGCCAAGCATCTCTGTCTCGTGTGCGGAAATCGCTATGGCAACTACCTGCTGAGCCTGTACATGCTGACGAAGGTCCTCTTCTTCGGAAACTGCATCTTCCAGCTCTTCATGCTGAACTTCTTCCTCGGCACCAACTACCACCTGTACGGTGTCGAGCTCGTCCGCGACATGCTGCTGGGACTGAAGTGGAACGTCGCCTCGGCTCGCTTCCCGCGCGTCACGCTCTGCGACTTCGAGATCCGCCAGATGGGCAACATCCACCGACACACGGTCCAGTGCGTTCTCCCCATCAACCTCTTCAACGAGAAGATCTACATCTTCCTCTGGTTCTGGTTCGTATTCGTTGCCGCAGCAACCTGCTTCAGCTTCCTCCGCTGGCTCTGGGTCATCGGATTTCGTTACAGTCGGATACGCTACATCCGAAAGCACCTGAAGGTCATGGACAAGCTGAACCGGGACAGCGACCGGGACCGGAAGTTGTCTCATAAGTTCGCTGAGGCGTACCTGCGCCAAGATGGCGTCTTTGTGCTGAAGCTGGTCGCAAAGAACTCGACGGATCTCGTCGTCGCTGACATTGTGGCGGCTCTCTGGGACAACTATAAAAACAAACCGACGAATGGAACGAGGACGGAAGAACTGGAAATTGACGATGGAGGGGAGGCAGCCCCCACTTAGGCACAACCATTAGGAAATTCAACCATCACTCAAGCCTCTGCAGTAAGCCTCTCTGTCTGTCTGTCTGTCTCTGTCTTTTTCTTTGTCTCTGTATGTCTTTGTCCTTCTCCTTCTGCCTGTGGGAGTGTCTTTGTCAGTGCTTCTATATATATATATATATATATATATATATATATATCTCTGCATGTCTCACTCTACGTCCGCGTGTCTACCTTCGTCTATCTCTGACTTTTAGGTATTTTTCTTTGTTTCTTGTCGAACCTTTCTCTATTCTTCTTCGTGTCACCCTGCATCCTCCTTGTGCTCCTCTCTTTGTGCTTCTCTCACCCTCTCTGTATCCATTGACGTATTTATCTGTCTCTGTCCGATATCTCATATCCAAATCTGTCGCAAAAACAAATACTAACGGATTTATAATAGAAAAATCTTGTAAGACTTTTCTTCGACGCCAACGAACTCGCTGTAAGTTCCGTCAAACTTCTTTTGATAATTTTTAAATCTAGTATTTTACAATGATTAGCAAATAAGATTATTAATATTTATAGTAAATTGGAGACTTGTAACAGCACCTGGAGGTCATGGACAATGGACATTGTCATGGACAATGGCAGTTCTGCTGACAACGCTAGTTCTGATATAGCGCCGTCAGGTAAAGTTAGTTGAGTCGTCGAAATAACATGCTCATCATAGCAGGGTCCAATTATTAGGCAATTCCTGGAATGGCTGACAAAGACGATTCTTTGAAATGCGTTAAGCAAAAACGGATGGCATTCTAAGTTCAGCTATTAAGAAGTTACTGCTACATGAGTTACTGGTAGAATTACTATGGTTGAGTCTCGAGAGTTATATATCGAAGAAACCAGTGCAGTTCAGAGTATGTTGTTCTGGTAAAGCTGTAAATTTTTCTCTGCGAAATTTCTCAACGTCGCAAAAACTCGGCGCCAGGGAGACCAGCTCATTCGCAGACTCTCTGGGAGATCAAGTCAGGAAAAAAAGGCAGAGAAAGTTGCTTGCAATTGGCACGGCTGTAAGCGTTTGCGTAAGGGAATGGATT
>OY365816.1:878234-880734 GCA_959347315.1 Bimastos eiseni
ATCTGAGCCTTTTATAATTATGCTCATTCTTTCATTCATGTCAAACATTTATATAACGTCCCATTGAGGCGATCTAAACTTGAGCACGCTAGGAAGAACATTCTTAATGTCAGAGAGAAGCGTAGATAGAAGGTCCTGGGATAGAGGGGCAACGCTCAAGAGGGAGGCAGTTCCAGGTTTAGGAGCCCACTACAGAGAAAGCGCTTCTATTAAGTGGAGGGCAAATGGACAATTATGAGAAGCAGACCCTATTCTGATGAGTGGAGAGACAGAGATCCCCTACCACTAAGGACAGGAGGGCAGCAGAGTTCGCCAAGATAGGCATAAGCGAACCAAGTAGGCATCTGCATTCGTCAGATTTATGGCAACAATCCTATAATTATGAGATCTGCTGCTCTGAGGGAGTCAGTGAAGAACATCGCTTACATGTATGTGGCTATAGAGAGATAACCGGTAAGGCGGGCAGCAGAAGACAAGAACTGATCGAAGCACCCCGTCGAACGGACTGGGTGCTAGCAAAAAGAGAGCAACAATAGTTAAGTCTATGGTTGTGACAAATGCATAGAATTGCAACAGCAGTTCGTATCTGGCGCAGTTGGGAAAAGCAGTCACATCTGAGGAAGTTGATTTTCGGTATCTAAGGTGAGCTCACTGTTCCGGTTGACACCAAGCTCACGCACAGCAGTGAAGACGAGATGAGGGAAGGCCGCAGCGAGGGCAGTCAGCCAGGTTCACCAAGTTGTCGACGGGTGCCCGTTTCTCAGCCAGATGAACTGGGTTCTAGCGGAGTCAAGCCGCAGCCGGTAACATGACATCGAGGTCTTTCAATTATGAAATGCAACACGAATAGGATGATATCAGATATAATGATGTGCCTTAAAACTGTTTCTAAGCTGTTAATGTATTTGCACTCGTTTATTTATTTATTTATGCCCTAATGGGTTACGCACTAAGAGCGATGTAAAATATTCATGAGAAATAAATTATGTGTCAAAGCTGCAATAATTATTAAGCCTACTAATCAGTATCGTTTTACAATTGATGGTCTCATTTAGCCCAGTATTCCTACACGGCAATGTAGTCAATGTTGGACTGGTAACTTATTACTTCGCATCTATTTTAACAATATTCATCATCCTTTGAAATCTTAGAAATTATCGATATAAACTCTTTTGTTGTTTTGCGTCGTTTTCCTACTCTGAATCCTGCTACACTTGAGAGTCTGATAATCTTTTGAGATTATGATAACTGAAAACGTTATTAAAGCTGCTTGCTATATGACATTTAATCTCAAAAGAACTTTGACATGCAATATGGCGCTCTATAAAGCTCCCAATGCAATATTATCAGTCACATTGACGTGAAAAATTAGACTGAGATTCTTGAAAAATATTGATGTAATAATTGGAAATTAAATGACGAATAAAGCAATTTAAAAAATTGGTATTGACAAAGTGTATCTGTATAGCCTACCATTTGAAACTAAATGCCTGTTCTCGAACATCTCATCGTTGCAAAAAGTTTAACCCAATCATCTAAAATCTAGTGCAAAAGAAAGGAATCTGAAATATGCTTTTACACAAACTACCAGTTGAGCAGGTGGTACCAATTCTCATTGGGTGGGCTGTAAGCAGTAAGTACAAATGTCTCTTATCCTGAACCCTTTCATTTTTTCCTACAGCATGTTTCCTTCGGAATGCCTTTCATTTTACTGGCTTTAAGGTCTCACAGTGCAACAACGCTTCGCAATGGTGTCGTTGGATTTTCGAACCTAAGAAGAAGAGAGCTTAGAGCGGTTCTGGTGCAGTGTGTCTTCGTATCATCCATAGTGCATTTAGCTGCGGTTGGAGTGAAAACCACCGGCGGGAGTGCAGCCCAGCAGACAATCTCCATCCTCTCTTGAATCTGGAAAATACTCACTTACCAGCACATCAAACGTACACCTAACGTGGCCAAAGATTCGCACCCTTTCATATTACTACCAAACAACAAGCCATCAGCTGATTCAGCTGGACCAACACCCTATCTTATCCGTGTAAAAAAATTGAATCGAGATCATTGTTCCACGGTAAATCGGACATTGTATGCAGGCCTGCTTGCGTCAAACTGACCCTCTGTGCCTTGTTCAGCGGTACACACGAAACTCTTTTCATTTATCTTATTTTACTGCCTCTGTTCGTCGTATAGCAACTTGTTCTGCTAATCTACATTTATTGCGTCCTTAAATCTATTGTCTAACACTCGTGTAGCTCGCGTTCCCAAGATGGCCGCCGTACAGCAAGCAGACGACCGCAGATGACGCACATCCGCCCACTAGGACAGCGAATTATCTAGCGCATTTCAACGCGTGTGGCGCAATAATTGCGTAAATCGCAGCAGACGAACCAGCTGTACGCAATCGACTTCATCACCAGGCCATCTGGTGAAGGTTTTCAGAAAGACCATCAAATCTTCGCATGAATAACAACGTACCAGTTCATCTAAATCAACGGCTTCTTCG
>OY365816.1:885734-893234 GCA_959347315.1 Bimastos eiseni
AGCCTTCGTTGGCTATTTGTATACTAACCATTATTTTGTCGTCAAATATTTGTTGATGAATATTTATTATAATTTTAAGCGCGCATATAATTAGTTTCCTTTTATGGAATTGTCGACAAGGGAAGAGTGGGGCCGGCAGCGTTTTGAAAGTTTGAGGTAATGGAGTTGCGAAATTTGTTCTCCTCTTTTCCGATTGCTGCCCCTTCCCTATTTACAGAGAGTTGTGTCTTCTTGCAGAAGAACGTACTCGAGCCAATATTGAGCTAGAACTGAATTTAGTCTACATAGAATATAAAGAAGTTTGTCAAACAAAATACACCTACAGTCTGATAGAGCAATGCACCGAGAGTTGTTAAAGTAACTTCTGCCAAACAGTCTCTTAAGTTGATGTGGTTCCGTCTTTCCTGACGCATGTGGTGGATCGTAAGCCGTGTTGCCAAATTGTCTCATCTTGGGTCCAGTCTATGATTCGAGACATCAGCTACAGATTCTTTTAATCTTAGGCATGAAGAATGGGGCGAAATCTTGTTCCCCGCACCGGTTTCTAAGCATTGCTGCTAACTTTCTCCATCTCTAAGATTTGATATAGGCTACTAGTGATCGGCAAAGCTGTAAGGCTTCTTCTTTAGCTTTTTGCCCTCTCAGACAGAGACATAGGCCTACAGTTAGAAAAACTGACAGGCAAACAGACAATTATGCAGATAGCCAGACAGTCAGATGAGCAGACAACAAAGCAGACAGTCTCCACCGTATCAACTGTTACTTCTAGGACTGTCTCATTGTTGGGTTGGTCCATCGTTCCCCTCCCAGATTCTGCCTGGCTACTAAACTCAAAAGTCTTGACTCTTGCGGACTTGAGGCGTTGAAGATTCGATAAAATAAGTTGATCTCCCATGGCAACGAGGCCTTCAGTGCAGAACTGAGACATTCCTGATCTCATCTCTACAGTCTGTACCTGATCAATCAAACGCGCATAATATACCTACGCAGGTGATCTTCAGGTAGGTCAATTTGGGTAGGGTCATGGATCATAGACAGGTGGGAGGACGAAGACGCGTTCGACCTTGAGAAGATGTGTTTTTGACAAATGTTCTATTTACAACTCAGAAATGATCGATTACCAACTGAGTCACATTGTTCTTTTCCGCTCTCTGTCTCTGTCTCTGTCTCTGTCTCTGCCTCTCTCTCTCTCTCTGTTATGCATTCCTCTACCACCTGGAGTTGTCCGTTTTCCAAGGTGGATGCGTCCGACATTCGTCAACTCATTCTGACGCATTGCAAGCAACGACCCTCAGCAGCCACCGAAGCCCAGGAAAGTCACTTATCATCATGACATAGTATTATGATGGATCCACACATCTTGGAAGGACATGCAGGCAAGGAATGCCTAACAGTCACAAGGACAGACAGACAAACAGACAGACAGACAGGCAGACGGACGCTACATACATACATGCATGCATGCATGCATGCATGCATGCATGCATACTTACATATTTACCAACATAGGTACATACATACATACATTCATGTCTGAATTTTTAACTTCGGTCCTATCGTAACAATTTATTATAGGCCAATCTGATAGATTCTAATGTAATGTAATGTAATCTTTTCTAATTCATTCCAATTCAATCTAAGCCAATCTGTTCCATTTTCTAATCGATTCCAACCAATCGTGTGGCCGGTTGGTTAGAGCGGTCGGCCCGTAACACTGAGTGAGCGAGTTCGACCCTCGTCCTGGGAGTCACTGTGTAGGGACCTTGAGCAAGTCCTTCGCACACAATTGTTCTGCAGTACACCTGCAGTTGCGCCGTTGAGGCGTGTGCACTTCTGAGCAGAAGATGTTAGAAGAAGGGTGATATCAAATTTCAGAATAAATAAATAAATAAATTGTGATGCAACGTAATCTATTCTATAATCTAATTTCACGGTAAACAACCAATCGATGACGCTCCTGAATCCCATCCCACGTGTTGAATCTCTTCATACAAGAGTCACCGACGACGACAAGATAGAACCAACGCTGAGACCGTGCAGGGCCGACGACCAATCACCCTCCAGCTGCTGCTGATGCAGAGGAATGCGAGTAGAGTCCATCACAGAGCAACGAGGCCCTGATGAATGATAGCAGCATCTTCTTCGACCATCTGCGAGGTGGTACCAGACAGTGGCCATTACCGTGTGAGGAGGCGCCCCTCGTCCGTGCGGCCCCGTCACGTGACTCTCAGAGCACAACACAGACCGACAACTCTGGATATCGTATCAACTGTTTACCCTCAATAAGACGCCGCTGTTTAGACGATACGTGTCTGCGGGAGACTGGCGGCGGCGACCTTTCCCGTCTTATCCCAACGGCATTTGCTTACGTAGGAACTTTGTTCTGAGCGAACGAATGAACTTAAACATCGCTGACGATTGATTGATCGAGGAAAGGGTGATTGAAGTCGTCGATTGTTATTCCCTGTATTACTTGATTGACTGATCTGTTCTTCGGATTCATTCATTCATTCGTTCGTTCATTTTTTCATCCACCAGCTCGTATACTTTACTTAGTACTTAGTCCTGAGAACATAGTCCTTAATAATGGTACTTAGTCCATAGTACGTAATACTTTGTCCTTAGTACTTTGTACTTAATCCATTTAGTCCTGGTCTTCACATTGGACAAAGTATCACCTCTTCTCGTCATGGTCATCCCAATCCCATTACTTACTTACTTAGTACTTAGTCCTTTCTGTGTAAGTCTACACATCGGGCAACGCACTTCCTCCATTCGTCTATTATTCGGCTCGTATTTTCACTTATTTATTTATTTTTTCGTTCATTCATTCATTCATTCATTCATCCATCCATTCAGTCATCCATTCATTCATTCATTCATTCAACCGTTAATAAATAAATGAATTAAATAATTAATTTCAATGACTTAGTTGATCGACCAATTTACCTGATGTGAGCAAAGATCATGCTATGCTCAACTTCTTAAAAATAATCGCATTCGTAAGAGTCCAATCATTCTCTCGCGCGGTCTTTAGTACACTTTGAAGAAGCCGCAACCATCTGCAGGGAAGGGGGGGCAACTTCCACCCAGACCAATATATATTCACCGTTCAGACCAATATATTCATCACCCGATAGTCTGGTCAATTGAATCATGAATCTTACTCAAACATGGCCAGACTAGTAAACCACCTCGCCATTACCACCACCACCTCCAGCCACCACCCCATCACCGCCACCACAACCCCACCCCCACCCCCACCCCCATCACCACCCCTACCACCACAACCACCACCCCATCACCACCACCCCAACCACCACTCTCGCGCCGTCGAGTTGTTGCATTGTAGCCGTTATACGCAAAGGCATTACAAACGAATTCCAAAAAGATATGAAGGAAACTGGAAGCAACAGATCAGCCAGCAACTGGGTCCACCGCTGAGCGCAGGTAACTTACGCAAGAACTGATAACAAAAAGGCTGCTTCGCTCGATGCTTACTGCTTGAAAAGGCATTTCTCTTCGACCGTTCATCCATGATAGCGTAGAGCGATAGAAAGCGCTGCGCAGTTAGCGCTCGCCAGAAACAGGGAGTAAATCAAGAAGGCATCATAAATTTCCGATCCGTAGTGTTCAGCATTGAGAGTTATCGAAGAAACGAGTTTTTGAGAGTCGAGTCGTTCTACGATTCGGTCGCTCTGAGTGATCGGCGAGTTTGTGTACGAGAGTCATAACGATTGGAGGCAACGACTATCAAGCGACGGAGTCTTAGTATCAAGCGAAAGAGTCTGAGTATGAAGCAAAGAAGTCTTAGTATCAGGAAATGAAGTCTTAGTATCATGCAAAGAAGTATCAGTAACAGGCAAAGTGATAATAATAATAATTATTATTATTATTATTATTCAGTTGCCTTCAGAGGCTCTTTCGTGCAGCTATAATAATAACAATAATAATAATAATAATAAAAATAAAAATAATAATAATAATAATAATATTAATATTAATATTAATAATATTAATATTAATATTAATATTAATAATAGGAGCTTAAGTATCAAGCAACAGAGTCTTAATATCAAGCGAGGAAGTCTTAGTAGCTAGCAAAAAAGTCTTAATATCAAGCGAGGAAGTCTTAGTAGCTAGAGAAAAGGTCTTAATATCAAGCGAGGAAGTCTTAGTAGCTAGCAAAAAAGTCTTAATATCAAGCGAGGAAGTCTTAGTAGCTAGAGAAAAGGTCTTAATATCAAGCGAGGAAGTCTTAGTAGCTAGCAAAAAAGTCTTAATATCAAGCGAGGAAGTCTAAGTAGCTAGCAAAAAAGTCTTAATATCAAGCGAGGAAGTCTTAGTAGCTAGCAAAAAAGTCTTAATATCAAGCGAGGAAGTCTTAGTAGCTAGCAAAAAAGTCTTAATATCAAGCGAGGAAGTCTTAGTAGCTAGCAAAAAAGTCTTAATATCAAGCGAGGAAGTCTAAGTAGCTAGCAAAAAAGTCTTAATATCAAGCGAGGAAGTCTTAGTAGCTAGCAAAAAAGTCTTAATATCAAGCGAGGAAGTCTTAGTAGCTAGCAAAAAAGTCTTAATATCAAGCGAGGAAGTCTTAGTAGCTAGAGAAAAGGTCTTAATATCAAGCGAGGAAGTCTTAGTAGCTAGCAAAAAAGTCTTAATATCAAGCGAGGAAGTCTAAGTAGCTAGCAAAAAAGTCTTAATATCAAGCGAGGAAGTCTTAGTAGCTAGCAAAAAAGTCTTAATATCAAGCGAGGAAGTCTTAGTAGCTAGCAAAAAAGTCTTAATATCAAGCGAGGAAGTCTTAGTAGCTAGCAAAAAAGTCTTAATATCAAGCGAGGAAGTCTTAGTAGCTAGCAAAAAAGTCTTAATATCAAGCGAGGAAGTCTTAGTAGCTAGCAAAAAAGTCTTAATATCAAGCGAGGAAGTCTTAGTAGCTAGCAAAAAAGTCTTAATATCAAGCGAGAGAGTCTAAGTAACAAGCGAATGGGTGATTTACTCTCTGTATGCTTGTCATTCTCTCATTCCTTCCCAACATCTGTATTTCACTCGCTATATCTCATTCCTGTCTGTCTGTCTCTCTCTCTGTATCTGTTTCTGTCTCTCTCTGTCTGTCTCTGTCTCTGCCTCTCTTTCTGTCTGCCTGTCTCTTTTTCTTTGTCTGTCTGTCTGTCTGTCTGTCTCTCTTTCTTTTAGTCTCTCTGAACCTCTCAATATCTCCATATATTATTCGCCTGTTTTTTCATCAGTTGCGTGTCATTTTGACAGCTACAACGAAAGTTCTTCTATTCCGCAAAGTAATTCCATTATTCCAACAGTTCTTGCGTCGCTTTTCTCAGTGGCTATAGATCCGCCGACTCAGACAGCAGGAGTCACTAAATTACCTGGAAATATACAATGACCATCGAAACCGCTGAAACACCTGGACCGGTGATGGCGCATATATATATATATATACACATGCAAATGTACATATATGTCATATATATATGTTTATATATATATTGTATATATATATATATATACACGGATAGGGATGCTCGAGTCAGACTAAGAATCATAAACGGAGATATATAAATAAAACAGATCTGAGAGAACAGAATAACAAACATAAAACCAGACAGACAAACAAACAGACGTAGAGACAAGCAGATACACAAATAGACAGACAGACAGACAGACGGAATAGAATAAATAAAACAATACAAGCAGATAACAGAGAGACTCGGAAAAGGATATTGATGCAAAGTAAGTCGTTCCATTGGACATTCTGGCGTTGATTCAGCTCACAGTTCCGAGTTCTCTGTGGCTCCATCTACGTCGCTCCTCACCACACTTCTACCAACCTCCCCCTCGGCTCCCTTTCTCTCCGCTTTCCGTCCCTTCCTCCAGCTCCATTCCCGATCGACCTTCCAGGGAAGTTTCGCCTGGTTCTTCGGTGACCTGATGACGTCAGTCATGACCCGGGATCCTACAGCGCAGAGTATACTATCTTGGATGGCCTCTTATCTCAGCTGAGAAGCAGGTACTTGCGCCAAGGGGTCAGACAGCGAGAGGCGCACAACTTCACAACAATTGGTTACAACGGAATAATCGTAATTGTAATCTCCAAAATTCTAAAGCGCCACTCGAAAGCCACGCGCAGGGAATCAGCTTATACCCAAGCGCTGCGTCAAATGAGAGGGGCTGTCCAAAGTGTAGTCCGAGGAAGGCAGAGACGTTCCGAAGCTCTTTCTGTAGCTTTCTGTAATAAACTGCAGCATAGATATGCCGAGTTTTGCTAAAGCGACATAAAAAATGATTGACCTGAAACAGACGATTGTTTAAGATCAACTCAGTGATTGAATTGTCAGAGGGCTGGAAGTGTTCAACTCCCCTAATTCGTTTTTCAACCCTGCAGTTATTTCTGAAAAATTACTTTGGGCGTCAAGCAAACCCCGAATCAGCTTTCAGTGGCGCCCACAACTACTGTTGCCCTTTACAATTTAGCCCGTATACCGATTTCGGGTTCATAAAAATGTTAGTCGATACATTTTCAACATGTTAAACATTTTCAACTACTCACAGCTCAAATGTGACAATTCAAAACCTGGATCAACTGTAACGTAAGCTGTAAAATAAAAGTGAAGCGTTACAATTCCTAGCTTTTATACATGTGCCTATGCCAACTCATTTACAATTTTTATTATTGTTATTATTTATTTGTCCTGCTTGAATCACATATCAAAGGAATTGAATCATCATCATCATCATCATCATCATCATCATCATCATCGTCATCGTCATCGTCATCGTCGTCGTCGTCGTCGTCATCGTCGTCGTCGTCGGCATCATCATCATCAGCATCATTATTATTGTTTTGCTAACTGATCTATTATATTAGCTCTAAATGACAATTAAAGATGATAAGGGTTGCCCTCCTCCTTTCTGTGTGACAGAGCTTAGCACTCCTCTGCAGTAGTAGAGTCTTGCCAATGAGGTCGGCTACTGTTTAATATTGTCCAGCGCAAAGAGCGTCTCTGAGTAGATTTCTTGAAAAGGCACTGTATCAAGTTTCATTGAGTCATATAATTATTATTTTTATAAATGACAATAATAATAATCGCAATACTTATTATAATAATAATTTATTATTATTATTATTATTATTATTATGTTGACAGGTCACATATGATATTATTCATCTTTGGTATTGCTAATAATGATAATAATTATTAATATTACTATTTTATATTCGCCATCGAGCGAAAGCGCAATGTGAGTCTAATTCCTCGCGACCTCTGGCGAACATTACTGACCTAACACTGACGTGACTGACGTCATACGTAGTCCATATCTAATCTAATCTTAGAACTTATATAGCGCCCTAAGTCAAAATGCTCGAGGCATCAATCGACGTTCGCTACAAAGAGCAATCGTTGTACAAGTCAAATTCCGGAATGAGTCCGGTCAAAGGTCATCGGTTGGATCACGGGAAAATCGGGTCAAAGGTCACCGGTT
>OY365816.1:898234-964822 GCA_959347315.1 Bimastos eiseni
TTTGTCTCTGTCTGTCTCCGTCTGTCTCTGTCTGTCTCCGTCTGTCTCCGTCTGTCTCTGTCTGTCTCTGTCTGTCTCTGTCTGTCTCTGTCTGTCTCTGTCTGTCTCTGTCTCTCTCTATCTGTCTCTGTCTCTATATATTTGTCTCTGTCTGTCTCCGTCTGTCTCTGTCTGTCTCCGTCTGTCTCCGTCTGTCTCTGTCTGTCTCTGTCTGTCTCTATCTGTCTCTGTCTCTATATATTTGTCTCCGTCTGTCTCCGTCTGTCTCTGTCGGTCTCTGTCTGTCTCCGTCTGTCTCCGTCTGTCTCCGTCTGTCTCCGTCTGTCTCTGTCTGTCTCCGTCTGTCTCCGTCTGTCTCCGTCTGTCTCTGTCTGTCTCCGTCTGTCTCTGTCTGTCTCTGTCTGTCTCTGTCTGTCTCTGTCTGTCTCTGTCTGTCTCTGTCTGTCTCTGTCTGTGTCGTCTGAAGAGGTGCAATTTAGCGCCGACATGATCACGATGCATTGGCATTGGAAGTGGAAAAAGAGCGGAAGAATGTAGAGGCGGATTAAGAAGAGAGGGAATGAGGAGGGTGCGTGCCGTGAGGAGGGAGGGGCAGTGGGTGAATTTCCGTGAGGAGGGAGGGGCAGTGGGTGAATTTCCGTGAGGAGGGAGGGGCAGTGGGTGAATTTAAAGACCGGGATAAAAGACTAGGTACTTCGCTCAGAAAATAACCTAAGGAGAAATTCTAAGCAATTTCAGAAGAAGCACCGGAGAAATTCAGGCGAATTTAAGGAGATATTAAGAGCACACATTTGTAATTGTAATTGGCGACTATTTGTAGCGCCTGTATTTAATGTACGAGTCATTGACCAATGGCAGAAGGAAATCAATTCGTTATCAGGTGGACAGTCATTTTACCAGTCCGTAGAATTATCTGTAATAAACAAGATTTAATAAAAGTTTTGCAAATTGCTTCGCCACTTTGTTATTTATACATGTTTCTTAGATATGATAAGCTATATTTGGGGTGAGTCAAGGGTTAGGAAGTTATGATATAGCACGTGATAGGGTATCATTAGACGAGCAGACAAAGTGAAACACTGGTACACACATCGGAGCAGAAATAAAGACAGACAGTCAAACGAGGGGTCAAAGCAGACGAATAGAGAGAAAGTGAGAAGTAAAGACAAGGAGAGAGAGAGACAGGAACAGGAACAGGAGCAGAGACAAAGGCAGATACAGAGACAGATGCGGAGAGTGAGAGACAGAGACACAAATAGTAGAACATAGAAAGAGAGCGAGTGATAGAGAGAGAGAGAGAGAGAGAGAGAGAGAGAGAGAGAGAGAGAGAGAGAGAGAGAGAGAGAGACAGAGACAGAGACAGAGACAGAGACAGAGAGACAGAGAGACAGAGAGAGGGAGAGAGAGAGAAAGAGAGAGAAAGAGAGAGATGGAGAGAGACAGACAGACAGACACGTGGTCTTAAGGACAGACAATACGGTCAAC
The DNA here is from genome assembly GCA_959347315.1 of Bimastos eiseni. Taxonomy (NCBI): domain Eukaryota; kingdom Metazoa; phylum Annelida; class Clitellata; order Crassiclitellata; family Lumbricidae; genus Bimastos; species Bimastos eiseni. Next base: position 899,720 of record OY365816.1, read on the forward strand.
TAATATCATATGTATTCCTGTAAGTAATTGTCTCTCTGTGTCTCTCATACTATTCCGGTTTCTTCCATTCCCATATGTTACTCCTTCCTTGCAATAATAGGCCACGCAATAAATCCCTTCGTTAGGCAAATTCTCACAAATCCTGGCTCCTTGAGAAGCGAAGTAACAACTTATCCCGGCCTTAACGACGTTCAATAAACCGAATCACTTATTCCAACCACGACGTCTTCCTCTTCCATTGTGTCGCCGCAGCGATTTCTGTAGCGCAATATCACAAACACGTGTATACGGCTGCGCCACATAAATAATTTATATGGCGCAATTATTTCCAGTATAGACGAACGAGTCTAAGCAGTTGTTAGGACTTTATTACGCGTTGGCACCATATAAATCGCACAGAGCAAGTCGTAACATGTCACATGACATTACTAAATTACGTTACACTGGATTACATTGATCATCGGGATACATTGCTACATTGGATAAGACTGGGTTGCATTCTAAAAATGCGCTACATGAATTTCAACATAGATACATTCAAGAAATACTTTGCAACAACCTTCAAGACCCTTGAAATTAAATATATTACCAACGACATACAACATATATATTTATTTATATATACATAATCATATGTATATGTAACCATCTATACATACACTTATTATATATATCATATTACTGCACTACCTTGTTGGACACAGATGTACCAAGTTTTAGTATAGCACTTAAATTTTATTCGGCCTACTTGCAATGGCTTCACTCCATTCCATCGAGCCGGGTGTCAAAGTGAATGGGGTATACTATCGCGAAAACCTTCTTGCCCAGAAGCTACTGCCAGACATGCGCCGGATATCCCAGGGCGAGGTTTTTGTCTTTCAACAGGATGGCGCCCCGGCGCATTAGGGCTGGCGACACCGTCTCTTTCCTGGAGCGAGAGACGCTCTACTTCATCCGAATTCACCGAATCTTAACCCAGTCGACTATAGCATATGGAGTGGGCTGCAGGAGAAGGTTTACCGCTTCAGCATAGCCATATCGAACAATGCTATGACCAGTCTCGATCGTTGATGCTGTTATCGGCCAGTGGCGTCGCTGTATAAGCGCTTGTGTCCGTGTAAGAGGGCAACATTTCGAGCAACAATTGTTACACTTTTAAGCAGATCTGTCATAACAATTAAAAACTCAGCTAAGTAAACCATATTTTACTTTGCTGCGTCCTATTTCGGTCGTCAGATAGTTTGTTGAGAGTAATGAAATTAATTAGTGTTATACTACAAATTGTTACATCTGTGCTTAACAAGGTAGTGCGGTGATATAGGTCAGGTGAGGTGGAAAATTTATATATAGCATAAAACTTCAGCTATTATGCCATCTACCTACCAAAAGTTATTAAAATTGGTGCAAATTTGACGACGTTCTGACAAAAACAATTTTGCTGCGTTTATTTTGAAACACGGTGTATATTATATATAATAATAGATAAAAAATAAATTTGAATATATATATAATTATATGTATGTATGTATATGTATATATATATAATGGGCTTTATGACATTATGACAGTGTTTCTTTATTCGATGTAATAAGATGAAGCCAATTCGTTGGTTGAGTATGGAACAATTGAGTTGATCGTCGCTGACGTCTTCGAATGCGACAAAACGAAAATCCATCAGCAAAAGATTCAATAGCAATAGATGCGCTGCTAGTTCCAACAGCCGACATCACCCCTCCCCGTCCATCCATCCATCCATCCATCCATCCTTTCATCGTTCTTTCTGCCCCATAGGCAGCAACTCTACGAAAAGGAAGAAGAACGAAAGAACGAACGATAGACGTTAATGGAGAGATTCGAAGCCTTGGTCTACGATTCTTTTCCAGCGTCAATGCTTTCATTGGTCTATTGGTACAGAATCTCTTTTAAGGGATGAATTCATGTTGCGCTATGTCTTCTGTCTTTCCACATTTCCTCTCTCCTATTTCGCCTAGCCCCTCATTTTCGCATATTACCCTTTCTCCTCGCTCTTTCACACTTCTTCCCTCATTCGAAATTCCTCATCCTTCTCCTCCACCACCTTCCTCCTCTTCTCTCACCTCCTCTCAACCCCCCTCCTTCCTCCTCGTCCCTTCTTCCTGCTGCATTCTCGCCTCCTCCCCTTCCATCCTCTCTTCTTATACCTCCTTCTCCTCCTCCTCCTCCTCATCCTCTATAGATCAAAGGCTCATTCTCTCAACGTGTGGCTCCTTCTCCGTCGTCTTTCACGCAATCGTTGCCCTATAAAATGCGACTAATTCAATGTCTCTGTGGAGTTAGCCATCCAACAGATACTAAAGAATCTCTCCTGGTTGCGGTCTCTATCGCTTCCATTGCTATTGAGGATCGGGAGCAGTAGCAGTAGTAGTACTGGTAGTAGCAAAGTCAACAATAATGATTACCCAAGTCACGTGTCTGTCAGTCTGTCATACTTTAACGTTTCACTTATTCAGCGGGCGCTCGCGCAAACGTTACTGCATCCCGTGCTGTTTCGTCCATCGTATGCAACTAAGGTTAAAATGACCAACCTGTGATTTTCTGATGTTTGAATAATGTGCGACGTGCGTTAAAAATAAGACTAAAAGAAGTTTTATTGACGTATGTGAGTTATACATCTTGTAATGTAGGTATATTTTCAGTTATTAACATCAAATGGAAACCTAATGGATGAAACTGGAGAAGAGCGCCAGTTGTGGTTGTATCGTCAGCGAAGTGAGTAGTGTCGAAATTCATTAATGTATCTTTAGGTGACTTCTAAGAAAATTGTCAAATGCTGCATCCGGTGTTCTTTCGTCTGGCGTATGTAAATAAGATTTAAAATGTTTGAATAAATAATAAAGTTTAGCCCATTGATGTTAATAGATCTTAGAGTCTCAAAGGCCACCGGTGCAAAATGACGGTTGGCCAACAGATGGACGTTTTCGTATTCTTTCCTGTGGCCGTCATTTCCGCTGCAGCCCTTACCGCTGCCACCGCCGCCGCCGCATGGAGGTAGGAGGGAGCAACTGTGTCTGTTATGGTGGCGTCCCATACGAGGCTGCGCCCCCCCTCGCCAGGGTATCAATGTCAATCCGTCTAGTCTTTTCCAATCCGTTCGTTAAAGTCCTGGTGGTTCCTTGATGTTTTGCATACACGTAAAGACTTCAAGTTACCCTCCATTTCAGGTTACCCCCCGGCAATCTTAAATCGATTTCAGATTACCCCTCCGTGTTCACATTAGCCCTCTCTGATTGAGTGAAAATTTTCAATTGTTATGCCTTCAAATAATGATAATCAGTCTGTTGAATAAAACACGTGACACATAATTATAAGACAGAAGGCTAGTTTTAAAGTGTGAAAAATATATAAAAGTCAAAGAAATGTAAATTGTGTGAAATCATTAATAGGTTACACGAGATCAAAGTGCATCACATTGTAACATACATACATAAAATAATAAAGATTTAGCCTAACTGGTGAAGAAATTATTATAATTACAACAATAATATACAACAACTAGGGATGTAACTTTTGATTTGATAATTCAATCCTCTACTTCACTCATCAAAAGTAACAAGAAGACATAGCAAATGCTGCAGATTCAAAGTAGTGGTAGGCCCTGTTTGTTGTCTGATGGTAATTATTCTTTCACTTACTAGTTCCCATCCAATTACAGCTGAATGGAGTACCAGTGTTAATTTCGTTGACGAAACTAGAACTAGAACTAAATTGAATTTGTGATCGTTCACGAAAACGAAAACGAGAACTAGAAAGAAATTAACAACTAGGACTAAATAAAAACGGAAAAGTTCCTATGCGGAACTAAACGGCATACGTCCTTCTTCTCTCAGCATTGGCGCCAATCTAAAGATACCTAATATTGCTCAAATTACACAGCTTCAATTAAATGTGTTCATGTATCAACACCTCAATAATCTTTTACCATTGTGTTTTAAAACCAGTTTAATACTGTTCTGCAACTCAACCCTTATTGTCTTCGTAATGCCACCAATTACAGACCTAAATACTCCCGAACTAATACTCGCCAATTCTGTATCACTTCTGCTGGCCCTGCAGCCTGGAATAGTCTACCGCATGAGTTGCGAAACTTACCTCACATAACTATATTTAAAATTAAACTCCGTAATCATCTACTTGCGCTTACCGCTTCATCAGTATAATCAACATCCAACACTCGTTAGCCTTATTTAAATCATGATAACAATATTTTGTGGACTTTCATAGTTAAGCTAGTTAAGCTGTAAAATAAATTCTTTCTCAAATCTCTCACCTCCGCTGCTGTCACATACCTCTCATTAAGGGTGCCCCTACTAGCGGGACCTCAGTCCCTTTGGGGGCTCCTCCCCTATTGATCACATCCACATCACCTCTCTCTTGACCTGGTCAATTACAGTGCTTGTATGTTACTTGTTTTGATTGACCACGTGTTGTGTGTTTGTGCTCAATAAAAATCTTTGGTATCTTTGGTATATAACCATAACCATAATCATCAATAAAAACGCAAACGAAATAAAAATCTTGAACGAAAACTATAGAAATTACAAGTATCAATTTCTTTCCTTCCGTGCTAATTCAGGTCAAAGCCAAAATGAAGCATGAGGACCTGGAGCATTAAAAAGTTAAAATTTCAGGCAACAAAGCTGAATGAATGAGACTTAACTACTAAGTAGACATAATGTTGATGTCACAATGAGAAAACTATCCAAGAAGAAATGAACAGATATTTATCAGAGGTGACAAAGTATAGTGGAGACAATGCCCCTAGATTCTAGTCCGAACAAATGATGATTTGTCCAACATTATAGCTTTTCTAGTTGAAGATCTTCTCGTAGTTCCTGCCTTCCAGGCTAATGTTGAAAAGATCGTTTCTTTGTGTAGACTTTTAACGGCAGGCAGACGCAACTCGATGTTATAATCTTTGGGAATGCGAGCTTTTCTTAGGCTCAATTTGAATGGGTTAGAAGAATACTCGATAAGCAAAACTGCTAATAACTCATGGACAATGAATGACAACGGTCTGATTTATTGTGGTTTTCTAAAACAAGATCGAAAGATTAGACAATCGTAAACTAAAACCATAACTAAAATGATTGGATGAGTAAAAACTAAACTAAAACGTAAATAATTTCACGAATAAAAACTAAACTAAAACTAAAATGATTTTCATAAATGGAACTAGAACTAAACTGAAATGAATCACACCAAACTAAATAAAAACTAAAACTAAAATGATTTCTTGAACGAAAATAACACTGCAGATGATATCATTTTTCGCAGACCATTATGCCCACTTCTCTTTCATGCTTGGCTCCATCTGAGTAGTAGATGCTTATTCCTTGAGACACAATATTGCCACTGTAGGTCCATCGTATGTCACTCTGCCCCAATATTTCAAGTTTGTATTCTTACATCTCACTCACCACCTGCGCCAACTTCCCTGTATCTTATGTTTTTGCATTCTTGTATCTAATCTTTGCCTTGACTTTGGTAGTTAAGATTTGAGACTTCCAAGTCTCGGCTTCCTTTCGGCTTTCACCACGATCCTTCATAGATGACCTTTCATGACCATCTCATTTCCCGACCGATCTGCCACGACAATGAGTTTGAGTTTCTCATGTGTCTTTTCTGTTGCAAGATGTGGTTTTACCTGGGAGATCCACAAGCCTGCCGCAGAACCTCCTTCTTTTCTAGGCTTGGGACTGACACTGCTGAACTGCAAGGCAGTGGAGTAGTTAGTTAACGGGGGTAACTGGAAATCAATTTAAAGTTTCTGGGGGTAGTCTGAAGTTGATTTCATATTACCCCTGGGGGTAATCTGAAATCGTAGAGGTAGAGAATTACATGAAATCGAATTCAAGTTACCGGGGGGTGGGGCCAGTGGTGGTTAAGGTGAATAGGGGGTAATTTGAAATCGCTACACTTGAGACTTCGGCTTATGACGTCACTTATAATTATCATCAATATTTTTATTATTAGTTTTATTATTACAATTATTATTTGTATTATTTGAGTCTGTTACAAATCTAAATGATAATGATGATGACGTAAAGATGACGGTCATCGTCATTGTCATCATCATCATCATCATCATCATCATCATCGTCATCGTCATCGTCATCGTCATCGTCATCGTCATCGTCATCGTCATCGTCATCATCATCATTATCAGCAGCACAACAGCAACAACAGCCTCGTCATCATTTTCCATCCTAATGAACGATTTATTACTGTTAAACTATTTAACTTAATTACTCATTGAAATGCAGACGAACTATGTCAATCGTAGTCGACATCATTCCATCAATGCCATTATATTATGTGTAGAAGATGGCGGTGTTCATCCTCACTCATTTCGGGTCTTAGCCAATCGCAATGACTTATTAATGGCACGGCTTTAGACAGCGACATGAGCAGGCGACGTGATGTCTAACCCGTTCTTCTTCTTCTTCTCTTTCTCCTCATCCTCTTTCTCCTCCTCCTCCTCTTTCTTCTTCTTCCTCAACTACTTTAAAGCGGAAACGACGATGACGTCAATAATGACGCCACCTTGACGACAATAAATGTCGTTTTCTGTGCACTGCGATGTCTCAGCGGAAATCAGTATTCGCTAAAGGACAGAGACATACAGGCAGACAGGAAGAGACAGACAGAGAGACAGAGAGAGGTAAACTGGTTGTGAGCAAAGCATAAGACACCCATTATCGCTCAATCACGTAGCTGCCCTAAGCATAGTTTGCGCACATCTGTCTCAATATAACATACGCTTGCATGCATGCATGTATGTATTTGGACGGTACCGAATAGATGATTTTCACTATTCGACCGAATACGAATAATTGGACCAACTATTCGGCCGAATACGAATACGAATAGTGTACAAAATAGGTCTACTGACAAATTTCGTCATTTCAATTGTGAGCAAAAGTTTCTGTTCAGTAAATTTAATAAATAAATAAAAGTAAACAGTTAACTACATGTAATTTTTGCAGCCTTTTGCCAGTCTGTGTAAACTAGGAATGGAACTAATTTAACTAAACGTAAAAATGAGACCGCTGACACTGCGATATCGTGGTCCAGGCAGTAGAGAGTTACTTCAGTTCACTCAATATAGCAGCCGCCGCTTGTGCAGAAACCGATGACACGTGACCACTTCATATTTAGTCCGACCGCTGCTATGCGACCGAATACCGAATAGCTATTTGATCCACTATTTGGCTCCGAAGCGAATACGAAGCGAATATTCGGCACAACCCGAATTATTATACAGTGATGCATTTGATGGTATAGGTTGGCCATTGCATGGTCTAGTAATTTTTGGACGACTTTGAGGAGTCAAGGATTTCTTAGAGGTACACATTTCATTAATATATGTATGAAACTTTTGTGATCCTTTACCTTTCCTATTTTCCTATGCAAGCTCAAATTCAGGTTTAGGATCATTTTCAAAACATAAAGTCACGTATTTGTCGATTTGCTTTGTAATCATGTTTCAGCGCATTTCGCAGAATACAAAATTGGGTCAACTGACAACATTCACAGTTTCAAATGTAAACAGAGGTTCCAGGTCAGTAAATACATGTACATTAGCTATAAGTAAACCGCTAATTACATTTAATTTTTGCATCCTTATGCCTGTCTTTGTAATGGAATTAATTTAACTATACTCAGAAATGAGACGGCTGACACTGCGATTCCATGGTCCAGGCAGTAGGCAACGCCTGGCTGCAATTTCAATAGCTACTTCAGCCCACTTGATATAGGCCCTAGCAGCAGTTGCTTAAGCCGAAACATGCGTCACGTGACCTCTATTCGTTGCATATATATATATATATATATATAAATGCAAAGATATCTTGTCTTGTCTTACAATTGTCTGGAAAGCACGTGTGTTTTTTTCAAAAAATCGTACGACCTCCAATGATTTTTAGAATATCATATTAACCAGATTTTATCAAACATCTTTCGGGCTTTGATTCATTCAGGAGCATCGTCTCCTACTGTGAATATCCTCTGGGTATAATTACCTCCAGCGCAGACCCAAGTAAGCTATAGACGTATGCGCAAATAGGCCTGCCTGATTCCATTTATACTCCGAATTGATACCTGCTGGATTATGTCTTACCTATGGTGATTGCAAAAGCAGGTGTGACACTACCGCTCCATTCTTTTCAGTGGGGAATATTTTGATCACTGCGTATCGTACCTAGTAACCTAACTGTTCGGCTTAAATGACTCCTCTCGATTCAGGAGAGCTTCCTCTTCAGTTCAACCGTTCATTTGTTACAATTCGAAGACTCTGCGGTTCTAAGAGGATCCTCTTCTGCTCAAATAATCTTTATTTGTTCCGATCAGAAGACATCGATGTGCACTCAATGTGATTTATTATTTCAATTTCGGATGAACCAATTGTCTACCATTCTATAGGAGCTCTTTCTATCTTTGTCTCTGTCTCTGTCTTTGTCCGTCTGTCTGTCTCTGTTTATGTCTCACCCACTTTAACGAAGTCTGCTTCCTTCTTCTATCCTTTGCCTGTCTCTCTCCTCTCATTCTTTCTTTCTTTCTTTCTTTCTTCCCTTTTTTCTTTGTTCTTTCTTTGCGCATGTACGTATGCACGTAAGTAAGTAAGTTTGTATGCATGTATGCTTATATGTATGTATGTTTGCATGTAAGTATGTATGTAAGTATGTATGTATGTATGTATATATGTGTGTATGTATGTGTGCATGAATGTATGTATGAATGTAAATATGTATCTATGTAAGTAGTGAGGTAATTAAGAGTTCATGCACATTTGTACTTTGACCTGTTATATAATCACTTATGACGTCATCAATTGTCTTCTGTGACCTGTACTTTGCATCTAGGTCATGACCCTTGGACTTTGTAGGCTGGTCAATCCTAATTTCCTTTGTAGGCTGGCCAAACCTAATTTTCTTTGTTTGAGGCCATTTTAACCCTAGGCTGAGAGCCAGTGCAGGCCTAGTTGACTGGAGTGGAAGCCAGTGCAGCACTCCTATTGAGTGAAGTAACCATAGACTGTAACCCAACAGGCCTACACAACTCAAGAATGAAGGCAGCGCGCTACCCATTAACAATAGAAAATGGCATCTGTGCCCTAACAGCAGGTCACATTTGCACTGGGTATCTGGCACCCTATCAGTAGCCATTGTATACATCACCTGTCAACGGCCTACCAATCATCCATTGTTCTTCCAGCGCAGCCAATCTTTGTACTCTGCTTATCGCAATGACCTTTGTCCATTCTATAGTAGTGGGGTAAGTGAGTGTTCTGAGTCGACCTTTGTCATGAAGTTGACTTATAATGACAGATGTATTATTTTTACGCTAAACACACGTGCTCTAGCCCTAGAATGTCGGCGGCAACCAGACCACTAGGCAAGGGGGCTATGCCAATCCTAAATTTCCATTCTTTTGAACATATGATTAATAATAATAATAATAATTATAAGAATTATAAATGAAATAATCTGAAGAGATCTCTTGAAAGCGGACATTCCGAGCTCAAGAGAACCACCGGGACTGATCCGCACCAACGGCAAGAGACCAGATGGCGCCACATTAATCCCATCGGCGAGAGGCAGACACCTAGCATGGGACGCAACAGCCATTCACACATGCGCATCCTCTTATGTACATCTGACAGCATCAACAGCCGGTGAAGCAGCAGAACATTGCGCAGAACGAAAGTGCATCAAGTACTCATCTCTCCCTACCACGCATGATTTTGTGCCAGTGGCCATCGAATCACTGGGCCCCATAAACCGTACTGGAATGGAGTTTCTACAAGAGCTGGGCCGCCGTATGACACAGGCAACGGGAGACCCTCGCGAAACAACTCATCTTTTTCAACGTCTATCTATTTGTACACAAAGCTTTAATGCAGTGACATTCAGAGGCTCTTTTGTTCAGCCCGATGGGGACGAAAACCTATAACAGTTATAATAATAATAATAATAATAATAATAATAATAATAATAATAATAGAAATCTTAAAATTTAAAAATAAAAATAGTTAAAGTAATAAAAATTAATAAAAAGAGCAATAAAAATTAAAAATAACAATAAAAATAATTTAAAAAATTAATAAAAATTAGCAATAATAATGATGATAATATTAATAAAATCTCTGAATATTTAAAAAATTTATATAATCAATGCAGCTTGAATATTTGGTACGTGGAGTGATTTAGTAGAATTGGAGCGAGTGCAAGAAACAATGCATAATGGAAAACTACACGTTTTAGGTGTGATAGTGGTTGATTATCTGTGAGTGATGCATAAATTTAGGAATTTTCATGTAATAAGCCAAAAACTTGAGATTTGATACATTAAAATTGTACGGCTTAAGGAATTGTGTGTAGGAATTGGAGTTTGAAGTTGGAGTTTAAGCAATTGTTAGAATGAATAGGATGTGAAAATGTAGAAAACTGAAATTTGACGCATTGAAGTTGTTGCGTAATGGAGTTTGGTGTTGAAGGAATTGTTAGATTAAAGTGACTTTAAAAAGTATATGAAACAGAAATTTGGTACAGTGAAGCTGTTGTATATTGGAGTTTGGTGTTGAAGTTTAAGGAATTCTTGCATTGCGTAGGTTGTTAAAAATGTATGAAAAGGTTGAAATCGGTAGTTTCATGCATTGAAGCTCTTGTTTAATGGAGTTTGATTTCGAAGCTTAAGAATTTGTTGAGCTGAAGAAGATATAAAAACATAGGTATAGACCTATGTAGGGAATTGAAGTTTGAAGCATTTAAACTATTTTTTATTGGAGTTTGATGTTGAAGTCGAAGGAACTGTTAGATTAAGTAAGTGAGTAAGAAAATCAGTGGTTGGACTGCAAGAAAAGTCCATGGATGGAATATACCAAGCAACAGCATGTGGTGAGTAATTAAGAAAGTAAGTAAGAAAACTAATGGTTGGAATGTAAGAAAAGATGATGGTTGGAATACGTCCAAACACATACCGATTGCAAGTAAGTAAGTTAGTAAGATAGCCGATAACAACAGATGCATGCCTTTGGTAAGTAAGAGAAAAGCCTGATCGGTAGAATATTCCAAAATAAATGCATTTAATGAGTAAGAAGGAAAGCCGATGACGAAAAATCCATTGGTAAGTAAGTAAGTAAGAAATCCAATAGTTGGAATACATCGAACAAATACATTTGATAAGCAGGTAAGTAAGTTGATGGAACAGTCGTTGGTTAGGATATGAGAAACAAATACCGTTGGTAAATAAGTAAGAAGAGACGTTGGTTGGAGTATGAGAAACAAATGCCGATGGTGTACAAGAGTTGAGAATAAATGGCGGTTTTGCCCATAGTGTTGAAATTTCAATGCCGTTGGTTTGACTGGTAATGGTAAAGTTTCAGTGCCGACGGGATACAAGAGTTGAGATTCAATGTTTTCATTGCAGTTGATCTTGCCGATAGTGTTGACGTATTAATGCCGTTGGTTTTACAGATATTGTTAAAATTTCAATGCCGATGGTTTCACCGATGGCATACAAAAGTTGAGATTCAATGGTGATTTTGCCGAAAGTGTTGAAATTTCAATGCCGACGGTTTACAAGGGTTATTATTCACAGAAAAATTGTTGGTTGGAGAGTGAGATTAGGGCTGCACGAGCCAGCAGAGGCAAAGTTTCAAAGTTTTAAGTACCGAAACGGTATACATGCAAAGTGTTGGCATGCGAATTGGCTGTGAGAAAACGTGTTTGCTTTCATAGCGGCATGAATCAGCCCCACGTTGGCATTGCGACAGCGGCCAGCTCCCCTATCCGCTTGCTCGAAAGGAAATCATAATTTTTGGCACAAAAGTTAATACTTTGTAATTTTACAAGTCGCACAATAAGCCAATAATTGTCATAAAAATTCGCAATCAGCAAATATTAAAATGCAAAGTCATCAAATTTTATTGAAATCTAAATTCCATATTGTATAAAATAAATGAAAATGGAGAAGTAAGGCGAGTGAGTGAGAATGAGTTTGATGACTTTGCATTTTAATATGTTGATAGGTAGGCCGTTGACAGGTGATGTATATAATGGCTACTGATAGGGCGCCAGATACCCAGTGCAAAGGTGACCTGCTGTTAGGGCACAGATGCCATTTTCTATTGTTAGTGGGCGGCGCGCTGCCTTCATTCTAGGGTTGTGCAGGCCTGTTGGGCTACAGTCTAGGGTTACTTCACTCAACAGGAGTGCTGCACTGGCTTCCACTCCAGTCAACTAGGCCTGCACTGGCTCTCAGCCTAGGGTTAGAATGGCCTCAAACAAAGAAAATTAGGTTTGGCCAGCCTACAAAGGAAATTAGGATTGGCCAGCCTACAAAATCCAAGGGTCATGACCTAGATGCAAAGTACAGGTCACAGAAGACAATTGATGTCGTCATAAGTGATTATATAACAGGTGAAAGTACAAATGTGCATGAAATCTTACTTACCTCACTACTTATGTATGTTTGTATATATGCCTGTATGCATTTATGTATGTATGTATGCATGTACGTATATATGTGTATATCTGTGTATGTATGTATGTATGTATGTATGTATGTATGTATGTATGTATGTATGTATGTATGTATGTATGTATGTATGTATGTAAGTATGTATGTATGTATGTATGTATGTATGTATGTATGTATGTATGTATGTATGTATATATGTGTGTATGTATGTATGTATGTATGTATGTATGTATGTATGTATGTATATATGTGTGTATGTATGTATATATGTATGTATGTGTGTATGTATATATGTGTGTATGTATATATGTGTGTATGTATGTATGTATGTATGTATGTATATATGTGTGTATGTATATATGTGTGTATGTATGTATGTATGTATGTATGTATGTATGTATGTATGTATGTATGTATGTGTGTATGTATATATGTGTGTATGTATATATGTGTGTATGTATGTATGTATGTATGTATGTATGTATGTATGTATGTATGTATGTATGTATGTATGTATGTGTGTATGTATATATGTGTGTATGTATATATGTGTGTATGCATGTATGTATGTATGTATGTATGTATGTATGTATGTGTGTATGTATATATGTGTGTATGTATATATGTGTGTATGTATGTATGTATGTATGTATGTATGTATGTATGTATATATGTGTGTATGTATATATGTGTGTATGTATGTATGTATGTATGTATGTATGTATGTATATATGTGTGTATGTATGTATGTATGTATGTATGTATGTATGTATATATGTGTGTATGTATGTATGTATGTATGTATGTATGTATGTATATATGTGTGTATGTATATATGTGTGTATGTATGTATGTATGTATGTATGTATGTATGTATGTATGTATGTATGTATGTATGTATATATGTGTGTATGTATGTATGTATGTATGTATGTATGTATATATGTGTGTATGTATATATGTGTGTATGTATATATGTGTGTATGTATGTATGTATGTATGTATGTATGTATGTATGTATGTATGTGTGTATGTATATATGTGTGTATGTATATATGTGTGTATGTATGTATGTATGTATGTATGTATGTATGTATGTATGTATATATGTGTGTATGTATGTATGTATGTATGTATGTATGTATGTATGTATGTATGTATGTATGTATGTATGTATATATGTGTGTATGTATGTATGTATGTATGTATGTATGTATGTATGTATGTATGTAAGTATGTATGTATGTATGTATGTATGTATGTATGTATGTATGTATGTATGTATGTATATATGTGTGTATGTATGTATGTATGTATGTATGTATGTATGTATGTATATATGTGTGTATGTATGTATGTATGTATGTATGTGTGTATGTATATATGTGTGTATGTATATATGTGTGTATGTATGTATGTATGTATGTATGTATGTATATATGTGTGTATGTATATATGTGTGTATGTATGTATGTATGTATGTATGTATGTATGTATGTATGTATGTATGTATGTATGTATGTATGTATGTATGTGTGTATGTATATATGTGTGTATGTATATATGTGTGTATGTATGTATGTATGTATGTATGTATGTATGTATGTATATATGTGTGTATGTATATATGTGTGTATGTATGTATGTATGTATGTATGTATGTATGTATATATGTGTGTATGTATGTATGTATGTATGTATGTATGTATATATGTGTGTATGTATATATGTGTGTATGTATATATGTGTGTATGTATGTATGTATGTATGTATGTATGTATGTATGTATGTATGTATGTATGTATGTATGTATGTATGTATGTATGTATGTATGTATGTATGTATATATGTGTGTATGTATGTATGTATGTATGTATGTATGTATATATGTGTGTATGTATATATGTGTGTATGTATATATGTGTGTATGTATGTATGTATGTATGTATGTATGTATGTATGTATGTATGTATGTGTGTATGTATATATGTGTGTATGTATATATGTGTGTATGTATGTATGTATGTATGTATGTATGTATGTATGTATGTATATATGTGTGTATATATGTGTGTATGTATGTATGTATGTATGTATGTATGTATGTATGTATGTATGTATGTATGTATGTATGTGTGTATGTATATATGTGTGTATGTATATATGTGTGTATGTATGTATGTATGTATGTATGTATGTATGTATGTATGTATATATGTGTGTATGTATGTATGTATGTATGTATGTATGTATGTATGTATGTATGTATGTATGTATGTATGTATGTATATATGTGTGTATGTATGTATGTATGTATGTATGTATGTATGTATGTATGTATGTATGTATGTATGTATGTATGTATGTATATTTCTGCATATATATATGCTTGCATATTTGTATATATATGTATCTATGTACGTATGTATATGCGTGCATGTATGTATGTTTGTATGCATGTATCGATTAATTTATATAGCTATCTATCGATCTATCTAACATATCTCTGAAGTTCGATCTCGATCTCTCTTTCTCCCTCTTTTCTATGTAACTCTCCCTCTCTCTCTATTTGTCTTTCTGCCTGTCTCTCTCCCTCCCTCCTACCCTCTCTATCTCCCTCTCTCTGCCTCCCTTTCTGTCTGACTGTCTGTCTGTCTGTCTCTGTAGCCTACCCGTCTCCGGTGAACTTCACCTTCTTATTGGCTCATTAGTCTTCATTTTCAATCTCTACTTATTTCTCCAGTTGCCAAGCGCGCACCTTATCCATCGTCTTAATATGTCAGAAAGAACCACAGGCCACAGGAATTATTTTTTTATATTCCACGGAGTCCTTTAAGCTACGCTAATACTCTTATCGTACCATTTATTGAGAGGTTTCTATTGGCATTTGAGACCGTCTTACCGTTACCTACATATAGTCTCATATGCTTTGAAAAAGCGATGAACAGAGAATGATGTAGAGGCGTTTTGACCAGCCATCACTTTCTGCGGAGTTCCGATATCGTTACCAATATCATTACCTTCCAATCGGTAGATGTAAAAAGCCGCATTTGCAGGGGCTTGTGTTTTCCCACTATAGTAACGTCCTTACAATGTACGTCTGACCCGACCGAATTCCTGCATATCGCATGACCCAGTTCATGCCAATCGCCCGTGTTCGGGGTCAACATATCATCGGTTCGATTCTGTTCGTTCGAGGTTGGAACCGATCCGTTCCGTTGGACTCTCCATCAGAGACGGAAATGACCTTATTCTGCCGGTTCACTGGCATTCACCCACATACCAACTGTTCACCTACCATGGATCTTTCTTTCTTGAGCTCGTTCAATCACCTCAAACGAACAAAAAAACCTCTGATCTTTACTCAGCGAAACTCCACCGCTTTCTTCTTCCTATTTACCGTAACTCTCCCTCTCTCTCGTGTTGTCTGTCTCCCTCTCTCTCGTGTTGTCTGTCTCCCTCTCTCCCCTACCTCATTCGTCTTTCCAGACAACGGTTGGTTTGTGGAGTGGGAGAATTAATTGTTTTTCCAGAAGACGAGTAGATGATCGTCTGCTAGAATTCCCACGCGGATCCGGCGCCGCAGACGACAGACAAATGGCGTGAAATTATGAAGCGCTGGTAGATATTGACATTGTTAATGACGAGGATTGTTAATCAGCTGAAACAGAAGAGAGAAGGAGTAAGAGGAGGAGGATGAAGAGGAGGAGGAGGAGGATAAGAAGGAAGAGAAGGAGGAAGAGGAGGAGGAGGAGGAGGATAAGGAGGAGGAGGAGAATGAGGAAGAGGAGGAGGAGAAGGGGGGGAAGGAGGAGGAGGAGGAAGAGGAGGAGGAGAAGGGGGGAAGGAGGAGGAGAAGGAAGAGGAGGAAGAGGAAGAACGATGAGAGCATAATGACCACCATCTCTTTTTGAAGACATCCTGGGTTTTTATGTTCCTTTGCATTATTTATGATAGTAGTAATAACGAAGTTGTTGTCATAGTGGTGGAGGTAGGTGTGGTTATGGCAATGTCGGTGACGGTGGTGATGACAATGATGATGATGGTAATATTATATCAATGATCATAGTAGTGATGATGATGGTAATAATAATAATAATAATAATAATAATAATAATAATAATAATAATAATAATAATAACAATAACATTGATGATGATGATGATAATGATGATGATGATGATGATGATGATGATGATGAAAATAACGATTAAATATAGTTACTGCATGTTGTTATACGGATGAACTGTGAGAAAAAACGATAGAAAATTCGTCCGATTTATGAAGTGAAACGAAAAAGAAGTTATCATAAAAACCATCATCGCAGGTCCTGAGACAGAGAGAGTGGAATAATTGATGACGTTAAGGACATGTCGAGCATTCTAACACTCTAACCGCGGCTCAGAGTGAGCGAAGACATGACCGTGCCCTTTGAACCCTTTTCCCTCTGTTCTGGGTGACCCGAGGGTAAATAATGGTACTGGGAATTATTGATGAGGATGAGGGTGAGTTGAGCAACCGTATATATGCTGACTGCCAAAGGTCAATTGCTGACTTATATTATTATGAGATATTTTGAGAGATGACGAGGCAGTCGAAACAACGAGAAACGGAGGAGGAGAAAATGGAATGACCATCTCCTCCTATACCTCAACATCCTAATCCTGCTTTCCTACCCAGCTCTTTGTCTCTGTCTCTGTCTCTCTCTCACTGTCTGTCTCTCTCTGTCTCTGTGTCTCTGTCTCTGTGTCTGTCTGTCTGTCTGTCTGTCTGTCTGTCTGTCTCTGTCTATCGGTTTCTCTCTCTCTGTCTCTCTGTGTCTCTCTGTCTCTCTATCTCTATTTTTTCTTCCAAGCCTCCACATTCTCCTCACATACGTTGACTTCCTCCTCCTCCTCCTCGTCCATCTCCTCCTTCTACTCCTCCTTCTCGTCCTCCTTAACGTCTACTACTACAGCAACGTCTGCAACAACAACTTCCAGTGCTACCACAACTTCCCCTACCACAACTGCTACTACTTTGGAAGTGAAAGTGAGAAGAATATCAGTCTTTCTGTCTGTGCGTCGGTCTGTGTGTCCGTCTGTCTTTCTGTGTGCCTGTCTGTCTGTGTGTCCGTCTGTCTTTCTGTGTGTCTGTCTGTCTGTGTGTCAGTCCGTCTGTGTGTCCGTCTGTCTGTCTGTGTTGTCTGTCTGTCTGTCTGTCTGAAACCCCCAAGAGTCTCCATCTTCTGAAACTAATTGGGAGACATTTTCTCAACCTGTGCAGCTGACAGAAGAGTTCCTCGGGTGAAGAGGAACGAGTGAGACTGAGACTGACATCCGATGAGACGGACACAGACAAGCGATGAGATTAATTGAACAGAGGACAGGACAAGTGGCCAATTGTCTCAAAGCGGTCGCATTCACTCTACGACCGCCATATTAGATTTATTATCGGCGGCCTATAGGGCACTCTGCGGGTCCCCGCCGACAGAGGCGCTGCCATCGTTTCGTCCGTCCCATGTCGCCCGCGGGCATTTATTTAGCGCAGACATTTGGCCAGGTATACGGCGCGACTAGCTTTTAAGGCAGCGGCTGTTAGACTAGAAGCATCACGCAATCGCATTTGCGTCTCTTACAAGAGGAATTGGACGGAAAGAAGACCGGATCAACAGAGTGGCAGACAGACGGACAAAAGGACGGAAGGATAGATGTACATTTTGGGTAGATGGACAAATAGATGAAGAGATGGATGGATGGATGGATGAACGAATGGACAGATGAATAGATGGACAAATGGATTGACGATTAGAAGGATGGATGTATGGATGGATGGATGACTGAATGAATTGGTGAGTGGTGTTGTCCTAAGTTAATCGTCGCCTGTTCCTAGTGATACTCTGTCGTCGTTTCATCGATTCTGCGTCACGCATGTCTAGAAAGACAAGAAGAGATACACAGAGAGGGAGACAACGATATAGACAGACACCCACACACGGAAAGAGAGTCATTGACAGAATGGTAGATCCTCTGTACATCCTTCCTACTCCTTCTCTACCCCCATTCCTCTTACTTTTCCTATTCCTCTTCCTCTTCCTCCTCCTGCTCCTCCTTCTCTTCGTCTTCCTACTCAACCTCTTTCTTGTTCCTCTCTCCTCCTTCTCTTCCTCTTCTTCTTCCTCTTCTTTTTCCTCCTCCTCCTCCTCCTATGTTCCGCCTACATCGATAGATGCACTACGTCGACTGTGGAACAACTGGAGAAGGAGGCGCGGAGGTAGGGGAGGAGCAATAGGATGGGAGGATGAGGAGATTCCATCGAGCCGTGGCATCTTCCACATCCAATGCCTTTATCTGCTGCAGCAACTGTTCAGTCGACATCGACCGATCAAGAGCCGCCTCATGCATCTGGATCAGATGGAAAACAGGCAACATAAGGTAATTCAAACACGTGTCATTTTCAATACAACGTCTACATAATTATCATAGGCAATTTTACATCTATATATTTATACACATTATAATTAAATGGTAAACTGCATATGAATATATATATATATATATATATATGTACAGAGCATGCACAGATCATCTGCTGTCTTATCTGTCATCCAGGGTCACACTTTTCAGCTCTGTTAAACGCAGCTCCTCTCTGAGATCAACGTTTGCTGGAAAGTACGTTGTTCCTAGTACACGTCTTGTCTATGGCAAGCAGTAATTGACTGTTGATGATATTTCTCTATTTAGCAATAACACAATCTGACAATAACTCCGTAACAGTGATCTATAATAGAAGCTAGATTTAATAACAAGCTAGTCAATGTTTCTATTTAATGATCTGGGGATAAACTGAGAATCGTCTTTGTGCGAAAGAGCTTGGCTGTGTGCTCCAAGTCTTAATTGGTGAATGGAGTGAGGTCGGAGTGGAGGTAGGAGTTGGTGACGAACATGCTTGGGGTTGCCGATCCCTCCTTCATCTGGAACTCTCTACCATGTTCGCAACTCTGATCGATTTGGGTCGACTTCGGCAACATTGAATTCATTGGACTCTCCTATCACACCATCTCTAAGCTCCAGTTCACCTTAAGCCCGACTAATTAGTGAAATTTTAAAATGTGGTCACATCTCTTCCTTCATTTATGAACCCATTCGCTGGCTCCCTGCACCTCAACGCATTCGTTTCAAGACCCTTGCATTGATGCGTAATTGTCTCCTTGGGTCTGCCTCGCCTACCTTCTGGCTCTCTGCACTACTAGGGTCTCCTCTATTCTGCACCGGGTTTCTCTTCGTTTTTCTGCCCGCGGACTTCTGGTACTTTCCCGCATGCGATCTGGCACTGCCCAATCCAGGAGCTTCACCTACGTGGGTCTCACCAGCTGGAACAGCCTACCCTGTGATATGAAAATATACCCTTCTGCTTCAGAAAAAGCGGCTTCAAGGTGTACTTCTGAACGTTCTGTAATCATATCACAGTCGTATTGTTTTGTATTAATAAATACAAGTAAACAAATAAATATATCTATGTATTTATATTTACATAAATATTTATATATATTTTTGCGCGCGTGTGTATCGCTCGTATATTGTGTTATAGTTGATGTAATAGGTCACTAAGGTTAGTATAGAACAGCTTGAGAATTATTTGAATCATCTGCCATTCACAAGGCGCAGTTGACATAGTTAATGATTTCACAGCAAATATGTACGTACATAGAGATGCAAGTTTACTTCTTTGGCGTGTTTAGGGTTAACCGTAAGTTGCTCCGTGAAGTCTGAAACAGAAGGCTTCATCCGTGGACGAGTAACTGACCTAATGACTCGTTGAAGAGTTCAACAGAGAGGGGCGTGTTACCCTGACCTTCTTACATCAGTAACAGGTAAAGCCACGGAGAATGTTACATAGGGATACGAACACACGGTCGCAGAGGCATACAGAGACGCACACAGAGATCGAAAGCGACACATCTATAAGAGCTGAGAATTTCTCTAGTGATAATTACTGCAACGATAGTATACATACGACGCTCACAGAAAGTGTGAACAATCTTGGAAGCAACAACCTAAGACCGATGTCTTCTAGAAATATTGTGGCGCTTTAGAAGTCGTTTCTAGATGAGATTCTACCAGGAAACTTATAGAAATGGCCAACTGAAGTTCGTTTGACTCTTTACAAAGTAACTACACGGGAATCACGAATGCATTAGAAACTACGTTGCTCTGACGATACGACGTTTTGCGGTCCGTGTTACACAAGGGCCTACTGGCTTTCCTCTTCTCGGCAATGCTCCAAACGGAATGGCGACTTGGATTGCTCTCCACAGAGGTAATTGGACGTGTTACCAGACCCTGGACGATCGCTCCGCGTCGCACACCTCCCCCGCATCGCACTACTTTCACCAATAACATCGGAGCGGAATGATATCTCGAAACCCGATTCGAAACACGCGGTCGCTGCACGCGAACGAGACGATCCTGTACGCCTACATCACTCTCTGCGTATATTCGTCGAATGGTAAGCAAAAGATTTCAATACTACGTAGATAGATAGAGTGGGAAAACTGGCGTTGCATTTCAGAAGCGATCAGTTGTCAACCTTGAAAGTCACATCGGTTTTATTTGGTCTTATTTTGTCTTAGTTGGTTTTATTTGGTCTTATTCTGTCTTAGTTGGTTTTATTTGGTCTTATTCTGCCTTAGTTGGTTTTATTTGGTCTTATTCTGTCTTATTCGGTCTTGTATTCGGCGGCACTTCTTCAAGACCTCTGCGTCTCAATAAAAACCAATAACCAACATCGCACCCGTCTATTCCGACAGACAGACAGTCTGTCTGTCTGTCTGTCTGTCTGTCTGTTTGTATCTGTCCCTATGTCCGCCCGAACCCTTGACCGTGACACGAAACTCGTTTTTTCCATCTGCCCATTCATAGGCAGAGGTTGCAGTTACCCCTCCACTTTTGGGCCTTGTGCTGAAATATGTGTCACGATATCAAGACATCGTAGGCCTGTTTCGATGCAAGTAAAAGTAACGATAATTAACAGCCTTAGTGTTTTCTTTCATTACTAGCTGTCGCGATGATAATTGTCGCCTTCATGGTAATTCACTTACTTACTGTATAACGCTGCATAAATCGATGACGTCATCTATCTTGTTGTTGTTGAAACCGGAAGAGGGATTTGCATCGTTTTTGGTTCAAAGTCACGCCCTTCTGTCTCTTGAATTTGTTTTGACTAAGCGTATGTGATTAAGACGATTTCCGTAGCGTAGTTTTGTAGTACGATTCCAGCTTTCAAAGTGCATCCAGTTCTCAGACTCTGCATTTAAGAGTTAACTATGGATTTAGTTATTCATTAGATTGAGAGATTAAGAAAGGCCGCTGTATTAAACGCGGAGAAATATATTGGATGAGGGTCGGTTGGAATTTACTTCGAATTCATTTAATTAACTGGTAAATCCGACGGTTTAGAGAATACAGATAGAGTTGAACGGTCAGTTGGATCGAGAAGGGGATTACGGATTGTCGGAATCCTCAGCGATGCAGTGCACCAAGCGACCGATTGCATAATGGATGCTGTCTCTGCTGCTGGTGTTACTACTGCGAATGGAATAGCATCTCCGAAATGGTTGTGTCGCTTTCCGATTTGGCTACACCCCTCAGAGGTGGATAAAAAGCCTCGGGTCCAAAGGGAATCTCTGTGGAAATAAATCGTCATTTGCAGAGGGAGACCTCTCTCGACACGTTCCGTTATATTGCTTAGGGAAGTTTTAGCGAAATATTGCGGACATCGGAGAGGAATAGACCAAAGTCACTTTAAGTGCTGAATTATCATTGTTATTATTATTATTATTATTATTATTATTATTATTATTATTATTATTATTTTGCGCCACTATCCATCGATGGCGTTGAGCAATGTGTTGTGACTGACTTTCTTAAGTGTCCTATTATACACATAAATCGTTTCAATGAAGGAGGTTCGAACCTGTACCTTCCATGTTAAAAGGCGTGTGCTTTAGCCAATCGGCCACCGTTGTCCAATCAGATAGCACCTGGGATTCGATGTCAGAGCGCAATTTCGGGCGAAGTAGATAGTAGGCACTTTCATCAGGGTATAACAACAGTCAATTTCGTCGAATTTTACTCATCGCTAAACAACATTAATAGTAGAAATAAAAAAAAATTTCTGATAGTATACTGCTCCTCCGGATCCATTGACCTAATATTACGGTCTGAATTTCGGGTGCCATCGATTTATACCCTGTGCAATGGACGCTGTCGCAATAGAAATTAATAATGAATAACTTTAAAGTGCCTGAAGGATGTGAGTACTATTATTACTCTGCTTGGAAAATGTGATTATGCATTTCGCCTGTAGAGGCTAACGAAATAATAACAGCTATAAGCGATATTACGGTTTTAATAAATAAATTATGTATGTCGCCCGTCTTATCTGCGAACATAAAATATGGCGATATGGACAGAGACATAGAAACATCGTTCCACCGCTCGTTTCAACCTTCTGTCCTTCGTCCGGTTCTTGTCCTCTCGTCTGTCTGTCTGTCCGTCCTTTTTTATTCCTTTCGGTTTGTTCTTGCGCTCAACCCGCCCGTTTGTCCTCAAGTTGTGTTTTGTCCATTGTCCCTCTGTCTGTCCTTCCTCATGTATGTCTGTCCTTTCTTATGTGTGTTTGTCCATCCTAAAGTGTGTCTGTTCTTGCTTCTGTCTGTCTGTGGCTTTATTTCCTTCTGTCTGTACCCAAAATGAAGTCGTTAACAATTCATATCCATGGCTACCTCTTGGCCCTGCTGGAAAAAAACTACCGTCGATGGTATTGGCTACAAGTAATGAGTTTGAATACGTTTTGTCTAAATCCGTGTTATGTCGAAAGTTCCTCAAACGCCCAGACGAATATTATATACAGAGATGAATAAACAAAGCGATCTAATTAAAGGCCAATCACCAGGAAACAGTCGAAAATTAAATCTGATTTATTCAACAAAGTGAGTAAGTAAGTTAGCTTTGCGTTTGACCTGATAAAATATACTGAAACATTTTATAATTCGACTCCGAACATCAAAAGCTCTAATTCCAATAGAATTGAGTGCATAACTATTCAGAGATAAAATGCAGCGATGAAAAGAGGAGAAATGTGTTTAAAGTAACGAATCATCGATGTATAATTATTGTATCAGAGCGAACATATAATATTAAGATTAAATATAATAATAGCTGAGACTATCTCTATACGAGTTGTCCAAACTATTCAACAATAACAGTCTCCTTTCGTCAACATCCTTAAGGGAGGAATTATTCGTATGATAAATGGACGATGGTTAAAATAGGCTTAGTGCTTCGACAATAGTAATGAAAAACACAGACTATTTCATCTCTTTCAGCATCGTAGTGTGACACTCTGGGGTCGTAAAACACACTCTCATTCGGCCGTGGCCCTGTAAAATCCAGGAGATTCAGCTCAGAATCTAAAAGCTCGATTTTGCCGTCAACAGCAATTAGCACATCTCTCCCATAACGATCTGTAAAATTCGCACCACTGTTAATAAGAATTTTGGATCTGTACTGCCGTAGTATGATCTCATTCATATTGATCTCCGCAACCTCTCTTCCAAAAGATCTGGTGGCACTAACCAGAATCAGATTTCCATCTAACTATTGAATTACACGGTCACAAATTCTGAACTCGGAACCATCGAATGGCGTCATTACGTCAGGCAGCAATGAACCGGTAACATCATATATTCTTACAACGGGTGGATTCAGATTCATCTGGTAAGAAAAAATATCAGGCTACCATTGGCTGATACGGAGACAGTATGGTGCACCGCACGGGATTCGGTTAGCCATGGTGATACGTTAAACTGATGATTGCCATTTTTCGTGATACGTAGCAGTGACTGACACCATCTTCAATATACAATACAAACAAACAGTTTGATATTCTGCATGGTACTATATCCAGCAGATATTTCCCTGGAATCTGGATGACGCTTTTCGGAACTACCAAATTGTTTCGATTGTAGACGACAATGTTGTTCTCTCTGGACGTCATAAACATCTCATCATTAATTGTAGCAACTTGCACGACTGCCTGTAAGTTGAGCGGAGACTGATGAGAGATTTCCAGACGAATCGTCTTCTGGCCCGAAAAATTATTTTAACTAAATCTGAAGCCTTTTAATACATACACCGCTTGCTATGTTATACAGATCAAAATTCGTTAAGGATAACTGGACTCTTCGCGTTTAACGAGCAAAGGCATAAGACCAATATTAATACTAGAACCGGGTTCCAGCGAATAAGAAAATAGTCGACAACTAATGTTTTATGGTAAATATGTCGTTATACGCCTTTTATACAGCGACAGCATTATAGCCTCAAACCTTTCTATTTTTCATTGAAATGACCTTAGAGATCCATCACCACCGCGGCTCGTTTGATTTGGCGTCCGCTTGGGCCACGTTCCTAGGCTGAGCCCACAATGGTCCAGACCGACGGCTATTGGTCACCTCTCGCGATGCGGCAGCTGCCACAGCGATAAAGCTCCGCCTACAGTGACGTCAGATTTACTTTGGTCTTAGGGTCCTAGTCTCATGTGTTCGTTCACTACTCACCTTAACACTAAGGTCAAATTGCGTTTTATCTAGCGTAAGAGTTGCTCACGCAATGTCTTTGGCTAGAATAAAAAATTAAATATATAAAGAATAGTCATTAATTTAACCAACCCATTCCGTCCAGAGTTCGGTGAAGTTCATTTCGAAAGAAGTTGGTCGTAAGGATGCTTTCCATTGCGGACAGACTGTTCTAAGTCGGTCAATCACAGGATCCGCTTTTCCTTTCCATACACTTTTCGCCAGCTTCAAACTCTCCACTTCCATGGCAACGGCTTTAATGTGGATATACTCAAGTAGTTCGATCTTATCTTGCAACTATACAGAAAAACCATTCAATATTTCATGTAGATCTGAGAACTTTCTTTTGAATAGAAACCCTTATCATTAAATCAAACCAATGGAAGGAGTTGGTTTTAAAAGCTAAATCGCAAGCAATACAGCAAATACAATGTTGGAGAACAATGACAATATCTTGCTGGGAGCTCTTCTGAGTAGGCAAACTTGAAAGGGCGCTATAGAAAACTATTGTAATAATAATAATAATAACAATAATAATTATAATAATAATATCAATTTACATTAGCGGACTAAACGGCTTAAACCCCCAAAGAAACAGCAGGACAAACTGGACCTTAAGACTGTCCTATTTAGCCGGGGTTGGGTTGGGGCGCTTCTGAGTAGATATCCTGAATAGTCGCTATATAAATCCTCTGAATAAATAAATAAATAAATATATATATATAGCACAGCAATCAATAGAACTTTTTTCTTAATTACTGACCATCTGATGCTTTTTTAGAGAAGACTTTCGAGTGTTACAGCAGATGTTGCAGTAATTGGGGTTGTTGCTATTGTTGCCAATTTTACTTTTGTTTTCAATGAGCAGCTTAAAATTTCTTAATTTTCCTTCAAACTCTTAGTTGCTATCGAAATCTTTTCTATTTACTTGCTTTTTTATAGGAAACATTTTTAATCGGTTCGCTCCAAAATATTTGCAGCCTCTAAGCCACAATATTCAAGCAATGTACAATTAGTCACCCCATCATGAATGTTATGAGAAATTACGACTTGCGTTTATTGCAATTCAAATCTGTAAGTCGAGTCTCATACGTTTACAGACCTTGTCATATTGTTGGAATAGCGCTGTGGAACAGAAAAAGTACGTTGGCAAGTTAGCCATCTAAGCACTGTTTAAAAATGTTTGCTATAAAAAAGCAAGTAAATGGAAAAGATTCATTGTCGCATACATTTGGAATCTCGCTTTGTTGAACATCCGATCACCACAAGAGAATAACTTGTACTTTTATTGGACTTTAAGCTGTTTGCGCCAAATGTATCGTTTATCTTGCATTGCATAGATGGTTAACTTATCTACACACTTATTCTTTTCTGTAGCGCCATTCCAACAAGATGACAAAGCGTGTAAACGTATGAGACTCGACTTACAGATTGATACAACGGTCAGCTAAGCGAGATCCCGAATGTAGGCCTATGCGGCAATGGATATAAACGAGTTTAAATAGAAAATGATTTCAAAACCCTGCTAATTTTGATTCGGTAAGTAAGGAAGAAAAAGGTAGAGGCGTCGACGTTTAGAAAAACGTACTGAGCAAGAATTTCATCCCCATTATCCAGTGAATGGATCGCCCATCCTACCCTGTCTTCCCCTTCCCGAATCTACCCTTTCCGCAAGTATATTCAACTGTCAACAGACTGTCAGTTAACACGGAGACATTTCTTGTTCTTTATTCTTTAACTAGCTGGGGAACCCGACATTGCACGGGTTGAGACAGGTCTTTGGACCTAGAGAGCAGAAAGACGGTGGCCGCGGGTTCACCAAACCCTCTTCTGAGTGTCTTAGGAGATGTTCCCAGAGCGAACGGTGAAGATTTCGAGTGAATAGCTGTAAGTGTGGAAATGTATAAACGGAATTACGTATAGATAGATGCTAATGCGTACAAAGTACATACCCACCTGACCGATTGTGCAAACGATGGCCAACTTCTGTATACTTGTTACCTGTAAAACAACAACAGGTGTGGCAGACAGATATCACATGCACATGTCGGGAAATGTGGAGCAAGCGTTTCGTCGACACGCTCCTGGCGAATGAGAAGGGAACTGCTTTCATGTGGACTCCTTGGGGTAGTAGTCCTGTTACAGGTTTTTTGCCCTGGAGAGCAGGAATGCGGCGGCCACGGGTTTCACCAACCCCTCGAGTGCGTGTCACAGGTGTTTCCCGAGCCAACGGCGAAGGTTTCGAGTTAGTAGCTGTAAAACTGTGCAAATGCATAGCCGGACAGACGCACATAATCTTCTCTTCATGTATGGAGATTTCATATGTAGAAGTAAATCCTGTTCCTATTACAGACCGATCTTCTGTCGAACAAATATTGGCGAAGACCTGAAATGCGAGAATTAATAAACAAGTCGTTGGAGGACCAATGACGAATAATATAGGGACCAAAGACGACTCGAATGGCTCTTTTTTGGAGCATACAGTTGTTATAAGGGAATTAGCCTTGATGAGTAATTAGAAGCCCATATTAAATTACAGTAAGAGAGGTAGGGATGAATCATGGTATAGTATAAATTAAGCAGGATATTAGTTGGAAGGAGATAGGCGATTCTAGATATAATGCCTATGTTTTAGCAATTTTTGATGCAATATTGGCAATGTGCTCCTTCCACGATAGAAATTCTTCGATTTTAATGCCAAGAAATTTGGTAGTGCTAACTTTAGGAATCGGAACGCCATTAACAAAAAGCTGACCATCAGTAAACGGAGGGTATTTACGGTGCGATCTAATTAAAATGAAGTTAGTTTTAGAAAAATTTAATGATAACTTATTAGTTAGAAACCAGTCTGCAACAAGATACAACTCCTTGTTCATAAGTTTTATTAAGGCATCATAAGATTTGTTCGAGGCTAAAATAGTAGGCCCTAGTATCGTCGGCATAAAGGAGGAAGTGGAGCAAGGGAGAGGCATTCGGTAAGTCATTGATAAAAATCAAGATGAGAAGAGGGCCAAGGATTGATACTTGGGGAACTCCATACCGTACAAGTTTTAAGGATGATAAGGAGTATCATAATCCTAATTAGTGTTGTTTTATTGTGCTAACAACTACTGCTAATTAAGTGGAACATGGTTAAATGGCCATTACAGAACACTTGCTGATATCTATTATGGAGGTAACTACGGAACCAGTTCAAAGCCAAGCAACGAATTCCAAAATTTTCCAGTTTCAGTAAGAGTAGTTTGTGATCGACCATATCAAAGGCTTTGGCAATATCAATGAAAATACCTATAGAATATTCATTATTGTCGACCACTTTAGAGATAATATCTTGAAGATTAATTAAAGACATGGCAGTAGAATGACCGGGCTGGAAGCCATGCTGAGTTGAGCACAGAATATTGTGATGCTTAATAAAGTCATAAAGTCTTATATGCATAGTTTTTCAAGTAGTTTTGCAAAAAACGGTAAGACAGAAATAGGCCTGTAGTTTTTAACGTCACCTCTGGGTACCTCTTTATATATAGAAGTAACCTTTACGAGTTTTAGAGGTCCAGGAATTATTCCAGATGTTAATGGAAACTTAACATACGAATTAAGGATATGGTAATGTTTCATACTTTCATTCCTACTTGACCAAAATATCTGTCAACCGTTACAATTTAAAAATGTACTTTTCTTGCTTTCACTGCAGCAAAATTAGGCCTACTAATAACCTCGTCAAAGCTAATTGTGCTTGTCAACGAGCATTCAATTGAAAGAAATGCTAAGCCACTAAATACGAGATATACGGGAAAAGCGAGCTCTCAGTCTAGCAGCTGTCTTAAGTATTGTCTGAAGAGAAGAGAGACGAACCTTTGGAAGACCAATGAGAAGGGAATTACAGTAGTCAATTCTAGAATATACAAAAGCATGAACCAAAGTAGTAAAGGTGGAGGAGGAGACAGAACGACGAATCACCCTGAGATGTCATTGGTGAAAATAGTAGAATCGTGTGCGATACGTGTAAGAGATGTGTTCAACTAAAGTAAGCTAGCCATGAAGGGTGCCATCCAGATCACGAACACTTGACGTGAAAGAGAAGAATGGGAACTTTTCAGGGAGAAGAAAAAAAATCAAGCTTCTGACGATATCCAGGAGTGAAGAAGATTTATAGAGATATTCAATACTCTCAATTAATAGCAACTCTGATGATGGGAGGCATGAACAAATGTCTGTACATCATTAGCAAAGAGGTGACATGCAGCACCACGGATCGGGAAAAGAGAGATGTCAGCCGTATATAGGATAAACAAGAGAGTACCAAGAACCGAGCCCTGTGGAACATCCATTCGAACGTGAACCTATTGGAGTCACCAGCAACAATCATGTGGGTTCGTGTGGCATGAGCGGAACCAACAGACGGTGAAAAACCTTTAAGGCCACAAGAGGTCTCGAGACGCTGGACAGGAATGTCAAGATCGAATTAATATTCGATCTTGATACGACATCCAGGAGAGGGTACGACACAAATGTTTCTTTTGGTCTCAGGAAAGGCTCACGAACGCAACACACTGATGAAACGAAAATTTTGCAAAAATTCTGCGTATTTATATATTAACGTTACAATTATTAGCAAACAAGTTATATTAATTTCGAATTGCACAATTCTCTGACATTCGATATAATAATAACCGCCATCTACATACGCATCACCTGATGGGGGTGCTAATTTTAAAGTGCAAATCCTACGCGTTAAACGTGTAATCACGGTTTCACTCGGAGCGTTCAACAAATGGAACACTCGCAATAATGCGAATTTAAGTGCCGAAGCAGGGCCCTCAACGAGTTCAAAAGTCAATTCCAGGCGAAGCTGGGCTGTAAGGAAGGCAATGATATAAAATAAAGCAACATATCTTTAATTGACCCGGGATACGCTATATAGTTCAGTGATCCACTGGTTAGCGAGCTGGACCGACAGCCGAGAGTGCTGATGTTCAAATCCCCGACACAGACGAGATGTGTATTGAGTTTTCTGTTCCACCCACCGCTTCCATGCCATTTCGACTAAAACGAGCATACACGGAAGATGAAACTGACGAACTGCCTGTAGCGATGTTCCTATTAAAACCCACATTTCTTATGTATTATTAACATTATAATATGCAATCAATGTTAATTAGTTTGAATTAATTCAAAGTTAATTAATGCCAGCCTATAAATATAATGTAAAGGCGCTATAAGATTAAATTAGAGTCCTTAGTAATAGTGTTGTTGGGGAGAACTGGTCGTTGGCAATTTGACATTCAGGAGGCAATGTTAAAAGGTCTGATTTTGGCCATCGGTCGTCTGCTGGGGACTGTACGGCGGAAATGCGTCATCCGGGCTGCGTGAGTTTGCAATAAAATGTTCAGTGTGTCTGGTGCCTAGAAAAAGTCAACACGTAATTCTCAAGTTGCGAACTCTCAAGGAAGTTTTAGGAGTTCGGACAGTTATTTGACCCTGGTTCGTCTAAAACTGCTGAGGGGTGCGAATGGTGTAGTGGCGAACAATACTGTGATCGTCGAGTAATGATGGAAGTATTCTCCGTGTGTAATCAGAAGTTATTTTAGTTGTCGAACTATCGGTCATCAGTGGTGGAATGCAGAAACTCTTTTCACGTTAATATAGTTGGTCTGAGAGACTAATATCAGCATCTATAGTGTGTCTCTTCTGACATACTTGTCAACGGAATCGAGGCTATAAGTCCGATTCATCATTCGGACGTGACGAGTGCGAGTGGAGGACGGCACAGAAGCATTTGAGGTGAAGAGGCTAGAGGCAACAATCATCCGAGAAGAAGCAATCGACAGAATTTATACAAAGAAAGAATCCAAATGAACACTACAGAAATCCACTGCAGATCTACTCCATTCCCGTGGGAGGTAGATATCTGACCTTAGAAGCGCTATTAGCTAATCTAGGCTGGCTAGGTAGTCATAAGTTAGATTAGTTCATAATCAATTTGTATCTTAGAATTCTATTTAAATACTTTGCTGATTTTGACTGTTTTTGCAATATAATTGACGATGGAAAGTTTGCAGTAGTTATTGATTAATTAATACTCAATTGAACTCTTGAATATGTATATGAAGAGGCGGAATGGCCAAACCAATGCAGAGTAAGTTGAAATGTGTATATGCATCGTTACACTGCCCTTATATGTCGAGGTAAAGGAAATGAAGTCTCTAATAATAAATACCCACCTTTAAGCCTAGCTGAAAAAATAACCATCGATGACATATGCAGCCAGGGAATCCTGATACAAATGCCTGCAATTTCAGGTACGGGGATATTTTCGAGTCATATAGGAGGAATATCTTGCCATCCTGACACTTTTGACCGGGTGGTTTGCCTCCATCACTCAGAGGGGGTGGTGTGTTGCTAACGCCCCTGTTGGAAGCAAACAATAATTGTGAACGCGTTTTGCCTAAATCCTTGGTATGTCGAAAGTTCCTCAAACGTCAAGACGACTATCATATTCAGAGATCAATAAACAAAGCGATCATTAAATAAAATAATGAGTCAGATCGATCTAATTAAAACGCCATTCATCAGGAAACAGTCGAAAATTCAATCTGATTTTATTCAACAAAGTGAGTAAGTTAGCTAGCTTTGTGTTTGACCTGATAAAATATACTGAAACATTTTCTAATTCGAATTCGGGCATAAAACGCTCAAATTCCAATAGAGTTGAATAAAGAACTATTCAGAGATGAAGGGTATCATGATGTAACGATGAAAAGCGGAGAAATGTGTTTAAAGTAACGTGAATCGATGTAAACGAATCATCGATGTATAATTATATCGGAGCGAACATATAATATTAAGATTACAGATAATGATGGCTGATATCATCTTTATAAGAGTTGTCCAAACTATTCAACAATAACAGTCCCCTTTCGTCAATATCTTTAAGGGAGGAATTATTCGTCTGATAAGCGAAAGATGGTAAAAATACTGCCTCGATGACTGTTATAACAAACATAGACTATCTCATCCCTTTCAGCATCGTAGTGTGAAACCCTGGGGTTGTAAAACTTAGTCGCATCCGGGCGTGGTCCTGTAACATCCAGCGGGTTCAGCTCCGAATCTAAAAGCTCGATTTTTCCGTCCATTGCAATTAGCACAGTTCTCCCATAACGATCTGCAAAATTCGCACCACTGATAATAGGAATCTGGGATCTGTACTGCCGTAGTATGGTCCCATTCATATCCAACTCCGTCACCTCTCTTCCAACGTGCATTGTGGCACTAACCAAAATCATATTTCCATCAGATTTTTGAATTACACGGTCATAAAATCTGAACGTGGAGCCATCGAATGGCGTCTTTACCTCATGCTTCAATGAACCGGTAACATCATATATTCTTATAACGCTAGGATTCAGATTAAACTGTTCAAAAA
Source organism: Bimastos eiseni (assembly GCA_959347315.1). Lineage (NCBI taxonomy): Eukaryota > Metazoa > Annelida > Clitellata > Crassiclitellata > Lumbricidae > Bimastos > Bimastos eiseni. Next base: position 932,284 of record OY365816.1, read on the forward strand.
GAATGACCAGGCTACCATTGTCTGATACGGTGAAAGTAGGATATGACAGACTCAGGTCGCTTAACCATGGCGATGTATTAAACTGACGGTTGTCATCTTTCGTGATGCGTAGCAATGACTGACGACCATCTTCAACATACAGTACGAACAAACAGTTTGATATTCTGCAAGGTACTACATCCAGCAGATATTTCCCTGGAAGCTGGATGACGCTTTTCGGAATTACCAAATTGTTTCGATTGTAGACGACAATGTTGTTCTCTCTGGACGTCATAAACATCTCATCATTCATTGTAGCAACTTGCACGACTGCCTGTAAGTTGAGCGGAGACTGATGAGAGATTTCCAGACGAATCGTCTTCTGGGCTGGAAAATTAATTGAAACTAAATCTGAAGCCTTTTAATATCTACACTGTTTGCTATAAGAAAGAATGTCTACAGATCAAACTTCATTAAGGATAACTGAACTCTTCGATTTTAACGAACAAAGGCATACAGACAAGTATCAAAGCTAAAAACGTGTTCAATCGACTAATAAAATTGTCGGCAAGAAATGTTTTGGTATTATACGTCGTTATGCACCTTTTATATAGCTACAGTATTTTATTATTTAATAAACTAGGTTAACAAACCCATTCCGTCCAGAGTTCTGTGAAGTTCATTTCGAAAGAAGTTGGTCGTAAGAATGGTGTTCCATTGTGGACAGACTGTTCTAAGTCGGTCAATCACAGGATCCGCTTTTCCTTTCCATACACTTTTCGCCAGCTTCAAACTCTCCACTTCCATGGCAACGGCTTTAATGAGAATATACTCAAGTAGTTCGATCGGTAGATCTTGCAACTATACAGAGAAACCATTCAATATTTCATGTAGATCTGAGAACTTTCTTTTGAATAGAAACCCTTATCATTAAATCAAACCAATGGAAGGAGTTGGTTTTAAAAGCTAAATCGCAAGCAATACAGCACATCCAACGTTGGAGAACAATGACGATATCTTGCTGGGAGCTCTTCTGAGTAGGCAAACTTGAAAAACTTGAAAACTCTAAAACTCAGTGGCGCGTTTACCCAAAGACGCACTAGGCAGCCGCCTAGGGCGCCAAAAGTTTAGAATAATTTTTTCAGGAATAAAATGTTTTGGATAATTCATAAAAAGGAATTACTAATTTAGTTATTCAAAAATTGTTCTGAGTTATTTCAAGTCCAACAACAATATTCAATCTTCTGACACGTGACTTGGTAAAATACATCTCAAATAAAAAATTGTAAAATAATAATAAAATTTTTTTATAATGATAAAACTTAATTTTGCCAATTGCTATTTCCCATACCTAGAGATTGCAATTCCGGAAATTCTTGTCTTTTAAAATACCGAAATTCCGAAATTTTTCAAGCACGAAACCCAGAATTTCGAAAGTGAAATTGTGGGTTTTATTAGCAGTTATTATCATCATTATTATCATCATAATCCATAGAGCACAAGATTCAGAACTTTATTTTATTAATATAACTACTATATATATACATATATACACACAGTCTAAATGAATATATATAATTTTAGACTGTGTTGAAACTGATCATGCGTTTTCTGCTGTCGGCGTTATCTGCCAAAGGTTGCGAACCATGCAGTCTCGGTGACGAAACCTTGGACTCATTGTGCTTCCAGCGTTCATTATTATTTTCAGAACTTCGAAGCATGACTGGTGCATTATGGATTCATTGATATCGTGGACTATAAGCCTATATCTCTTTCTTTAAGTCTGTAACTTTTTTTCTATTTCTTTGACCATTGCCACTGTATATTGACTTTGTGATACCTTCGACGCTACTTCCGTGTGTAATCTAGTATTATACTAGTGAAGAAGAAAAAAATAGTATTTTAATTTGTTGCGAAATTGTTGGAAATTGACAGTAGGTCTAATGTGTCCGTCAATACGTTCACAGTGAGAATTCCGGAAAAACGATTACGGTTCGGGATTGCAATCTCTAGCCATATCTACGCATCTGTATAATTCAAATATCTTTTATTCTTACGTAATTATTATTATTTGAATTCCGCGCTCCTTTCTACATTGCGCATAAAATAAAAATTGTTTGCATCGAAGCTCATTATCCTTCCCTATGAATTTTCCTTTGTTTTTTTGCAAAAACGCATTTTTGTGTGCCTTGCAGTGTGTAAGCCTACCTGACCCCATATTTCTCACGGCTACATGACATTTAATCGCGCGACTTAAACAACGACACTTAATCTCGCGGCACTTAATTTCGAGGACACTTAATCTTGTGACACTTAATCTCTCGACATATACTCGCTCGACACCTAATCTGAAATCACAACTAGTTGGGACCATTATTAATTTATGTGGCGACAAATATTTGTGTTTAATTATATGCCGTATTAATGATAAGAACATGGTTTCAATGGAAGCGGGAATACTCGCATAATAGTGATAATGATAGTGCATTTCAATCAGTTTACGTGCTAAAATCCTAGAATAAATATGCATAAGAGAATCAAGCTCAGTTGAACCAAGTTCTATTAAGCGCAATTAAGTGTCGCGAGATTAAGTGTCGCGAGATTAAGAGTCGTCGAGACTATGTGTCGCGCGTTTAACTGTCGGCACACCATTTCTCACATTTAACTGTTCATGCAACAGAGTTGGGGCGCTCTTATAGATGGCTGCCTAGGGCGCCAAATTGCCAGAGGATGGCTCTGCCCCTTCGTCATTAATCGTCACAAATGTATGACCCCTCCAATGGGTGCGTGACGTAATTCATAGCCGGCCCCTCAGACTCCGTATATAAATTCAGAGGGCTCCAAAATGTTTGCGCCTAGAGCCCCGTTTTCTGTAAACGCGCCTCTGATAAAACTATTGCAATAATGGTAATAAAAATAATAATACAAATAATATTAATAATAATAATAATAATTGTAATAATAATAATAATAATTATATAATATCAATTTACATTAGCGATCTAAACGGTCTAAACCCCAAAGAACCAGCAGGACAAACTGGACCTTAAGACTGTCCTATTTAGCCGGGTTTGGGTTGTGGGCGCTTTGAGTAGATATCGTGAAGGGTCGCTATAAAATTTCTAATAAATAAATAAATAAATATATATGTATAGCACAGAAATTAGCATAACTTTTCTTAATTACTTGCCATTTTATGCCTTTTTAGAGGAGAATGCGAAGCTTTACGGTAGACGTGGCATTCATGAAGTTGTAGCTATTGTTACTGATTATACATTTTTTGTTTTCAACGAGTAGCGTAATATTTCTTAATTTTCCTCGCAACTTTCAGTTTAAATCAAAATCTTTTTCATTTGTTTGCTGTTTATAGTAGGCTATATATTGTGATCGGATTCTCCAAAGTTGCAGCTTGTAAACCAAAATGTTTTAACAATTCACAATGTCTCCCTATGATAAATTGTGACTTGCATTTGATGCAATTCAGCTCACCGTTGTATCAATCTGTAAGTCGAGTCTCATACATTTATACGCTTTGTCATCTTGTTGGAATAGCGCTACAGAAAAGAATAAGTGTGTAGGTAAGTCAGCCATCTATGCAATGCAAGATAAACGATACATTTGGTGCAAAACAGCTTACAATACAATAAAAGTACATGTTATTCTTTTGTGGTGATCGGATGTTCAGCTAAGCGAGATCCCGAATGTATGCGACAATGGATATAAACGAGTGTAAATAGAAAATAATTGACTCCAAAACCCTGCTTATTTTAATTAGGTAAGTAAGAAAGAATGTAGGCATAGGAGTCGACAGTTAGAAAAAGGTATTGAGCAAGAATTTCATCCCTATTATCCAGTGAATGGATCGCCCATCCTGCCCTGTCTTCCCCTTCCCGAATCCACCCTTTCCGCAAGTCCATTCAATTGTCAACAGACTGTCAGTTAATACGGAGACATTCCTTGTTCTTTATTCTTTAATTTCATTTGAGTACTTAAATCCTCTTCTAAATACACTCCGATACTCTGTTGAACAAATATTCATTAATTCTCACTTAAATACACCGGTCCATCAACTCGGAATGCTGTAGGTCTACCTATCATTATACGACAAATTGCTAGTCTTCGTCTGTTTAAGGCTAGACTTAGAATATTTCAGTTAAACAATTCATAATGAGTGCGTGTACTGGTCACACTACCTTGGCATAGGTAACTAGTTAAGTTATATTATAATTACCTGTATTTGTTTGCCTCATCGCTTCAATCTGCTGCCTCGATACTAATATGAAAGGGTGTCCTCTACTAGCAGAACCCTTATGGTTCCTTTGGGGATCTTTTCTTTCCCAGTTGCCTCCCGCTTCAATGCTGAGTTTAATCAGACATCTGTTGTGCAGTCGACACTTCTTGTTTATTCTATATTGCTATTTTAATTATACTGGCTGTCGCGGGTTTCTCTCTCGCCAGCTCCTTCTAGATGACGAGATTACCGCCTGTTCTTTCCTCAATCACCAAGCTCAGCAACACGACACACTGGATGGTTTTAATATGTATATTTAATGGTAGATATACACACCACTCATCCTATCTACACTTACTAGAGTTATTAGTGTACTTTAGAAATGTTTCCCTGGTTTACATTGGAGACGGGGTTCCCCAACTACGTTGATTGCCCTTATCGTCTGAACGACCTAACGTCTCCACCAATTCCGAAAACAAGTCCTCGTTCCTTTCCTTGCTACACTATATGAACCCTTCTAGAGGCGATTTCCTTCGCCATCCCAAACGCAAAATTCGTATCTCTATTGGACGACAGATCACCTGCTGAAACTATTCCTAAACCTGGTTGTTCAGATCTTGGTGTCACTAGCGTAACGTCGTATCCTTAGAGGCGTACAGTTAATGTTTGACTAGCGGATGTTATGGCTGGGCCCTGTTAGTATCACAGACGGGCAATAGGTTCCAGGGATTGAATTACATTATTTATAGTTATACCGCCTAATAGGTTGCGCCGTTCGCATCAGAATTGTCCCTTATTCTTGATTAGTGTCAACAAGCCGGTCCAGACCAAATCTTCAGCTGGTTCATGAATTTATTGTCCATGGGTCGCAGAGATGAGAGGGGCAGGCGGCTCTAACGTCTGCCTCGAGGTGTCAGGCTTCGTTGCCTGACATTCCGTCGATCTTTGCACACTCCCGCCGTTTGTATTGAGGCCGTCTGCCACCGGCGAAACCCATTGATGTCTCCCCTCTCAGGTTTCAGGTAGAAATATTCATTCATAGTCCTCCCACGCCTCTGCTGTCGGTCGATGACTCTTATATAGCGTCAACGTCCAGAGTTTCGCGCGTGACACAGGCTATGGTTGAATGGGAATTTTAAATTGTGCTGTTAACAAATACTGTGGCTGGAAGCAATAAAAACGAAATTGATTGATATAAAATTTTACTATTTTGCGATGTGAAAAGATTAGAATGTTCAAAAAATACTGGTGCAAAACTCAACTTTTGCCCAGTACCCTACCTTAGTGAGTGAGTACTGGGGTAAAGGCCCCTTTGCCAGTGTTGAGTCGGCAACAATGGAGGTAGGTAAATTCCGTTTCATACCAACTACCAATGTCCGCACTTTGGTTCAGTTAATTAGTGGATAAACTAGAAGATTCTATAGTTAAAATCTGACAGCAAAGAAGTCAAAAGATCTACGAACATCTCGTCTACGTCAACTTACAGTCTGAACCTTCGTTTCTTTCTGTACTGCCACTTGGTTCTGTTGATATCCGTTTCTTCGACATGACCTCCGAGATGTAAAGCAGTGCATAAGACCTGCAGAAAGAAGACTCTGACTCTGATACGAATCAACTTCAGTATTACAAGTTTCAGCTGAATGCTGAGCAGTTCACAAGACTAGTGATTTTGCGAAAGAAAACCGCTTTCCATAAAAGTTAAAAGATAATTGAACTTCTGTGATAATGTAAAATGTCGTCGAAGCCTTGAAACAGAAAATGGCGTTTTGAAATGCGCACTGTGACGTCACACAATAGATGGATGGTTCACGGCGAAGACCTCGCTTTGCTATTATCATGGGGATTGAAATTAGAATTTTGAATTATATGTGAGCATGGAGAAGGAACCAATGAAGCTATTCAAACATAAAGGTACCTGTAGAGATGCGATAGTAACGGGGAATGCGAGCTATCCGTTTGTCATCAGATCGGGAAAAGAGAGATGTCAGCCAAATATAGGAAAATCAAAGGAAGACCGAGAACACAGTCCTGAGAACGCGTAGTTTAATGTCGACCCGACCCATTGAGTTCTGGAGTCACCAGGAACAATGACTTGGGTTCGTTCAGAAAGGTATGAGCGGAAAAGCAGAGGAAAAGGCCTTTAAGGCCATAAGATGTCTCAAGACGCTGGAGAAGAATATCGTGATCGGATATCATAATCATGAATTTCATACTATATATATATATTTATTTATTTATTTATGCATGTATATGCATATTTATTCTTTTTTTATTTATTTTATTCTGAAATTTCATATCGTCCTTCTTCCACCATGTTTTGCTCAGAAGTGCATACACACGCCTCGACGGCGCAATTGCAGTTATAGGCCTACTGCAGAGCAATTATTTGCGAAGGAGAACTGTGTTTATAAAAAAGTAACATAAATCTTTGTGGATGAATTAGCTATTTACATTGTCTCAAAAGGAACAGATCAGCTCCAAAACTGCACATTATAGTAGCTGAGACCAGGTTTATGCGAGCTCTCCCAACTATTCAATAGTTATAGTCCCCTATCGTCAATATCTTTTAGAGAAGATTTATTCCTCTGTTAAGCGGAAGATAGTTAAAATACTGCGTTTGCGATGAGGAAAGAAAATACAGATGATCTCATTCCTTTCGACATCGTAAGTTAAAACTCTGGGAATGTAAGACAGAATCTTATCCGACCGCGAATCAGTAAGATCGAGGAGATTAAGCTCCGAATCTAAGAGCTCACATTTTCCATTAGGAGCCATTAGCACAATTCTACCAAAACGATCTGCAAAATTCACCCCACTGACATTCCAAACTGTGGATCTGTATTGATGAAGTATGATCCCATTCATGTCGATCTCCGTCACCTCTCTTCCAAAGTATCTGATTGCACTACTCAAAAGAAGGTTTCCGTCTAAATTTTGAGTTACTCCGCTGCATGTTCTGAACATAGGTCCATCCAAAGGCGACACTACCACATGTTTCACTGAACCGTTTACATCGTATATTCTTACAACGGCTGGTTTCGGATGTTTCTGATGAGAAACCGTCCTGGAAGCTGGATGACGTCTTTGGCGACTGACAAATTGCTGCGGTCTTACACTATAATCTTTTCTTCTGTGCAGGTCATGAAGATTTCATCCTTCAGTGTAGTAACTTTAATGATCTCGTAAAACTTGATCGGAGACTGTTGCAACATTTGTAGACGAATAGTCTTCTGAGCTGGAAAATCAAATTAAATGCTTTTGATATGAAGCCTTTTAATTCGTCACAAGACCTTACACCGCCGTCAATCCTAGACAAATCAAACATTACTAAGGATTACTGAACTCTTCGGTATTATGAAAATGTATACAGACGAATCTCGAAGCTAAAGCCGCATCCAATCGACTAAGAAAATTGTCGACAACAACCATTTTTGGTAAATATGCCGTAAACACCCTTTAATTAGCCACAGTTATTTCATCAACCCTGCTCGCTTTCAATGAAATTATCAGGAGTGATTCTTCACAACTGCGATAAATTTGAATAAACTCCGGCGTGGACCAAATTCCTAGGCTCACCCTATAATAGTACAGATCGCCAGCTGTTGGCTACCACTCACAATGCGGCAGCCGCCACAGTTCCTAAGCTCCGCCTACATTGATGTCACAATTTCCTCTGGTCCACGAGTCCAAGCCGAGTCCGAGTTCCTTCACTACTGACCTAATCACCATGCCTACAGAGTGCTATGGCTAGCGTAAGAGTTACTCGCGCAAGATCTTTGGTTAGTTTAAGCAGGGGTGTCAAACAGCCAGCCCACTGGCCCACCGACAATATATTTCTGGCCCGTTAACCCTTGTCGTTAGATAATAAAAGGCTAAATTTGTCATTTTGAAGGCTTTGTGAGTTTTTTGTGATGAAAAAAACTTATAATGCATATCACAATCACGGTTTCAGAGCCCAATTCAACTGCCTGTCTGGTCTAATCCGAGATAGGCCTACCTAATCCATTTCTTTTCTGCGCCTTTGACATTCTAGCCCGCCACTAGCTGGAATATATTGCTATAGGCCCGCTATCACAAAAGGCTTGAAACCTCTGGCGTTAAAGAAGAGAATAAAGATTAGATATTTAATAAACTAGGTTAACAAACCCATTCCGTCCAGAGTTCTGTGAAGTTCCTTTCGAAAGAAGTTGGTCGTAAGGATGTTGTTCCATTGTGGACAGACTGTTCTAAGATGGCCAATCACAGGATCCGCCTTTTCCTTCCACACACACTTCGCCAGCTTCAAACTCTCCACTTCAATGGCAACGGCTTTAATGAGGATATACTCAAGTAGCTCGACCGGGAGATCTTGCAGCTATACAGGCAAATCACACAAGATTTCAAAGCTCTGGAAACTTTCTCTAGAACCCCTTAATATTAACACACACAAATCAAGGGAATTTCCTTTAGAAGCCGAGTCGCAAGCATTGCAGCACATCCAATGTTGGAGACGATTACCAATATAAATTGACATTGACGGGCTAAATGAAAGAATTAGAGAATCAGCAAAACAACCTGGACCTTTAGACTTCAACCTACATTGTAGCCGGGATCGGGTCAGGAGCGTTTTTTAAAAAGTAGATATCTTAAAGGGTCAATATATAAATCCTCCGAATAAATGACTAAATAAATATATAAATATTTATATAGCACGGCAATCAGCAGAACTTTTTTCTTAATTACTGGCCATCTGATCCTTTTTTAGAGGAGAATGTAGAGCCTTTCAGCAGAGTTTGCAGTAAGTGAAGTTGTACGTACTGCTGCCAATGATACCTTTTGTTTGTCAATGAACACCATTAAATTTCTTCATTTTCCTGCAAACTTTAGTCGCTATAAAACTGTTTACCATTGACACATGACTTGCTTTGATAGAGCAAACATTTTTTTTATCGAAGCTACATTATTCAAGTAATTCATAATTATGATAAGTTGCGACTTGCATTTGATGCAATTAAGCTCACCGTTGTGTCAATCTGTAAGTCGAGTCTCTCACGTTTACAGGCTTTGTCATTCTGTTGGAATAGAGCCGCAGAAAAAAATAAGTAAGTAGGTAAGTCAGCCATCTAGGCAATGCAAGACAAACGATACATTTGTCGGCAAATGCTATCCCTCCCTTGTTCTTTAATCTTTATCTACATACCTTGCATGATTTTATACTGTTCATTGTCTGATGGTGGGAAAAGATTCGAATGTCCCAAAAAGTACTGAGTCGAAACTCAACTCTTGCCTCTGTACCTTAGTGAGTGGGTATCCTGCGGCAAAATTTCCCGTTGCCACTGTGGATATGGTAGAAACGGAAAGTGGTTGAATTCCGTATTATATCAACTGCCTGTATCCGTCCGCACTTTGGTACACGTGCATCGGGTAAACTATAGAATGATTCTATATAGTTAATATCTAATGGAGTCACTGGACAGCAAAGAAGTATAAAACACGATGAAATCTTTGTTTAACGATTATATTAATAAACTTACAGTCTGAGCCTTCGCTTCTTTCCGGATTGTCACTGGATTCAGCAGCTGTTCGTTTCTTTGTCATGGTGCCAGTGATAAATGTTAACAGATAATTGAAATTATAATAAACTTAAATTAAGGCCTACATAATTATAGAAGATGCTGAAGCTTTGAAACAGATAAAGACGCCGATGACGTCACACAAAAGATGTGATGCTCTTCCGCACATGCATATTCATATATTATATACATGCATATTCATATATTATATACATGCATATTCATATATTATATACATGCATATTCATATATTATATACATGCATATTCATATATTATATACATGCATATTCATATATTATATACATGCATATTCATATATATAGATATATAAGCAAATATATGGATATATATTACTGCATATATAATATACATTATATTTTACATATTATGTAAACTGGGCCTATAATGCGAAAATTTACTTTTCGGTCCCAAGAAGGGCTCGCAAACGGAACGCTCTGGCGATATGAAAATTTGCACAACCGTTCTTCTTCGAATTTCTATGTCAACGTGAATATTTTAGCACATAATATACTTTTAATCTCCATATTTGGACATTCTTAATTTCGAATTGCACGATTCGCTGCTATTTGCATATATCTATCCTTTAATAATCTGACATGTCCACGCTTCCTCCATTTATCTCCTCTTCACACTGTACACTGCCCCTTTAGGTTTTTTTCTAAGTAAGTACTCTATCTCTATGGGCCATCACTTTTATGCTGGTAACACACAAATCTATCCTTTAATAATCTGACGTTTGCTTCCTCCATTCAGCTTATTACTAATGTATTCTCAGATGTTCAGTCGTTGAAGACTGCTAACAAGTTGCTGCTAAACAAGTCCAAGACCATTTCTTTTACTATTGGGTACATCCCAGCGGCTTAAGCAATACGAGTCCATTGATTCTTTAAACTTGGGTGTTTCTCAGATTATGCGCTCTGGATGCGCACGGAATTTAGGCGTTTGTTTTGATTCAGTGATGTCTTTTAATGACCAAGTAAATTCAATTAGCATAGCATGTTATTACCATATTCGTGACAAAAGAAGTATTCGACAATTATAGGCAGAGGCGTCGATCTGTGTTGAATATTGGGGGTTTCCATTGCCCGAAGTATGAAAGTAACTTAAATAATGTTACACGCTATTGACTTTAATGAAAACCGTGTAGCAAATAAAAGCTATTTAAAATGAATCTGCATTATATAATTAATAACTACACTTCACCATTGAAACCAATAATGTGTAAAAGTCCTGAAACAAATAACGACTGCATGTGCGCGCTTTCGCTCATTTCATCTACACTGCTGGGTACCACTTCATTCTGTTCAATAGCTGCGGTCATTGAACGCATCATGCAGGCCATCTAGCTGGACAATTGGCATATCTGGCTGTACGTCTCTTACCAGCTAACTATCTTGCTTTTCTCTTTCAGAAATTCGCCTACTATCTTTAGTTCTTTACACACATTTCCTTTGAGATATTATTGAAGGAGCCCAGTCAATGCTTGAGCACTCCAGCTCAAACATTGTGAATGCTCGAGTTACCAGGGTTCCAATGGATCGACGCCTCTGATTATAGGCCATAATCCTTCTGAAACGCGAATTTTACTGGTTAACGCACTTGTATCTAGTCGCCTAGATTGCTGTAATGCTCTTCTGTCTGGTATCACAAAAGCTAACTTACTCGGCTCAAAAGCTTTTTATTTTTACCATTGCCTATTCTCCTTTATTATTGCACATATAATATACATTATAGTTTACATATTATGTAAACTTGGACTTGGGACTGTCTTTCTGTAACATAGGACTGACCTTTTGGATTTGACCTGATGTCAGATTTGTTTTGGTGCGCCGTCGGTTGATGCCCTGTGCATTATTATGGCGGCGCTATAGAAGCTTTTTAGTCATAGTCATAAAGAAGAAAAGCATGCATGTTTTTAAGTTCCACATATATATGCTTTTTGATCCACTAGACCGATTGCTTCCAAATCTTGCGCAAATACTTCGTAGCACCCTAGGAAAGACATAGGGGGCTCGCGATCCCAAAACCTTATCCATTCTTCATGTGTCGAAGGCGTGAACTTAGAATATCCTCGTTTCTCTGAGGAGTAGTTGTTTAATCCACGCTCACCTGGATGAATATTCATTATTACAAACCACTTCGCCATTAGTTCTATCCAGGCATTGCCGGGTAATTGAGCTAGTTCATTATAAAAACTACCACCCTTTGCATTCGCATCATCTGAAAGCTGTGCTAATTTTAATGTGTAACATACACGTTGATTATATAATCACGGTTTCACTCGGAGTGTTCGCCAAATGGAATACTTGCTATAGTGGAGATACTCAGGGCTGAAGCTGAGTTAAAAAATCAATCCCAAGAGAAGCTGGGCTGTAAGAAGGAAAATGATATAAAATAAAGCAACAAATGTTTAGCCGACCCGGGCTACGCTATAATTCAGTGGTCGACTGGTTAGCGAGCTGGATCGTCAGAAGAGAGTCCTGATGTTCAATTCTACGACAGTGCAGAGATGTGTGTTTTGCCTTCTGCAGCACCCAAACCCTCCTAACCATCCCGACGAGAATGAACATACTGTCGGTTGGTTGATGAGACTGACTACCAGCCCTCATTATTATGCGGAGGTAAAGGTATCAAGTTGCTAACAATTCACACCCATGTCTATCTCTCGGCCTAGATGGAAAAATTATTATCGATTACATTTGCAGCAAACAATGATTGTGAACATAATTTTGCTTGAATTCAAGTCTTGTTCGAAGTCCCTCAAACACTGAAACGAAAATTATATACAGAGAGGAACCAAATGAACGATCATTAAAATAAAATAATTGACCTAATTAAAACGACATTCAACAGGAAATAGTCGCAGATTCAAGATACAACGGTGAAAGGAGAACTTTGTTTCAAGTAACGTGAAGCTATGCACGCTCATAAAATCTGATCGAGTAGTTATCTAGCGGCAAGATTATCTCATGCTGCAATGAACCGTTAATATCGTATATGCTCACAAGGCTAGGCCGATCGTGAGAAAAAATGATTAGGTTCCCATTATCGGATACTGACATAATTGGATATGACAGCGCCAGGTTACTCAACCATGGTGATATGTTAAACTGATGGTTGTCATCTTTCGTGAAGCGTTGCAGGGAATAGCAGACATCCTCATAGTATAGTACATACAAACAGTTTGATATTCTGCAGGTTGCAATGATCTGTGGTATCTTTTCTGGTATCTGGATAACGTGTTTCGCAACTGCCAAATTCTTGCGATCGAAGACGACGATCTTCTCTTCTCTACACATCATAAACATCTCATCCTTCATTGTGGCAACTTGCACGACTTCGGTTATTTGGATCGAAGACTGACGTAGCATTTCCAGACGAATCGTCTTCTGGGTTGAAAAATTAATTTATACTATAAATATGAAGCGTTTTGATCCGACACAAAGACCCCACAGTCTACACCGTTTTCCATCCTAGACCGACCGAAGTTCAATGAGGATTACTGGACACTTTGCAATAAGGCAACAACTGTATACAGACGAATATCGAAGCTAAGGAGATAATTGAAAAGAAATGTCTTTGGTAAATTGACGCCTTTTATATTGCGGCAGTATATGGCCTCAACTCTGCTCAATTTTCATTGAAATGATCCAAAGAGATTCTTCAATATTGCGGCTCATATGAATTATCGTCCGTGTGGTTCAACTTCATAGGCACAGCCCACAATGGTACAACTCGCCAGCTATTGATTACCACTCGCAATGCGCCTGCACTGACGTAACACTTTACTTTGATTCAGAAGTCATAGCTTCATTTGTTCCTTCACTACTGACCTAAACACTAAGCTCATAGAGCTATATATAGCTAGCGTAAGAGTTGCTCACGCAATGTCTTTGGCTAGCATAAATAAATGAACTAAAGATTAGTCATTAATTGAACTTAACCGATTTCGTCCAGAGTTCTGTGAAGTTCCTTTCGAAAGAAGTTGGTCGTAAGAATGGTGTTCCATTGTGGACAGACTGTTCTAAGTCGGTCAATCACAGGATCCGCCTTTCCTTTCCATACACTTTTCGCCAGCTTCAAACTCTCCACTTCCACGGCAACGGCTTTAATGAGGATATTCAAGTAGCTCCATCGGGAGATCTTGCAGCAATACAGGCAAACGGTTAAAGATTTCACATCTCTTGACACTTTCCTAAAAACATCATATTATCAAATCAAAAAAGGAAGGAATTGCTTTTGAAAGCCGAGTCGCAAGCAATACAGCAGATCCAATGTTGGAGAAGAATACCAAAATCAATTTACATTAGCTGGCCAAGCAACCTAAACCCAGAGAATGAGCAGGACAAACTGGACCTTAAGACTGTCCTATTTAGCCGGGTTGTGTGAGGACCGCTTCTGAGTAGACATCTTGAAGGGGCGCTATATAAATCCTCCCAATAACTAATAAATATTATATATGTAAAGCACAGCAATCTGCAGAACTTCTTTCTTACTTACTTGACATCTGCCTTAGAGGGGAATGCAGAGCTTTCCAGTAGCGGTTACAGCAATTGAGGTTATAATTATTGATTAATTGTTACCGATTATACTTTTATGCCTTCAACGAGTAGCATAAAAAATTATTTTAGTTCGAATTTTTTGTTGCTATCAAAATGTTTTCCATTTACTTGCTTTTCATAGCAATTTCTTTATCGGATTCCTCGAAAAATAATTTGCAGACTGTGAGCCACAATGTTCAAGCAATTTACAAAGTCTACCCTATGATAAATTGAGAGACTTGAATTCAATGTAATTCAGCTCACCGTTGTGTTAATCTGTAAGTAGAGTCCTTTACGTTTGCAGGCTTTGTCATCTTGTTGGAATAGCATTACATAACAGAATGAGTGCGTAGGTAAGTCAGTCATCTCATAAATGCAAAGTAAACGAGACGCTTCTTGGCAAACGGTTTGAAATGTAATAAAAGCATAAGTTATTATTTTGCGATGGGAAATGATTAGAATGTCCCAAAAAAGTACTTATGCGAAACTCAAATCTTGCCCGATCACCTTACTGAGTGAGTACTTGGGCAAAAGTCCCCGTTGCCACTGCTAAGTAGGCACAAATGGAAACAGGTAAATTCCGCTTAACACCACCTGCTATATCCGCACTTTGGCTCACGTACATGGGATGAAATAAAAGATTCTGGTAAATATCTAATGGAGTCACTGGACGGCAAAGAAGTAAAAAGCGCGATGAAAATCTTGTTTATGTCAACTTACAATCTGAACCGTCGCTTCTTTCCGGATTGTCACTGGATTCTGTTGATATCCGTTTCTTCGACATAGTCTCAGGTAATGTAAAGTAATGCATAGGACCACAGAAGAGTAGACTTTGACTCTGATCAGAATTAACGTCAATATTGCAAGAATCAACAGTCGGTTTCAGAGGAATGCTGAGCAGATTTCAACCAGCAAGCGAATTTGCGTAAGAAAACCACTGTCTGTAAAAGTTAACAGATAATTGAATTTATGTGAACACATAAATAATGTGTCGAAGCCTTGAAACAGAAAATGACGTCTTCAAATGCACACTGTGACGCCGCAAAAAAGACGCGTTGCTCCACTTTCATTGCTGTGGTAATTGGCGATTTATATAGCGCTTCATAATTAGCAACGGTGGTTACACAGGGCTCTGGGTGGTAATATGTCAGTTGCAAGCGTTTATTCATCTATGCCTGTATATATGTATTTGCGTTGAATATGTTTGTATCATATATGCATGCCTATTAGTATGCTTGCTTGTTGGTATATCATATCGACGTTACTATTTTCAGCACACGAATGAATTTAGTTTTGAATTGCATAATTCTCGTATATACGACATAATAGCAACCGCCATTTGCACTTGCATCATCTGAAGGCTGCGCTAATATTTAAATGAAAATCAGCCGTGCTAATTATAATCACGGTTTCACTCGGAGCGTCCGCGAAATGAGACACCCGAGTTGCAGCGAATTTAAGGGCCGAGAAACCGCATGCACCCGCTGAGTTCAGAAGTCAAGCCAGGCTAAGCTAGGCTAGAATGAATATAAATTATGTTATTATCTTCAGTCGGGCTGTGTGAGTTTTCCCGGAAATGGCGCTATAAAAGTCTTCATCACAATTAGGTTTATGTAGATGTTCATCACAGTCAAGGCGGGCGGAGGGAGGGAGACATCGAAAAAGAGAGAGAGAGAGACAGAGAGAGAGACAGACAGGATAGAGAAAGAGAGAGACAGAGAGACATAGAGACAGAGAGACAGCGACAGAGACAGAGATAGAGAGACAGAGAGAGAGAGAGAGAGAGAGAGAGAGAGAGAGAGAGAGAGAGAGAGAGAGAGAGAGAGAGAGAGAGAGAGAGAGAGAGAGAGAGAGAGAGAGAGAGAGAGAGAGAGAGAGAGAGAGAGAGAGAGAGAGAGAGAGAGAGAGAGAGAGAGAGAGAGAGAGAGAGAGAGAGAGAGAGAGAGAGAGAGAGAGAGAGAGAGAGAGAGAGAGAGAGAGATGAGAGAGAGAGAGAGATGGAATAAGGAAATATGCGAATGACGGGGAGGGAGATTTGTAGGGAATTGGCAACACTGAGGAAAGAAATGGGAGCTTATCATAAATTCCGAATTTCGAAAGCTCCAAGACTCTGGAAACTAGAAGTTTCGAAGACTGGCATTGGATTTCAGATCATCTATGAGTGCTGCGTCAAGTAAGATGGTTTTTAAGTGAGGAAAGGCGTCTGGCTGACGAAAGAAGAGAGAGTGATCAGACGAGAAAGACAGTGAGTGAGGAACGAAGGGAGGAAAGAAGGAAAGAGGAATGGACAAAGAGACGGAGGATTGAGGGAGGGAAAGAGGGAAGGAGCCAAAGGGCGGCAATTATGTGACCTAATGATGGCCTGAAATAGGGCATGAATTATTGAATGGATGAATGAGTTATTGAGGAACGAGCGAGAGAAGGAATATTGAGAGTAGGCTAATGGAGCTAAGGCTCGCAGGAGATAGAGAAGGAAAACGTAGAATGGTACAGAAGGAAGGAGAATGGTAGGGAAGGAGAGTGGAACATTGTATGAAAAGAAGGAAGAAGAATGGTCGTTAAAGAGGGAGAATGGTAGAGAAGGAAGGAGAACGGTAGGGATGGAAGGAGAATGAAAGGGAAGGAAGGAAAGAGCTACATTGTATGGAAAGAAGGATAATGGTGGGGGAAAGGGAGAACGGTAGTGAAGAACGGAGAATGGTAAGAAGGGAAGGAGAATGGTAGGGAAGGAAGGAGAACGGTAGTGAAGAACGGAGAATGGTAAGAAGGGAAGGAGAATGGTAGGGAAGGAAGGAGAACGGTAGTGAAGAACGGAGAATGGTAAGAAGGGAAGGAGAATGGTAGGGAAGGAAGGAGAGAGGTACATTGTATGGAAGGAAGAATAATGGTGGGGAAAAGGAGAATGGTAGAGAAGGAAGGATAATGGAAGAGAAGGACGGCTACTGGTAGGGATGAAAGCGGAACCGGAAGTGTAGTAGAGCGAAGATTAGGCGACGATCAGCGACCAGTCGTAAACATCGCACGGCGATTCGCAAGCGCCACCCAGCGACAATAATCCTCTGATGGCTTAAGCAGAAGAAAAGAACCACAAAGGGATTGGCTACACTCCCTCTTCTTCCCATCCCTCTCCCGTCCCACCAACCCACTCTTTTTATTCATCCAGTCACTGTGGAGCGAGTATACCAACCTAAGTACCTGAGGGGCACCTTCAGGGAACCACACCCTTGGTTTCAAATGCGACAGTTAAAGTCGGCGGCAGTAAGTACTACGACGGAAGAACTTTACGCAAATATTATTATTGATCTCATTCAGAAATGTGACTGTTGCATCGAGAGTGGAAATAACTTATTGAAACTGCGTGACGTGAATCTTTGGTGGGTTTATTGATTTTTTATTTTTCCGAAATTTGTATAGCACCTCTTCAAGATATCTTTAGTATTCAGAGGCGATCATCTTACTTCACTCACGTAAGCGACAATTTTTACCGATGGCAATAATCTCGCAGTTCGTGCAGCTACGAGGGAAGAATAATTCTTGGAATACTATACCAAATGCGGAAACCTCCCAAAGTGAATCTTGCGGCACCGAGTGCGCTTTATCAGTTTCTGAGCGGCCCGGTGCTCGTCTCTTTGGCGGCCTGTCGCCATTTTGTTGGCGCAATTTAGAGTGATTTGTTGGCGGAGATAAATCCCTTGGAGCCAATTGTTGTCGTGTGTGATTAAGCCGTCGCTTGATTAGCAACGATGTACACGACGTCGTCATAGTACTTTCAAACCTATTATGTACAACGATTTTATAGCGCTTTATCAGAATCTCGCACAGCTGACGCTATGTGTGGCACAGTGGCCGATTGCTTAGAGCGGTCAGCCAACATTCAGTGTGTGGCTGAGTGAGCGGGTTCGACCATCGTCCGGGGAGTCACTGTGTAGTGGACCTTGAGCAAGTCCTTCGTTCATTATTGCTCTGCAGTACAACTGCAATTGCGCCGTCGAGGCGTGTGTATGCACTTCTGAGCAAAAAGATGTTGGAAGAAGGGCGGTATCAAATTTCGGAAATAAAAAATAAAAATAAAATATATCAGTTGTACGCATTTATTTATTATCTGTTCCTGTTTATATATATTTGCACCAAATATGTAATTATGTATACTTGCATATCTGTATATATTTAGTATGCGTGATGTATAGATGTAGTATGTATGAGTGCGAATGTATGTATGCTCATAGGTGCTTATATAGCGCCTTTGAGAAACTTCCTAAGCCGCTCCAACTGTTGTCATAGAACTACATGTGTCTGTCCTGTCTACTTCACGCTTAGATATTTATGAGGCTCCTTTAGGAAGCTCTCAAAGTGCACCGCTTCCTGGCTTAACTCCCTCCATTAACCGACAACTTTCGTCCGAACCATTAAGTAAATTACTCAGCCGATAAGAAGAAGAAGAAGAAGAAGAAGAAGAAGAAGAAGAAGAAGAAGAAGAAGAAGAAGAAGAAGAAGAAGAAGAAGAAGAAGAAGAAGAGAAGAAGAAGAAGAGAAGAAGAAGAAGAAGAAGAAGAAGAAGAAGAAGAAGAAAGAAGAAGAAGAAGAGAAGGAAGAAGAGAAGAAGAAGAAGAAGAAGAAGAAGAAGAAGAAGAAGAAGAGAAGAAGAAGAAGAAGAAGAGAAGAAGAAGAAGAAGAAGAAGAAGAAGAAGAAGAAGAAGAAGAAGAAGAAGAGAAGAAGAAGAAGAAGAAGAAGAAGAAGAAGAAGAAAGAAGAAGAAGAAGAAGAAGAAGAAGAAGAAGAAGAAGAAGAAGAAGAATGAAGAAGAAGAAGAAGAAGAAGAAGAAGAAGAAGAGAAGAAGAAGAGAAGAGAAGAAGAAGAAGAAGAGAAGAGAAGAAGAAGAAGAAGAAGAAGAAGAAGAAGAAGAAGAAGAAGAAGAAGAAGAAGAGAAGAAGAAGAAGAAGAAGAAGAAGAAGAAGAAGAAGAAGAAGAAGAAGAAGAAGAAGAAGAAGAAGAAGAAGAAGAAGAAGAAGAAGAAGAAGAAGAAGAAGAAGAAGAAGAAGAAGAAGAAGAGAGAAGAAGAAGAAGAAGAAGAAGAAGAAGAAGAAGAAGAAGAAGAAGAAGAAGAAGAAGAAGAAGAAGAAGAAGAAGAAGAAGAAGAAGAAGAAGAAGAAGAAGAAGAAGAAGAAGAAGAAGAAGAAGAAGAAGAAGAAGAAGAAGAAGAAGAAGAAGAAGAAGAAGATGGCGGGTGACTAGATAAACCGATCGGAAGATCAGTTTGTGCGAGAAACTCTTCGACAACTACAACAACACGTAATACGCTGGAATTATATAACAATTCAATAGAATACAATACAATACAGAAAAGAAGTTTATTGAAACCATCCTTTTCACAATTCATTACACAGCAAACTAACATTCATCTGTTTAAATATAACTAACTAATAAAGTAAATCATTTAACTAAATAGTAGAAGATGAACAATAGGAGTTCCAAAGGGAATGATCTCCCCTTGGAAGGAGTTCCAAAGGGGAATGATCCCCGCTTGGAAGGAGTTCCAAAGGGGAATGATCCCCGCTTGGAAGGAGTTCCAAAGGGAATGATCCCCGCTTGGAAGGAACCCCTACTTTCAACAAATGACATAATCATTGTGGATGGCGGCTTATATTAAGCGATTATCGAAGTACTCGAGTAAGTAATGTCTTAAGCCATTCATCAGATGGTTCAAAATAGATTAACAGTGTATCAATAGTGACAAGGTAACAATAAGAAATAAGCTTAACTAATCTTATCTAGTGCAATCCTACCACGTCAAACAATTATCAGAAGACTGAAAGTGAAATGTCGTATAGAGCTGTCCAGGGAAGTGGTCTCGAGACCGCGGTCTTGATCTCGAGACAGTCTCGAGACCGGAAAATTGCGGTCTTGGTCTTGGTCCCGAATGCATCGGTCTTGGACTTGGTCTTGGTCTCGGACCATCGGTCTTGGTCTTGGTTTTGACTGCGTCAGTCTTGGTCTTGGTCTTAAAGGAAAGGTCTTGGGATTGGTTCCCATCTTAGGTTAGCGTTTTTGGTCATTTGCCGTATCAGAGCAATTGATTTGATATATGTCGGTTATTTTCTATTATTAGAGACACCGGATGTTTAGGCCCTACGCGCTTGTTATCGAACTATGATGTACTGGCCATCTATATATGCATCTTACTATGGGCAAAAAGTGTATTTCACAAATGTCAAGGTTTTGGAACAATCTAATAATGATGTGGTCGGCCGCGTGTAGTCACTGGTAACCTACAATTCCGCGTACAAGTAGACCTACGCCACTCAAACGGAACGTTAATCTACTTGTTCAGAAGTCTTATTTAGAACCTATCGTATACTGTAGGTAATTTATAGTGTGATATATATTCTCAGGTCAAAGCCAAAGGCTGAACCCGCAAAAGTTCAGACTGGCCGGTAAAACTTTTTCCGAACCATTATTAGGATTAGTATTCTTCAGCAACAAAATTAATGTTTTAAGCGTGTTATTCCGTTTTAGCGTCTTAATACATTGATTTGTTTATTAAAAAAGAGTAGGCCTATCGATCTTGGTCTTGGTCTTGGTCTCGGACTACCCGGTCGTGGTCTTGGTCCTGGTCTTGGACCTCTAGGTCTTAGTCTCGGTTTTGGTCACGAGGTTTTGGTCTCGAGGTTTTGGTCTCGTGCCCAACACTGGAGCTGTCTCAAGTAAAATAGACAACTGTGTATTTATAGGATTAACAAAAGCAGCGAGTGAGATTACTTAGACACATTATATTGCAAGAAGTGAGAGTTTAAGAGTTTAGGAGGAAGGATTTAAGAGCATTTTTGAACAGATAATAGTTAGGAGAGTTTCTAGTTACAGTAGGGAGAGCGTTCCAAACCAGCGGCCCAGTGACCTTGATAGAGAATTTCTTTGTGTTAGTTCTGGATGCCAGAACCCGATAACCGGAAGAGCCACTAGTATCATGGGAATAAATTTCAGAGCCTAACGAAAAATAGTTTTGGAATGTTCTAGGTAGGAGATGATTTTTATAACGGTAAACGAAAAGTACAATTTGTAAAGTTCTGGTCTGAGCTATTTTTAATAGTTTGTGGTCGCGAAATAGTGGGGCAGTGTGAGAGTTTCTGTATAGCCCACCAATGAATCTAATCGCCTTTTTTGCAGGATTGTCAGTTTATCGAGTCTAGACTCGTAATTTGATGCCCAGACTAGATTACAAAAGGTCAAATATGTATAAATTATAGTGTAATACAACTGATTCCTGATTTTCATAGGCAATTTGTGGGCAATCTTGGCAAGGATGCCGACATTTTTAGATATTTCGGTAGTAATGTAATTTATATGAGCTTTCCAGGTTACGAATCTGTCAATGTAAACTCCCAAAAAACGTGCGTTATCAACTTGACTTATCAGAGTACCCTTAATGTGTATGTCTAAGGTAGTTGGTTTGACCGTTTTATGCGAATGGAACAAAATTTAGTTAGTTTCATCGGTGCTTAGAGTTAATTTGCTTGCTGCGAACCACTCTGCAACCCCATCCAACTCTATGTTGAGGATGTCTATAAGTGTCTGATAGGAAGCATGCATGGGAGAAGAATAGATTTGTGTCGTCAGCAAACAATATCATATGAATGGTGGAGGAGATAGATGCAAGGTCGTTGATGTAAATGAGAAACAAAAGTGGTCCCAAATTAGATCCCTGGGGGACGCCATAGTTGTTTAATAAGATATTTGAG
Organism: Bimastos eiseni; assembly: GCA_959347315.1. Taxonomy (NCBI): domain Eukaryota; kingdom Metazoa; phylum Annelida; class Clitellata; order Crassiclitellata; family Lumbricidae; genus Bimastos; species Bimastos eiseni. The sequence continues at coordinate 954,344 of OY365816.1, forward strand.
GCATGTCCATTGCAGTAAACTCTTTGAGTTCTGTTGTGGAAGTAGCTCTTGAATCAGTTCAATGGGATACCCTTTATGCCGAAATGCTCAAGTTTTTTTAGCAGTATAGCTTGATCAACTGTATCGAATGCTTTGGCCAAGCCTAATAGGACCCCCGAATAGGACCGAATATTCTTTGTTATTTATAGCTTTCGAGAGCAATTTGTCGATGCCCAACAGTGCCATAAATGGGGAGTGGCCAGCTTGAAAACCATGCTGAGTTTGGTGTACGATTTGTGAGGAATTTAATCATTTGGGATTTAATAGTAGCGATGACCCTAACACACACATACACATCATTTGAAACTGGTCTAGTCATAACATTCAACATATAATATCATCAAATACAATACAATATAATATCACTGTTTTTCATTTTCACAATGCAATGCAATATAATGCAATGTCACACAATGCAAAATAATACAATACAATACATTATCACAAATGCAATGCAATACGACAGTACAAAATACAATTGACGAAGTGTAGTTAGTGATGACCCTAACACACACATCCTTTGAATGTCTTCTATTCATAAATTGTTTCAACGTCTCCCAATTGAATGTTAAACCGTTTAAAGAAAATCCGTTCATCCATTTCACATCCGTCGTCATGGTAACAGCAGCGGTGCATCGTTGTCATGGAAATGAATGCGCATAGAGACGAGTTTCCGTTTCCACCGTGTGGGCATTTCCCTCATTACCCCCCTAGAGAAAGAGAGAGAGAGAGAGGGAGACAGACAGACAGACACACACACACAAACATACAGACATAGACTCAGAGACCGGATGAGCTTTGATCTGCTCTGTTAGGCTCCATTCAGATCGAACGTCTCCAACTCAGTCATTCATAATAATTATTCAAAGGCAGTGCAGTATATATATATATGTATATATATATGTATATATATATATGTATATATATATGTATATATATATGTATATATATACATTATATTGGACATGTATATACATATAATGTAAATGGATGTATGTTTGTGCATGTGTGTTTGTATGGATGGATGATGTGTATGACTTCCAATGACAACATTAAAGCATGTTAAGAATTAATACGTCGTCATGTTCAGCAATTAACGCCAGCGCTTTCGATAAATGATAATGATGATGATGATGATGATGATGATGAAGATGATGATGAAAATTAAAATGATAATAACACTCTTTACTCCTCAATCCCTCTGACCCCTGAAGACGAGGCGTGACCCTCCAGACAACCATTTAAAAATACTAAAAATAATTATTATTAGAGTAACAATAATAATTGTTATACTAATAATACTGACCCCCTGAAGACGAAGCCTGACACTCTGGAAAAAAATAATAATAACAAAAATAATGATGACATTGATATTTGTGATGATAAAAACGACACAGCAATTCATGAAGCGCATTTTCTAGCAACCAAAATGCGCTTAATAAGTCGTTGTAAACGTTGGCCCGTTTTGTTGTCACTGTTCGTCAATATTTTATGCCAGAGATACTTTATAGCCGCATTAAGAAAAACTCTTGAAAACGTTCTAAAAAGTCATCGTTGCTGGTGAAAAAAACAGCGTGCGACGTTGACTACAACGACAACGACTGATGTTGTCGTTGCTTTGATGTTGTTTCAAATGATGTTGTTAAAGCCGCAATATATGTGGGCGTGTGAGTAGCGAATAATCCGTTTACATATCTTGATGCCTTTGTAAAGCCGATATGATAAGCAGTTCTTCCTAAAATCGACGGCGTGTTAATTAAGCGGTCGCTAGAGTCACGTTTGTTTCAGAGGGTTACACAGATCTTTCAGACTGTTATATAGATATTTTAAGGATTACAAAGATGTTTAGAGGGCTATTGAGATGTCTTAGAGTGTTACAGAGATGGTTTACAGGGTACGAAGATGCTTAGTGGGTTACAAAGATGTTTAGGGTGAGTGGTGGTAGTCTCTTGTTAAGGGTGCTAAACTTTCAACATACAGGTCAGAAATTAAAACCATCACCAGAGCAAGCATTACATGTGTTGGGAATTAGGTTTCAATTAGTACACCGATCATACGCTGTCGGTGGGAAGATGAGACTACGGCAAGGGAGAGGACTGGCCTACCGCCCTCATGTATGCCGAGGCTAAGAAAACAAACTCGCTAATACTTCTTACCATGACTCAATCCCACACTGAGTGATGGAGGAAAACCCCCGGTGCCTAGTGCCATGAAGGCTAGATATTCCTCTAAGAAGCGAATAGTGTCCCCCTCCCACCCGAAATTGGAGGCATTTGCCTACGGAGCCCCTCCCCCATCTGGACGCCACTGCCATGACTCCCTCTCGGAGTGACTGTATCCTTCATCCTCTTCTTGGCGGTAACTAAGTCTAGCTTTGGGGCGATACGTCTGCACTCTGACGAGAGAGATACAGAGACAGAGACGGAAAGATAGGCAGACAGACAAACAGACAGACAGACAGAGACGTGGGTATCCTGTTAAGGGATTTGCTCGGACACCCTTTGTTTACCCTGCAGGTGATGGAGAGGGATGATGCAGCGGTTGCAATGGATGAGTGCCATGATGCTCGACGCCGCATCTCGCCAAGTTCGACGACAATTGAAATGGAGGGTTGATAAGGCAGGGCGTGGTGTGGGTATGTCAGTCTATGTCTGTCTGCCTGTCGCCCTGTGGCCTTGTTTCAGTCCGTGTCTTCGTATGTCTCTCTATCTTCGTCTATGTCCTGCTGTTTCTGCTCCTGTCTGTCTGTATGTCTGTCTCTCTCCCTCTATGTCTGTCTCTGTTTCTATTTGTAGTAACTGCCAGAAGAGAACAAGGAGGAAGATGAGGAGGAGGAAAAGGAACAGGAGAAGGAAGAGGAGGAGGAAGAGGAGAAAGAAGAGAAGGAAGATAGGAGGAAGAAGAGGAGGAAGAGGAGGAGGGAGAGGAGGAGGAAGAATAGGAGGAAGAATAGGAGGAAGAAGAGGAGGAGGAGGAAGAGGAGGAGGGAAATGAGGAGAAAGAGGAGGAGGAAGAAGACGAGGAGGAGGAAGACGAGGAGGAGGAGGAGGAAGACGAGGAGGAGGAAGAGGAGGAGGAAGGGCTGAAGGAAGAGGAGGAAGACAAGAAAGACGAAGAGGAAGACGAGGCAGAGGAAGAGGAGGAGGAAGCGGAGAGGAGTAGGAAGTGGAGGAAGAAGCAGAGGAGGAAGAAGAGGAAGAAGAGGAGGAAGGGAAGAAGGAAGACGAGGAGGAAGACGAGGAGGAAGACGAGGAGGAGTAAGAAGAAAATGAGGAAGAGAAGGAAGAGGAATAGAAAGAGAGAGAGAAGAGGAGGACGAAGAATGCGGTGGCTGAAGAGGAAGAGGAGGAGTGAGCTTCAATTATGCAATACTTTGCATAGAGCAGCTTAATAACGGAATCTTAGAGTCGACTTCGGTCGCATCCAATTTCCTCTCATTGTCATTTGTACGGTCTCTCTCTCTGTCTCTCTCTCTGTCTCTCTCTCTGTCTCTCTCTCTGTCCCTCTCTCTGTCTATATCTGCCTACAGGCACACTGACAACGACCAACGTGCAACGATGTGTCTTTCTGTGCGTATTTTTGTTCGTCTCCGTATGTCTGTTTGTCTACGTGTCTGTCTGTGTATTTGTCTGTGTGTCTAGCTGGCCGTTTGTCCGTTCGTAACTCCGTTTGTCTGTAGGTAACATGTGATGGTGGAGAGGTTTCTAGGACAGTCACAGTGAGAGAGAGAGAGAGACAGAGAGAAAAAAAGAGGAGATTGAGAAATAGACAGAGGCAGAGGCAGAGACAGAGACAGGGACGGTAACAAAGACAGAGACAGAGACGGACACAGAAACAGAGACGGTAACAGAGACACAGACACAGACGGATATATATAAATGCACAGAGAAAGAGAGACAGACCGCAGACCTTCAGACTGAGGAGAGATCTGACGATCGTGACTGCACAAGACATGAAGGGATCTGTCCCATCTGAATATCCGTTCGTCAGATCACACAGTCACGGCAGACGAACACGGCCAGACCCAGTTCCCCCATCCCCATCACTTCCCCATAAACCCCCATTCCTCTCCACCCGCAACAAACCACAGAGCGAGTCTCATCGTACTTCACCGCTAGGGGCGCCACTAGTACGCTATCACCGAACGCTCTATTTCTTCGCCGACAGGGGCTCGCAAGGGGTCGGTCGAAACCATTTGCGAACGAGGCCCCCAACTGGGAGGACGCCGTTACTCACGGAGCGGTCGAGAGGACCGCTGGAATGCCCTCCCTCCGTGTGTCCCTCCCTCCCTCTGTCTGTGTACGTACGTACGCACGTCTGTCTGTCTGTCTGTCTGTTTCCGTGGTCTCGTGATGAATGGTTGGCGTGATTTCTGTCAGTAACGAGATTAAATACGTCATCGGGAATTGTTGGACACCGTGGCGCCATCTAACATAAATCGCCAATTGTTCTCCAATTATATATATATATATATATATATAATATTATATATATATATATATATATATATAGATATGCATCGCACTAGCCTTGCGGCCAAGCTTTGGCTGGAATTGAATTTTGAACTCCGAGGGTGATGTGCTACCTCACCTCTGAATTTGTTTTCCGTGTAGATCCATCTGATCGCTAACGTTCCATTTGGTGAGCGCTCCGAATGAGGCCGTGGATTTATAATAGATAACTAACGCACCTGATTTGCATATTATTATTAGCACAGCCTTCAGATGATGCAAATGACAGTTGGTTTTAGGCCTATATCGAATGATAACGAGTTGTGCAATTTTAAACAAAGGCGTATAGTAAATTTAAACTATTATATTTAAAGTATATTCTGTGTTGAAAATAGTAAAGTGGACCTAGAAATTCGTAGACGGACATTTTTTGAATAAATTCTTTATTGTCAGAGCGTTCAGTTCGTGAGCTTTCTTGGAGCACAGAAAAGTTTCCGCTAATATTCAAGATATATATATATAATATTATTTATATAAATATATATTTAGCTAGAAAGAGAGAAATACAGAGAGACGACCGACAGAGACAACGAGTCAAATATACAGAGTCTCAGAGCAAGAATGAGATGAACGAGTGAGAGGACCTTCCTTACGCAGGCATAGAGTTGTCCGTCCGCCGTTTCTGAAGACAATTACGCAGAAGCAGTTGGATCTTATTATACTCGGTGCGTTTGTCCATTCACGGCCAGTACAATTCCTCTAGTAATCCAGATTTCACGATTTCTCTTATAATGGACTAGCTGGGGTACCCTGCGTTCGCCCAAGTGAAGAAGATTATGGGGGCACCTTGATTGAGGACGAAGTTGTGGGGAGGTATTCCTGTTCTTGCAGCCTGTCGTTCCTGACTGGCCCGAGTGTACTCTGCAGCCCTGGAGGCTGCCATCTGGCAGAATTCCCCTTTCCTCAATCTAATCCCTCCTCATCATCTATAATTCCTTTTCTCTTTCTCCGTCCTCTCTAATTTCTATTCACTCATTGTTCTCACTCGCCTTTTCCAAACTTTCTCTCCTTCCTCTACTTCTCACCCTATCCTAACCGCTTCCTCCTCCCACCCCATCCTCCTTTTCACACTCCTCACCCTCTTCTCATCGTCACCCTTGTCCTTTCCCCTACTCCATAATCCTTCCCTACGACTTCCTCTTCTTCCTCCTCGTCCTCAACAATCCACCAACCCCTCTACTGGGTGTCCGAGATGTTCTCCGAGCGAAGCTGTAAAAGTGTAAACAGAGCGACAGACAGACAGACAGACAGACAGACAGACAGACAGACAGACAGACAGAATTCTTGTGTTATATATAAGATGTAATTATGTGGTCGCTTGATTTGATGCCGTTGATTGAAGGAGATAATTCATTTTTATACAAAGAGATCATTGATTGACTGAAAATTACAATTGATTGATTTGATGTTGTTGATTGAAAGATATGATTGGTCGCCTTCCTGTCCTTAACTAAAAGAGATAACTGATTGACTTCTTGTCTTTTCAAAAGTGATAACTAACAGCTTTGTGATGTCGATGATTGCAAAATAACCTCCACAGTCTCCCCTTGATCTCTTCAATTGATTTTCTGATTAATTGATTGACGATGTGTTCCCTGTCCTGTTGATTGAAGGTGACGATTGGTGTAGCCTGGACAGCGGCTACACAACCATCACCGATGGTCATGGCTACCCCCACAGCGTCTACATCAGCGCCACCCGTGACGGTTCCATCTGGCTGCGCTCAGGGAGGGATCACGCCTCGCTCGACTGGATCTACACGGACGAACGCAGGATCCGGATGCAGAGCGTCATCCTTGACCAGACGACGATCCACCTCCTGGAGTCCATCAATTACACGGATCACTGCGTCCTGACGGATGTGGATCTGGCGATGACCGTGGATTACGGATGGCATCCGTCTCATATCTCGATCTTTGATCCGGTCACGAAGCACAGCAAGGTCATCGTCTTCAAGCGGAACCTTGAATGTCACCGGAACACGAACCTCACCCTCAGCCGGGATAAGCAGGGGATTGTCTGCGAAGGGGGTCGAAGGAGTGCCTGTAGGAGACGGACCCTGGCTGATGCAACCCCAGCCGTCTTTCTTAAGGTCGTGAACTTTGATCCGAAGGGTCAGGAGCATTGGCAGTGTGAGGAGGAATTGGAGCTCAATAGCTATACGTTCAAAGGGTCATATTATCATGTCTTCGTTAAACTGGCCGCATGTGATACGCCCAAAGGTCAGTCTACGTATGTCTGTCTGTCTGTCTATGTATGCATGTATACATATGTATGTCAGACAGCAGACAGACTAACACGCTGACAGCAAGTCGAGAGACGAAACATTTTAGAGCACGCTTAGCAATTGGATTACGAGCAGAAGGTATGGAGAGTTATAGAGAGACAGACAGAGAGAGATACAGACAGATATAGAGGAAGAGGCAGAGAGATCGAGAGATAGACAGAGAGTGAGTCGTGTATAAGGTATAGGTCGTTGATCCTCTCTGAGGTGACTCTGTCTCCCTGTTGTTGACGTCTTCAGGCGGTCTTTCAGTCTTGTACCAGCGTCGTCGGTCGTTGAACATCTACTGCGTGCTATCTGCAAATAATGGCACTAATTCCATCTCATCAATTCATTCTGTCTGTTTGTATGTCTGGCTGTGCGCGTCTGTCTGTGTATATGTCTCTGTGCGTGTCTGCTTGACTGTCTGCGATTTATTTTGAATCTGACATACATGCAAGCTGGCAGAATAGTGCTCTGACTAACTTAAAAATTGTTAATATTGCGTCTTTTCTCTCAAAGCCTCATAACGTTTAACAGCGTAAATGATCACCTTAGGGAGAGTTCATCGTTGGCCTCCTCCGTATCATCCGGTTTATAATGATTATCCTCCAATACGTATTCATTGACAAGTCGATACAGTTAAACCTAAAACAGCGCAATAAAAAATCGTCGCAATAAAGGGTTAAAAAAAGTGAAGAAAAATATTTTTTTAAATGAACTAAAATATTAAGCACAAGGCTTAATTAGAAAGATGCGTTTAGGAAGGAGATGAAATCTCAAGTTTATTCTTAGGTTGATTGTTTATTTAAAAGTTTAAATTTTTATAGGATGCTATGTAATCTATGTCTGCCCCAACCAAAATAAATGCACGACTCCCACTAAGACGTACAATGGGCTAATGAACTTGCTTTTGTTTCTCTTGTGACCTTTCCAGACAGTCGTATCTGGGGTCATGAGGCAAAACTGCGACCGAACTGGGACCCAGCGACGAACGTGGCTTTGATCCCAGACCCCGTCCAGGGAGCCATTAGCCACGGAATCATCAAAGGCTGGCACGTCTTCGCCAAGATCATCTCCCTCCATCACGTACTCTATCTGCAGGTCTGGTAGGAGAACGGACACCCATCCAACGCCCCATCATCAGCCCACTAAATTACTCGCTATCTCAGGAGTCAGTCGTTTACTCACTCACTTACTTACTCACTTGCTCACTCGCTCACTTACTTACTCACTCAGTCACTCACTCGCTCAGTCACTCACTCGCTTACTGACACACTCAATCACTCGCTCAGTCACACAGTCGCTCACTTGCTCACTCACTTGATCGCTCGCTAACTCACTCCGAGGAGGAGGAAACGGAGGAGCAGAAAGAGGGGAAGGAAGTCGATCGACAGATTGGTCTACAACAGACAGACGTACAATTAATCTGAGACGCAAGGATTGAGTAATTGCCCGATTGGAGGGACCGACAGATTGAGAAAAGTGCATTAAAGAAAGAATTGAAACGAAGACTTATGCAAAGAGAATAAAGAGACAGATGAAGTGCAAATTAAATCTCCTTAAATCTCTGTAAATAGAAGTAAGACGAAGAGGGAGACGTAGACAGATGATGAGTTGGGAGAATTGGGAGAAGAGAGTCGACGATTGACAGGGTCAGAGGGTCAAAGGGAGACGGAGGATGGGGGGAGCGGACGTTGACATGATTGACAGATGGTCAGTGGTCAGTCAAGAGCCGTGTCCAGTGTTGTCTTCATGTCCAGTCGTTTCTGTTTCCGTCTCTGTCTGTCTATATGTCTGCCTCTGTCTGTCCACCTTCCTGTCTATCTGTCTGTCGGTACGTGTGTACAGTTGCATCTAACCTTCTGTGTGCGTCCGTCTGTCTGTCTGTCTGACCTTTCGAATAGGTTGATGGATTGGTTGGCCAGAGGAAAAGAAGAAGAGAGCAGACGAACCTCACCCAACCCCCTCCACTTCACCCCAAATGAGCGAGAGGACCGAATGAGATGCACAGATACAAATACAGACACAGACAAGTCCATCTAGACGAACATAGGCACACGCACAGATGATAGTAACGCCAATAGTAACTATGATAATAATTAGAACGATGATATCAACGATAACAATGATAATAGCGATAGTACCAAAATAAAGGACACTTGCAATCCTAGTAATGATGGTGATGATGCTATTATTGAAGGTGTGGCGTCCTCGTTCCTTGGATGATCGTATCTACTCTCTCGTTGGTCAGACGATGTTTCTTCCATCGGAACTTCGCTTCCAGGAGGTGATCTTGAGAGAGGAATCTAGCTCAATCCGGTTCCGCCAGGGCGATGTCCTTGGTCTCTACTTCCCTAAGTTCAACCCCATCGCTTGGTCATCCGTTCCCTGCGCATTCGAGCAGCAGCGGCACCTGTTCGCAGCCTTCAACACAACGAACCTCTCCGTTGGAACGAACGTTAGGTTCAGCCAGGCGACGGGAGATAAAAACGCCTGCAGGCACTACTCGTTCACCGCCATATTAGGTAAAGGTATAATCATATGAAGACAACTAGCATGGCATTTTATTGCATAGCATTGCATTGCATAATTTAGCATAGCATATTATAGAATTGTATAATTATCTTAATGTTAGAATGGTAGAATAAACAAGCTTACCCTGAACGCAAATGAAAGCTCTCCAGCTGATTCATCCGTTCGCCTTTTCTTTAGAGAATGAGACAAATACATCTCTTAATGGCTTTAACAACGCATTGTCAGCCACACCTTAGCTATCGTTACGACAGATAGTTTACTTGTTATCTATTTAGAAATTACACTATCTGACAATAACGCAGAAATTCTTACATGAGTGAAACTGATAACAATAGTAGCTAGATTTAATAACAGACCAGTAAATGTTTTTGATTAACTGGGTAAACATTGATAAGCTGACTCCTTTTCTTACCTCTACAGGTGAGAAATCAGGAGCGAAGAGTCTCGAAGACTGGATCTGTCCCAGTGGAACGATCTACTCAGGGACCCGTCGATTGAGCGGGCCCCACGACGACCCCTACTCTCACCAGAAACCCTTCTCCTACTCTGACGTCATTTCCAAAGGGGGACGTGTCTCCAACACTCTCACGAATGATAAGCGACAGTCGAGTCGTCATAGCAACGACAAGATGGCGGATGCGTTAGCGCCCGTTTATCTGGTTCTCTTGACAACGGGCGGCCTTTTAACGTTACTAATAGTTACCGGTCTCGTCTCATACTGCAGAGCGCTGAGAATGAATAAGTAAGTAGGTATTAGCATAGAGCAGAATAGCATAGCATATCATATAGTGTATATATAGCATGGTTTAGCAAGCCGCAACAAATGAAAGTAGAAATATCATGTGATAGCATATTTTAGCCAATATCACAGCACGTAGAATATAGATTAGCATACTAGAGTGGCATATTAGATAGCATAGACAATCATAGCAGAGCATAGCATGGCATTGCCTATAGTAGCATAGCACTTACTACAGCACTTCACAGCACATCTTAGCATAGGATCGTGGCAGAAGCAATTCCAGTTGGGCCTAGATAGAATGGATCGGAATCACAAACAATAATTAAGAGCTGTTTGTTTGTTTTAAACGAGTCTCCATAGCAACAGAATCCTGCAAACGTCAGCGT